>OX578150.1:73828987-74428987 GCA_951213105.1 Amaurobius ferox
AGAACAATCAATTGATACTACATAAAAATTGATAGTTAATTCGGAATTACACACTCTTCAGGACAGCCATATAATCCGAATTAAAACCAAAAAAACAATGACGGTATCGATAGTATTTAACTATAGACCACATTGGAACTGTCTGCTGGCTAATGGAAAGAAAAATAATAATATAATCCATAAGAATGAAACGAAATAGAAACTTACGTGTGCTATGCCACGTGTGCTTGCCAATTGAACGTACAGCCCCATTGCACAAAATTCCCGGTCGGTCAAAGTGAATTTAAATCGGAATGAACTGACTGAACGTGAACGATAAAATTTTAACAGTAAACCTTCAAACATAGGAATCAGTATAAGATTCAGGACAAGTGGAAAATCAGATTAAAAGAATGGGAGAAATTCATAAAAATGAGTTATCTATGCAAGGATAAATAATGCAATTGTTAAATTACTACATGGCATATATATATATATATATATATATATATATATATATATATATATATATATATATATATATATATATATATATATATATATATATATATATATATATATATATATATATATATATATATATATATATATATATATATATATATAATCTATAATATCTAAATATATATATATATATTTAGAATAATCAGAAGATTAAAAAGGGTTTAAATGTTAAATACTAAGCATGTATTACATATTAGTAACAATACATTAGTTAACAATACATTAGAAAAAAAAGCTGTACTTTAAAATTACATCAACTTATTGCGCTAATTGCAGCATAAAAATAAGCTAAAATTAATAAGTTAACGAATAGAATTTAAAGTAGAACTAGAAGAGACATAGTATAGCACCCAAACTAGCAGCAAAAAAAATCTAATTGATTACTAGATAAAAAAAAATCAAGGAAATTCAAGTCAGCAAAATGAAAATTAGACGGAGTAAACAGAAAAACAAACTGTATGAATTACAACTAATAAATAAAAGAGAATGAATAAGAATGTATAGAAGGTAATGAAATTGTAAAATCGCCAGGAGGTGGATACAAAACATGTCTTCTAATAATATCTAATCATTGAATGGCCTTGTTACTTTGAACAAAAGGGTTATACTACACCTCTAGGAACTGTACCAATCATGAATCTTGGAGAAAGTAAGAAAAATTTCTAATAAATAACGGGCCTACTTACATACGTAAAAATGGGATGAATATGACACCAAACTGTTGCCTTACATGAAGTGAAAAGACAGTAGTGCCAATACTTAAGAATAAAATAAAATAAAATAAAAACCAATGTTGCCAATATTAATATGAAAAAAGAATATCCAATCAAAAGTAAAAACTGGAAAAACACAAGATATACAACAGTTAAAATACAACGAATGCCTATTATATACAAATAGATAATTATTATTAAATAAGCCAATAACTAGTCAAACAATAACTAAATACTAATGAGAGTAGCGGTTTAACAATAATCAAATATAATAAGAATCAAATTTTAAATTTAGAAAAACAAGTCACAAATGCAATGCAATAACTCCTGGCAGAATGCTAGTTAGAAAAGGCATGAATGCGAAAGGCAGATAACATTAGAAATAAAAAACAAAAGTAGCTGGCAGTTAATTAATAGTAGCAGGGGGTGAACATATCTCATTTGTATAATCGCAGTAGTGATATTTTCACCACCTGCTACTATTCCACATGCATTCCCACTTTTTCTGTATAATGTATTCTTACTTGAAGACGTCAAAATATCTCCAATAGTTAAATTCTTTGTGAATCTTATTGAAAAGCTTAGGGTTGTTCATAGGATATTAACTTGGTGACAAACAGTATAAAGATAAAAAATGAAATTCACGACTTGCCGATTAATGAGAGTTGTAGGAATTATGAACTACGTGTAAACTACGTGTCCCAGTACAGCCTCAACGGAATAATACATGTTTTGCCGCCAAACTATTTAAGGGAGGTATGGTACCCAAAAAATCTCATTTTTTTATTATTATTATTGTTTAAAAAATTATTCATAATTTTCTGATTCCAATGACACCAAATTCATCATGCTACGTTAAATAGAATCGATTATATTGCAATGTTAGAAATCTGATGTGGACAGCACATGACTTTCCCTGCAGACTCATATTCACGTTCTATTTATTTAAATCAAATTTAATTAATTTTTAATTCAATTTTCGTTCTCATTTGAAAACTGAACTTATTTTCAAAAATGGTGTAGGAAAAATACGAAAAACTAAAATATCTCGAGAACGGCTAGTTCTAGTGTAATGGGGTTGGTCTTATTCTTTTCTTCGCTAAAAATTACGTATTAAACAAGCATTTAATGGCTATATTTGAGCATACGTAGTTCTTAAGTTTAGATTTTGATGATTTTTGCGGGCCATTTTGCAAAAAAAGGCAGGTTATTTTTTTTCGAATTATACCAAAATCTAATCAGCACTAGGGTGGCCTACAAGCGACTTATCTACCAAATTTTGTGAAATTCGGTCCATTAGTTTTTCAGTTAGAGTGGATACAAGCTTTTGCGGGCCATTTCGCAAAAAAAGGCGGGTTCTTTTAACCCGAGTCATACCCAAAACTAATCAGCACCAAATTCGTGCACAAGTGACTTACCTACCAAATTTTATGAAATTCGGTCTAATTAGTTTTTTAGTTAGAGTGGATACAAAATCTGCACAGACACACAGACACACACACAGACGTTACGCTAAAAATAGTTTTTTCGTATTCTAGAGGTCTCGAAACGTGTAGATCCGTCGAAAACTCGAGTTGCGATTTTCGGCATGATTCCAATACTTTCCCTATACATTACCATGTATTGCAGGGAAAGTAAAATTTGAACTACTGAAGTTGTCACCAGCCACGCCCATTTTCATCTGCTACTTTCTCAAATATGTGATTTTCGACATTTTTATAAATTTAAATTGATGTAAGTCAAATTCTACTGCGCTGATATGAATGAAATTTGAAACAATTGTTATATATATACTTTTCTTTAATTTGCCTTCAGCAATTGCTGAAATATGTGTTTGTTTTTTTTATTATGATTTTCGAAAACAGTTTTTGTGGTGTAAAATCACGTTTATTTGCATTATTTTTTATTAAATTTTTTCTGATTCATACTTACAAAAACTGTGAAGACAATTTATTTCTTACATATTTTTATGTTAAAAAATGTTCAAATTGAAATTTTAGAAAAATTATTTTTCTACTTATATCAAAAAGAAAACTTGTCAAATTTTTTATTTCAATTTTTAAAAAATAATATTTCTAATTTTTTAAATTTTGAATATGACATTTTGTTTACTATACTTAAAATCTACCTGAATACAAAAAATTACAACTATAACTTCAAAATTACAGATTTCAGCAATTTAGGTACCATACCCCCCTTAAAAACATTTTTGTCTTCGTTACAGCACCATTTTGTTGCGTCGGAAATTAGGTCTCCGTAAGACAGACAGCACTTATCGCTCTGGTGGCGAAACGTGTAAATGTTTATTTTATATATAATTTTTAATAATAAAATGAGTAAAACCTTCCTCATTACTCTAAGATAAACCTTTTTCGCAATATTTCAAACTTTTTCAAAATTACGGATAGCTGGCGACATATAAAAATATTGTAAACCGTGAAATGAGAAAAAAAAATCTGATGTGGGCAGCACATGACTTTCCCTGCAGACTTACATCCACGTTCTCTTTATTTTACTTAAATTTAAATAACTTTTAATTCAATTTTCGTTCTCATTTGATAACTGAACTTATTTTCAAAAGTAGCGTAGAGAAAAAACGAAAAACTAAAATATCTCGAGAACGGCTAGTCCTAGTGTAATGGGGTTGGTCTTATTCTTTTCATCGTTAAAAATTACGCATTAAACGAGCATTTAATGAATATATTTGAGTATACCTAATTCTTTAGTTTAGATTTTGACGATTTTTGCGGGCCATTTTGCAAAAAAAAGCAGGTTATTTTTTTCCGAATCGTACCAAAATCTAATCAGCACCAAGGTAACCCACAAGTGACTCATCTACCGAATTTTGTGAAATTTGGTCTATTAGTTTTTTAGTTAGAGTGGATACAATCTTTTGCGGACCATTTTGCAAAAAAAGGCGGGTTTTTTTATTCCAAATCGTACCCAAAACTAATCAGCACCAGACACACTCACAAGTGACTTACCTACCAAATTTTGTGAAATTCGGTCCATTAGTTTTTTAGTTAGAGTGGATACAATATCCGCACAGATAGACAGACAGACAGACAGACACACAGACACACACACACAGACGTCACGCTAAAAATGGTTTTTTCGTATTCTAGAGGTCTCGAAACGTGTAGATACGTCGAAAACTCGAGTTGCGATTTTCGACATGATTCCAATACTTTCCCTATACATTACCATGTATTGCAGGGAAAGTAAAAAATGCTTCAAAAGAAAGAATTCGGTGTAATTTAATGTAACTATTTATTTTACAGGCCATCCTGTGTAATGAAACATAAATTAATGTATATAGAGAAAACAAGAAAGATCAATCATGCATAAAGCATTGATTATGAAACACTTTCCAACTTCAATGCAATTTTATTTAAGCATCTCTAAAATGCGATACATTCCTCGGTAATATTTTTAAAATTATCACAATAATACATCAATGTACTATATTTGAAAAATTAAACCTTCACCGAAAAAAAAATGAACTTCATTCATATGACGGCATTGAAATATAAATTGCCTGGTTTAAACATCTCTAAAATGCGATACATTCCTCGGTAATATTTTTTAAATTATCACAATACTGCAATAATTTATTATATTTGAAAACTTCATCGAAAACAAATGAACTTTTTCAAAGGAAGTCATCGAATTATAAAGCGGCTGGCTGTTTAAATAAAAGCAGCATTTCATTCATAAACATATTTCCATTCATTTCATTCATCACAATGCTATAATAATTAATTTTATTTAAAACTTATAACCATGGAGATACGAGTAATTTAACTCTATGCTCAAAACTTCATCAAAAAATCGTTTGCTTCTCTGTAAAATCAATAATTGTTTCATTCATATCAGCTATATTGCAGACTCCATAGGCTAAATAATTTTGCGTTAAAGAAATGCAGTACAATTCTTATATAACTCATTCTACGTATTTTGGTGTTTACCTTTTCCATAAGTGAAAAGTAGGCTTCGTTGTAGAAATAATCAGAGTTGGATGATCATTTAAACTCAAATATATTGTAATTGCTTTGTTTCAGAACATTGATGCGCAGAATTTAAGCAAAAATAAAGCGGTTTTAGGACGGATACAACACTAAATATGAATTAAAAAGAACTTTAAAAATTACGATTTTGATACAAGATGGATGCCATATTTTATTTTGAAGTGGGTCACGTGATATCTTCATATAATGGTCACGTGATCTCTCCATATAAAGGGTGTAATTATTATGTTAATTTTTTATTTAAAAAACTACTGGGTATATTTTACTGAAATTTTTTTTATATATTTTATGGGATAATTTGAATATTTCATAAAACTTTCGAACGAATTTGTGAATTTTAAATTCGGTAAAAAATGTTTGAAAAATTAGGTTCCATAGAGTTCAATATATTTAGTTTTTTCAACCCGGATTCAATCCAAAACTAATTGGGTGATATTATTCATTTATATTCCTATAGGTCCCACAGACTGTCTGAACAACATACTAAAATTTCATTTTGATAAAGTCATTTGTACGGCTGTTATCATGCTAACGCACAGACAGACAGACAGACAGACAGAATGAACAAAGTCATAAACACTTTTCAATTATATTGTAAAGTGTTAAAAAAGTGAAACAAAATTAATTTTAGTCCGTAGGGAAAGGCAGGTTCTGCTCACATCAGATTTTTTTTATTTTATAGGTACTTTGATGGGAATCACAAACTGTATTGCAAACTTCTCAGGATTTCTAGCGCCAGCGTACGTTGGATGGGCTATCCAAGATGGAGTAAGTACTAAGTTTCTATTTTCCTTCAACACAAGATAATATGACACTGATATACATTCCCAGGAGAAGTAGTTATTTTTCCGAAATGCTTTCATTTAGCAGTTCGTTCTTAGCGGTTGTTAAGAGCGCACACTTTTGGCCTGAAGAAAGGGGCTTAAAACGCCCTAGAAACAATTGTAGTCACCTAACTGAGATGTGCTTACTTTCTTCAAGGAAGTATTGAAAATTATATTCTCACAAGCAGCAGTTTTATTTATTGTAATCTGGAGTTGAATTAAGCAAGTTTTATTCACCATGTACAACTTTTCAATGTTTTGATGCGTGAAATATAGTTTTCAATTAATTAAAACTATGATGACATTAGGAAGCATATCTAAAATGTAGATATAAAAGTACTTAAAAAATTTAAAGCTTTATTTACACTAAAGCTTTAAGTATGATTTACAACATTCTTTAGCCTTCGTAAATATGTTTTAAAACACCCTTTAAGGCTTTGTAAATATGTTTTAAAACGTCCTTTAAGGCTTTGTAAACACGTTTTTACCCGTCCTTTAAGGCTTTGTAAATATGTTTTATAACGTCCTTTAAAGCTTTGTGAATATGTTTTAAAATGTCGTTTAGAGGCTTTGTAAATATACTTTAAAACGTCCTTTAGAGGCTTTGTAAATATGTTTTAAAACGTCCTTTAAGGCTTTGTAAATACTTTTTACATGTCCTTTAAGACTTTGTAAATACATTTTTACACGTCCTTTAAGACTTTGTAAACACATTTTTACACGTCCTTTAAGACTTTGTAAATATGTTTTAAAATGTCGTCCAGAGACTTTGAAAATATGTTTTAAAACGTCCTTTAGAAGTTTTGTAAATATGCTTTAAAACGTTCTTTAGAGGCTTTGTAAATATGTTTTGAAACGTCCTTTACAGACTTTGTAAATACTTTTTACATGTCTTTTAAGACTTTGTAAATACTTTTTATACGTCTTTTAAGGCTTTGTAAATATGTTTCAAAACGTCCTTTAGTGCGAATAAAGCTTTTAATTTCTAAAGTAGTTTTATAATTAAAATTATTATAAAATTATTAAACCACATGACATGTGTGGTACATTCGTTGCTCACTGGAAACTGCAAGTACATGAATGCTACAACGAATGCACCTTTTTAAGATGATTTTCATGAAGTTTTCAAATTGTTAAAATATTGCTTTCTACATTACAGCAAACTCTGAGAAATTGGGGCATCGTCTTTATTACAGCATCTGCAGTCTACTTTCTAGCAGGAAGCATTTACAATATTTTTGGGTCAGCCGAACTGCAACCATGGGGAACAACAACACAACCAACTTCGTCTTCCCAAGAAAGCCCAAACAGCAAGGCGCCAGACGCTGAAACAAGCACAAAGAGCTCGGAACCTTAACAAAGAATACTGTGATATTGTGGTGATAAAAGTATTCATACAGAAAGAACATCGTTTTTCAAATTGTGTTCCCCTGAACCTTTGGGGTTCCACGACAGTATTCCAGGGGGTCAGGAACGTGAGAGTTTAGTGAGCATTTTCTAATTAAAACAAAAAAGATCAATCATGCATAAAGCATTGATTATGAAACATTTTCCAACTGAAATGCAATTTTATTTAAACATCTCTAAAATGCGATACATTCAGCGGTAATATTTTTTAAATTATCACAATAATACAATAATTTATTACATTTGAAAACTTAAAACTTCATCGAAAAAAATTAACTTTATTCAACTGAAGTCATTGAAATATAGATCCCCTGGCTCTCTATGTAAAAGTTGTAAATATTTCATTCATACACTTTTATTCCATTCCTTTCATTCATCGCAATACTACGATAATTTATTTTATTTAAAAACTTAAAACCACGGAGGTAAACGTAATTTAACTCCATGCTTAAAACTTTATCGAAAAAGTCTGCTATAAAACCGTCTGTTCTCTATGTAAAATCAATGAATGTTTCATTCATATCAACTATATTTCAGACTCAAAGAGCTAAATAATTTAGTGTTAATGAAATTCAGCAATTCTTATACAACTCATTCTACATCTTTATGTGTTTACATCCTCCATAAGTGAAAATTAGGCTTCGTTGTAGAAATAATCAAAGTTTGATGATCATTTAAACTCAAATATATTGTAATTGCGTTATTTTATAATGTAGATGCACAAAAATTAAGCAGAAATAAAGCGTTTTCAGGACGCATACAACACTAAATATAAATTAAAAAGAACTTAAAAAATCATGATTTTGACACAAGATGGATGGCATTGATCATTTAATCTCAAATATATTGTAATTGCATTGTTTCAGAATATAGATGCACAGAAAATAAGCAAAAATAAAACGGTTTTAAGATGGATACAACACTAAATATAAATTAAAAAGATCTTTAAAATCACGATTTTGACACAAGATGGATGCCATATTTTACTTTGAAATGGGTCACATGATCTCTTCATATAATATGTGTGTAATTATTATTTCAATTTTTATTTAAAAAACTACAGAATATATTTTGCTGAAATTTTTTTCATATTTTTTATGGGATAATTTGAATATTTCCTAAAACTTTCGCAGCAATTTACGAATTTCAAATTCGCTTCAAAAATGTTTGAAAAATTAGATCCCATAGGGTTCAATGTATTTCATTTTTTCAACCCGGGTCCAGTTCAAAACTAATTGGGTGATATTATTCATTTATATATATATATTCCCATAGGTCCCACAGACCGTCTGAACAACATACTAAAATTTCATTTTGATAAAGTCATTTTTACGGCAGTTATTGTGCTAACGGACAGACAGACAGACAGAATGAACAAAATCGTAAACACTTTTCAACTATGTTGTAAAGTGTTAAAACCGCGTAGAATTTAAATGGCACTAATGGATTTTTTCTCACTTTGGTGTCCCTTTATCAAGAGAGTTCCGAAACCAAAAAAGTTTGAAAAGCACTGGTATAGAGGATATTTACAAGGAAGAATGTCACATTTTGTGCTGGACTCATAATAGCCTCGGCATATGTGTTGCCACCAATGCCATTGAAATACTACATGTCTTTTCATTTTTCCCCAACACCCACAGTCAATGTACAACATTTTTTGTGTATTAGCGTGTCTAAATTTTCATCAACCTGTTACCTAACGCCCCGTGTTACAATACAGTATATATTGCACCCTCTCAGCAAAGTGACACAAGTCGAAAATACATAACAAAGCTTTTATGGTTCTAGAAACATAATTTTATTTGCCTACTATAGCATTAGCACCGTTATTTTATTTCACTGCTGTTTTAGCAGTTATTTTAGTTGACTACTATTATTTCAGCACTGTTATTTTAGACTAGCCGCCTTCAGCGACCAGCCTGTTCGCTACTCTTGAAAATTCTGGCCGTGGCAAACTCACTGGCGCCATAACCCCGTGAAGTTAACAAAGTTCGTTTTAGTTTAATGACGTTAAAACTAATAATGAAATTTTAAGATGAAAAATAATGTTCTCAGAACCGTGACTTCAGAACCTCGCCCACCTCCCCTCCACCATAGAAACACCGTGCGTCTGCGCGCGCATGTGGGGAAAAAATCGATCCCTCCTTTCGCGGTTTGGCCGAGAAATTGAAAATCATTACTTCCTTAAAATCCGGATCGTGCGGCTACTTTTTCTTATTTCTCGACCAAATTGGGGTTGTAAAAAAGCCTGATCTTTGAGCTTTCTAAAAATGTAAATTATTAGTCGAAATGTCGGTACTTTTCCCGACGCGAGGATTTTAAAACGAAAATTCGTTTTTTTGAACCGAAAGTGACTTTTGTTTTAAAATCTCTAAAAAATATTAGAATTTGTCCCTAAGATTTGAAATTGATATATTTTTACCCGCAATTGTCTGCTCTTTCCGGTCGTGTGATTTGTTTTTTTTTCTACTACGTCTGGATGGTGGAGAAAAAAGGGGGAAAAAACGGTCGAAATCGCATAAAACATTAAATAACAAAAAAAAATTTCAAATTTTAAAAATCAGTTTCCACGTGTCACCTCCCCCCCCCCCCCCTCGAGTCTCCAATTGCCAAATTTCGTAGCTCTGCGACGCGCGGTCGCTGAGCCTATAGTGTATAAGACACACAGACAGACACACTGACAGACACACAGACAGACATTGCCATTTATTATATACATGACTACTAGTGCTTTAGCACCATTATTTTAATTGATCCTAGTCAAAGTCGCATGGACTGTATTTTAATTTCACCTGCTACAATTTTCATGATCGAAGGGGGATTTGTTTTAGTTAACACATTTGGCGCATAATCTCAAATTCAAAATTTTGAGACATATGCCACTTTTCTTGTGAGGGTGCGCAATATAGCAAATGTATTTAAAATTTAATGTCAACTTTTATTAAAGAACAAAACAATTATCGACATTTAGACAGAACACGTTTACTGTTTAAAATATTTCTTTCAGTAAAAGGATTAAAATTCAATAGAATAATTACAAATCTTATGTACATTGATAAATATTTCTTTCAATAAAAGGATTAAAATTCAATAGAATAATTACAAACCTTATGTACATTGATAAATATTTCTTTCAATAAAAGGATTAAAATTCAATAGAATAATTACAAACCTTATGTACATTGATAAATATTTCTTTCAATAAAAGGATTAAAATTCAATAGAATAATTACAAACCTTATGTACATTGATAAATATTTCTTTCAATAAAAGAATTAAAATTCAATAGAATAATTACAAACCTTATGTACATTGATAAATAGTTCATGAAAAAGGACAAAACGTGAAATGTTCCTATCAACTCAAAGATAGAAAATACCAAAATACTTGAGAATTATATTTAGATCCCATCCCATTTGTTCTCATCTGAGAATTAAAGCGTAGTATTTAGTATGTATATTTTTGAGTATTTCCTAATTAAATTTGCTTAAATTCTAGGAAGTAGTGTTTTATACCTGATTGTGAAACTAGCTACAGATTGATACAAAAAGTAAAGATTAAAAGAAAATAAATTTGAGTACGTAGGAATATTCAATCCATAATTTGCATCATACTGATAATTTATTTCTGCAAAATTCGTATCCTCAAACAATTTTGACGGTTTCTCAGCGTGTAGCTTTGGCTTCTTCCAGTCAACTATCAAGTTTGTAGGCGCAAAGCATGGTGGGGTTGTTGTCATTGACAATAATAGTTCAAATTCGCCACCTACTTAGCATCTCGGAGATAGTTCCCATTGTGGAAGGAAATAACAAGAAAATCCCCGTTCTAATTCGCACATTGATAAGTTGGAATAAGTGTTAAATTATTTGACGTACGATTAGACACATGCGAATATGTGTTGCACTTAAAATCATCTCATCAAACATCTTGGGATTTCAATCCAAATCTCAACCCCATTAACAGACCAATATCGCCTCATATTACTACTTCATAAATGACACATGGGTATTTTGTAAATACTTCTGGTGTTGAAAATAGAATAAAAGAAATGGAATTTTCACTGCCATCAAAGTGCATATCAGACAGACAAATAAATTTCTGAACGTAGTAATCGCACATATCTCTACTATCAATTATGTTGCTGTCTATAAATACATCGAACTCAAAGAAATGTTTTGACAATCACAGTAAATAACATTGCCAAGGGGGTGGTTTTTAGAGTTATACCCCTTCCAGAGACTACCCATTCTATTCCAGTATTAAAATTGTCCGTAGAAGATACTGATGTACAATGTTCATTAAAAAACCCTTCTTAACAATATATAAAAGGGTAAAATACAAAAGGGTAAAATATGAAAGGGTAAAATATGAAAGGGTAAAATAACATATTCATATAGCTATAGTTACCTTTTTAAGTGTGTAACTGGAAATTTGCCTGTTTAAAAGTGTCATTCTAGTGGCAGTAAAGTCAGATTTGGGGTTTTTTTTACCCATATTTTTAGTGTATACATTTAAATTGTATTGTCATATCACACAGTACTTGCATATATATATATTTATATAAATATTTTATTATTAAAAAAGTTTATTTATACTCTCTAAACTAATGGTATTTACACTTTTATAAAATATGCTCATTTTTAACATTTTTGTCCGCTGGTGGATTACCAATAGGCAAAGTAGGAAGTTGTTTACAAGCAAGGGATTTTTATCCCTGCCAAATAATTTCAAAATCTTAGTAGACAATTCTCAATTTTTCTCTCAACCTCTTGCATAAATTAAATATCTGAACGTAAACTATTATTTCCAACAAACTTTAACCTTGCCTTGATCTCGCTTGCCTTGACCGCTCAGCCACCGCGTCGACTGATTCAAAATTTATTATAGATTAAAAAATGTATACTTTGTTAGAAACACATCATAGAACTAATTAGTAATAGTATGTACAACCATGCCAATAAGCACCAGAAGGTTCGGTTAAGAGGTGTGATTGTTCTATGTTTTTATCCGGAAAAATTAGATGCCTATTGTTAAATGAAGCTAAAGTAAATCGAATAATAATAATAATAATAATAATGGTATCCAATAATTGTGAGCTACTGATCTTATGTAAAGCAATTGCAATAGATTCGTCACATATCCCTCGGTTCTGTTTTCAAACTTGTCATAGTGGAGAAGATGTTCCTGGTGAGTCACCAGAAAAAGTACAGAATGGGTCACAAAACATAGTTTGATGACCACTATTTTACACTATATTTCACTCATGTTTATTTAATGTTTAATATATTTAAATATCGGAATTATTTTTGTATATTCAAAAATGGTGCCCAATTTCCGACAAGACATTAAGAATTGTTTATATTTTAATCTATTAGGTTCGGTCTTACAAGCGTCCAAAGTATTTACATTTTTCATAACTCTCCGATTTCGGTCAAAGGTCCCCCAGCCATAGATGTTATTCACATCAAAACGAAGTAGGAAAAGTAGGAATAACATAAGAATGTAGTGAGGATACTAAATTCAGATTTTCCACCTTGGAGCCATAGTTTAACGGAACTTCATTTCCGATTATATAATATGCGCATTTAATGACTTTTCTGATTCGTAAAAATCCTATGTCCATATGTCTTGTATATACTGTATGAAAATATGTAAATAAATTATTTTCCATAGTCGTTGAGATATCCTTAATTGCCTTCATCTGTTTACTCACATCCATGACCTGCGCTCGCATCATGGGGTTAGAAAGAAGGAGATAAAACTTTTATGGATGAAATGCTTGAAAATTCTATAATTCTTTGAGAAGTGTCTCTAGTGTTCTTTATAAATAAATTATCTTCATTGTCGTTGTAATATAAAGTGCCTTCCTCTGTTCTGTCTACTCACATCGATGCCAGAGTTAGAGAGAAAGATATAAAACATTTATGGATGAAATGTTTGAAAATACTATAATACTTTGAGAAGTGTCACTAGTGTTCTTTGTAAATAAATTCTTCTTCATAATCGCCTGGCCTTCATGCTTCATCAGTTCTCGTCTACTCACATCGATGTCCAGATTTCGTACTATAAAGTTATATAGAAGAATATAAAACTTTTATAGATGAAATGTATGAAAATAGCCGAGGTAAGAAGTCCGGTGTTTGAGCCCCAATTGCCCACTCAAAATTTTGTCATAAAGTTCTTAGAATTTTAGATACGGTTATGTCATCTCTCCAAACTTGTTGTCGCCATAGTCTGTCCCTCTCGAAGTTCTAAACTTAATTAAAGTTAATGTAATACCTACCCCTTATCGCCACCTCAATGATTGTCTCAAACGATTTTGGCATTTTCCCAACACAAAGTTTTAACTCCTTTATCTCCATTACTAAAACATTGGAAAGACCATAAGCTTCAACTAAAGTATAGCCAAGAAGAATATTTAAGGGGATCCTGTGTCGTTGAAACTTATCCCCACATCAGAAAATAGCGATATATCGACTTTTTTAGTATTTCTATGGATGCTGATTGTCTTAGGCATTCCAGACCACAGGGTGCTAAGCATTGGTCAGGATGTAGATGGATATATGTAAAACTTAACTTGAACGGTTGACTAAAAGAAGGGCAGAAATACACAAAAGCAAATATAATAAAAAAAAGAGAAATGGATTAAAAGCGGGTTGGCGTCAAATTCGTGATCCTACCATGTCAGTGGTCATGAAGTAAATCAAGGTTCTTTAATATAAGGTTGGGCACTTAGCCCAGCAAGCAATCAAAAAATTGTCAGCTTAACTTAATGGAATGAAGTTTCGTCATTCGTGCTGTCTCTGAACCGTGACGGTTCAGAGTAAACTTTGAGAGGAGTTACCAAAACACAAAAGGTTTTGGCCTAATTTCAGTTAAAAATTGTTTCTTAATTTTGAAGTGGCAATACCTAGGCGTAATTGTGCTCTGCACACAGAATCTTATGGAATCCAGTGACGTCCAAGGAAATTTAGTGACGTCGGTGGAGTAAGATAACAGTTGCAGATAACAAGTCCCTCCTAAGAGCCCGAGAACAAAATGCCTGCGTTCTTAAATCCCATGTCGTCATATGCGCAGAGCCAAGTAAATATATTGAAGTCAATCATGCCCGGGATAAGAACCCTATGAAGAGAATAACAAGCTGGGCCTGCTTAGAGTTTCTATATACAGATATGTATATAGGAACTCTATGTCTGCTCTGCTTACTCATCGAATGAACTTGCAGCACCATCTATCGTCATTCAGCGCGTTTTCTAAAACACGCCTACTTGAGAGGGATTTGGTATCTTGGCTGCTTCTACATCGTGGCTTGTTAGTCAGTCAACAGATGTCTGGGCCTACACTTCCGATTGGCGGAGAGAGTAGAGGCTGGATCCACGTCCCTCTTATTAGGTCTACCAGAATTTTTCTTGCAGAAATTTTGAATATGTCACCTAATTTGCTCGGCAACGCCAGAGACTTTGAGATTGTGATGAATAACTTCATTTTGAACATATCGAAGAGCATTCACAATGTAACGTAAAACTTGTTTTGAAATTTTGTTTCTCAATATGGGTCTTTACAACTGAATCCTAGGCGAACAAGCATACATAAACGCTGGTGAAATGATTTGGTTGTAAATAATAAGTTTATTGAGGAGGAAAATTGCAAAGGTGGGATAAAACCTGGTTTATTCCCGGGAATAAACCAGGTTCTTGGGGAAGGAAATTTTGGAAAAACTGGGAACTTTGAAAGTTTCCAAAAAGTGTGAGGGTAGAAAAGTGAGAGAGATTTGTTAGATCCAAGAAAAATATTTAGATTATGTGAATTTCTTACATAAAAATAAAAGATAATTCCACAAATAAATGATAATTTAATTTGTAAATATTTTGAAAAGTAAAAAACACTCCGAATGATGAAATAATCATTACGAAGTGATTAATTAATATATATTCATTTAACATTGAACAATAATAAGAAATCTATATTAGTCCCAATAACATTTTAATAATTTTGTGACTAATATAGGGTGGTTTAAAACGATGGGACAAAACTTTAAGGGGTGATAGAACATACCTAAACAAGCACTTTTCGTCATGGAATGCATGGTCGTAACTCAAGAGATTAAGCATTAGGGGTTAGCACGTACTGTTGCATGAAATGATGGAACACATTTTAATGAACAACTTACAAAAAACTGCAGAAAATAAAAAATCGAAGAAATTACAAAACAAATTGCAATGAATGACCTGCAGAAACTGCTCAAAACAACAACCGCCAACATGAAGGCAGGCCTCACACCTACATAGTGATCCTCGTACATTGGCGAAAACACCAGGCATTTTTCGTACAGTGGCTAGCAGCAGCACGAAAGAAAAATCCTGTCAACAAAACCGTTATCGGAATCGACGGGGCTACAGTATATTCAATGCATTTTCCATTCCATGAACAATTTAGCTTTCAAAAATGAAATTCTGATTATATAGACTAATATATATATGAAATATATATGCTCTATTGCTTATTGCGTATACAATCAATATTGATAATTGTCGATTGAAAATTGCCATGTGAACGTGGGTATTGCGAAATAGCTGTTATCCGTAAGAACGTCAAATGTACAATCCAATGTTAAAAACCTGGTGCCGTGGATCTTATACATCATTTTTTTACTGTAAAAAAGGTAAATTCATTGCATTATATTGGGCAAGTTGTATGCTACCACATCATACTTTTTGATTTAAATATTTATCAATCAGGGATTGTCAGTTTCAAAGAATCCCACTATTGGTTCTGCAGATTTTTAAAGTGCCGACAAATCAATGATATACGGGAATAATACAAATTTATGGGAGACCGATTTGCAGTTCGCTGTAGAATCTACATAAACGGTAGCAATATCTAAACATTTTGCCCTCGAAACAATTTTCATTTTAGTGTATCAGCTCACGTAGCACTTAATTCTTTTAAAAAAGTTGTCTTTAAAAGTTACAGAAATAATGGTTGAATATATATTTTTTTACAACACAAAACACAAATACCTATAAAGGAATAATGAATGAATTACAGATGTAAGACATATGTAAGAATTAAAAAGGTAGCAGCGACACCTTTTAAAAACTGAATTCCTAAAAAAGAAAACCAATCAGAAATACAAAAATAAAACTTTTATTGTAATGCAATATATGACGGGATTCATTTTACTAATTAATCACAAATTTTCTTGCTAACGAATCGAATGCTAGAAAATTTTATCCTCATATTAGGTGTAATTTGTAAAATCATTCAAGCCTCACCAGGGATTCGTATGACAGATTAGTTACAAAATCAAGATTAGCCAACAGATAAAATTAGCCGAACAACAAAAGTTAAAATGAGTCTATAGTCGTATAACGTGCTTTTCATTAAGTTATTGGGATAATATTGTTATGCTCTAATAGAATGTGAACAATATAAATTCGAAAAGTGGCAGCAGAAATTTATATAGTAAATACATTATTTTAGTATTAAACCCTGTACTTCATTGAAAATAAGAAATACACGGCAATACCGTTTCCCCCTGTTAAAACATATAATTATTGTTCAATCAATTCCAGTTGCTGAGAAGGGATTTCTATAATTTTAACTTTCTTTTGAATTAGTTTCTTGTTCTATGATTTCCAAATAGAGAAATCACGTTTATTGTATCTTAAACATGCAAGTTTATGACAATAATATATTCCTGTCATTAAGGCATAGACTAAAATTATTCATATATCTGTTATAATATAACATCATTTTCTAAGTTCAATAATAATTGAAATTTGCAATCGTTTGAAAAGCGCGCCAGAACTCAAAAGCACATAGAAACTACTAAAGGAATTCCCTTCAGTCCCGATATGGCGTCACGGAACGGGAACCAATTGCTTTCTCCTCCGCTGTCTGACCTACTTTCTTTCTAAATACCTTGCGCACAACGAGACCACACGTGTGCACAAATCGATGGGGTCCCTAATATCGAGCTCAATGGGCCAAACAAAGCACCGCCCAAGCAACCACCATAAAGATCTTTGTCCAGACGAATCCGTGACTGGAAGCCAACAGACATAGACAAAGCTCAACAAGAGAAACATGCACAAAAACATAAGACAATGCAAGAAAGAATAGTCGAAGCAGGACAACAAGCGCTTGTCAGGCCAAGCACAAGACTACAAACAAAAGACCATCAAACCGTCACCTTCGAGATCTAAAGTCTTTAGATCTCGAAGGTGACGATCAAACACAGTACAGTGTCAATGGCACAGCAACGGTTATGTTACTGTAAGCAAACACAGTACAAGTAAGAGGAACAGTTCGAGTTATTCAAAATACATGTTCCGGTGGTCCATTCATTCCGACATAACAAGAAAAATTAGTTATATTTCCATCAATTACTATTATGTTTATTTATATTTAAAGAAAAAATTATTTTTGAAACCGATTCAATTGAATATAATATGCAAATACACTTTTTTATACGTTTGAAATTTTTCTATGTGAATTAGAAATTAAATTTTTAACAAATGAAAACGTAAAGCATGATGAATGGTTTATTTATTTTCTTACATGTTTTCCTTAATTTTCATATTCTACATAATTCAAATGCAGTTTCCCGTGTATTGGGTTTTCATGCATTTAAACACAAAACGGAGTTCCACTGATATAAAACCTCCAACTTTTCTTCAAAGAGCACAGTACGCCGACAATTTCACATCGACACATGTTTCACAAAGCTGGTGAGATATCTTCGGATGTTTCTGACTTCTGTTTATAGCTGACACCAAGATCATTGAATGTATAAATAGCACCACAATGAAATAGTGGGTGAGTACTGATATCCTAAAGCTTTATAATCAGTTACATTAAGAGCATCTATTTCGGCATAGATGTAAAAGAAGTCCTGTTTATGTGTTTAGATGAGGTGGTTTCCAGATTTGAAGTACAAAAAAGGTTAGAAACTAATTATAAAAATGTGGGTCTGGAACAAATCTGCGCAATTCTGCATGGAACCCCATCGTATGAAATAAAATGTCTTCATGGAATTTATTCGTCTACTGTATAGGCCGGATTCACACTGACGTGTTCGTCCATTGCGTTGGCTATCCGTCAGAGGAGCAACGCAGAGCATCCATTCACACTAAACACTCGTTCCGGGACAGCCTTCTCTGTCTAGGAACGAGAAAAGGAAATATATGGACCAGAACATTGACAATGGCCCCGCTTGCTCCTGTACACAGCTAGAGTTGCAAAGTTCGGAAAAACCCGGGTTTTGGGGGAAGGAATTTTTTAAAAACTGAGAATTTTGAAAGTTTCCAAAAGTGGGAATTTTCAGTCACTGCATTTTACATAGTAAAATAAATATGTATGACCCAAAACTAGTATTTATTTTTTTGCATTCGGAATTATAAATAGCTGAAGCATGGAAAATTAAGAGATTTGCAGAATCCAAGAAAAATATTTAAATTATGTGACTTTCTGAGTTTTTTATACTAAACAAGAAAGATCAATCATGCTTAAAGCATTGATTATGAAACACTTTCCCACTCCAATGCGATTTTATTTAAGCATCTCTAAAATGCAATACTTTCCTAAGTAATATTTTAAAACTTATCACAATACTACATTAATTTATTATATTTGAAAACGTAAACCTTCATCGGAAAAAATGAACTTCATTCAAATGACGGCATTAAAATATAAATTGCCTGGTTTAAACATCTCTAAAATGCAATGCATTCCTCGGTAATATTTTTAAAACTATCATAATACTACGATAATTTATTATATTTGAAAACTTCATCGAAAACGACTGAAATTCATTCAAATGACGTCATAGAAAAAATAACACGCCTGGATCTCTCTATAAAAACAGCATTTCATTCATAACATTTTCCGATTCATTTCATTCATCACAATACTATAATAATTTATTTTATTTAAAAATTATGACCATGGAACTACGAGTAATTAAACTCTATGCTTAAAACTTCTTCGAAAAAAATCGTCCTTCTCTGTATAAAATCAATGAATATTTCATTTATATCAGCTATGCAGACTCCATGATCTAAGTACTTTTGCGTTAAAAAAATACAGCAATTCTAATACAACTCATCCTACATATTTTGCTGTTTACATTTCATATAAGTGAAAAATAGGCTTCGTTATAGAAATAATCAAAGTTGGATGCTCATTTAAACTCAAATATATTGTCATTGCGTTGTTTCAGTATGTAGATGCACAGAATTTAAGCGAAAATAAAGAGGTTTTACGACGAATACAACACTCAATGTGGATTAAAAAGAACTTTAAAAATGACGATTTTGAGACAAGATGGATGCCGTATTATATTTTGAAGTTGGTCACGTGATCGTTTCATATCATGGTCACGTGATCGCCTCATATAAGAGGTGTAATTATTATTTTAATTTTTATTTAAAAAACTACTGAATATATTTTGCTGAAATTTTTTATATATATTTTATGGAATAATTTGAATACTACCTAAAATTTTCGAAGCAATTTGTGAATTTTAAATCCGCTTAAAAAATGTTTGAAAAATTAGGTCCCACAGGGTTCAATGTATTTCATTTTTTCAACCCGGGTTCAATCCAAAACTAATTGGGTGATATTATTTATTTATATTCCCATAGGTCCTACAGACCGTCTGAACAACATACTGAAATTTCATTTTGATTAAGTCATTTTTACGGCAGTTATCGTGCTAACGGACAGACAGACAGACAGACAGAATGAACAAAGTCATAAACATTTTTCAACTTTGTTGTAAAGTGTTAATAAAAATGAAAATTAATTCCACAAATGAGTTGTAATTTCATTTGTAAATATTTCAAAAGTAAAAACACTCAGAACGATAAAATACTTATTGCAAAGTTGTTAATTCATTCATATTCATTTAATATTGAACAATAATAAGAAATCTGCCCAATAAAATTTTACTAATTTTGTGACTAAATACTAACAGAATTTGCACATCTTCAATAAACTTTTTGTAATTTCATTAGACTTTACCTTTAAACCAGGTATGGGCAACCTTTGGAAAGTTGGGGGCTGAAGTTTAGGATATTAATGAAGTCGCGGGCCGTAGATAATAGGTAGTTGTGAAAAAATAATAATGATACGATTTATTTTATTTTATATTTATGAAGTATAATTCTAAAGTTAAATGAATCAGAATAATACCGAATTGATTAAGTATTTACTTACAATCAGGAGAAATTAATGAGAAGCTTGAGTTTGAACTTGAGAAACAAGATAATCAATGTTGGCATCAATCCTACTAATACACAGACGCAGAGTGTTTTCCAAATTTTCATCTATAAGCCTGGTTCGATACTTCGATTTATTTGTTTTCATCATGGAAAAGAATTGTTCACATTTATAAGTACTTCCAAATGCGCAAATCATTTTTCTTGCAAATGCTCTCAACTGTGGGTACTTTTCTTCAGCAAGGTATGTTCTGTAGAAATCCCTTAGCTCCACGTCTTCAAATTTTGACTTCAAATGCGTGTCTTCCTGAAGCTCGATCAACTCCATTTGCAGGTGTGTCGGAGCCTTCTCTACGTCACTTTTCACATCGGAGTAGCAAAAAGGTTAAAGCAGCTTTCCATGTTTTCGAAGTCGGAAAATTTATTAAAAAATTGCTCGGACAGTGATTTTAACTCTTCAGCATATTGAGTGTAATCAATATTTTCGTGGCTGGATAGTGTTGAAAAGTGATAACAACTTCCAGATCGCATTTGTGTTTCCCACAAGCGAATTTTGTTCTGGAACGATTTCAGATGGCTGTACAATTCGTTTACCAACTGGCCTTGTTTCTGAAGCTTCAAATTCAACTCGTTTAAGTAACCCGTGATGTCAACTAGAAATGCTAAATCACATAACCATTTCTGATCACTGACTTCAGGCAATGGTTTTTCTTTAATTTCCATAAAATCGGCTATTTCCTGTGTAAGATCGTAAAATCTTTTTAGCATTTTGCCTTTGCTTAACCACCTTACTTCGCAATAATATGGCACATCACCATGTTCTGAAGAGAGATCATCCAAAAATGCTTTGAACTGGCGATGAAGCTCGCTGGATCGAATAAAATTTATGGTCTTTACTACCACATCCATAACGTTCAGCATTCGGATGGACTTAGAACACAAGTTTTATTTTTGGATAATGCAATGTAGGATTATTAAATCGTCTTTTTGCACATTCAAATCAATTGCTTTTTCTTTCAAAATTCCGATGAAACCCTTTCGTGAATCGACCTTAGAAGGTGCACCATCTGTGCAAACCCCAATTAATTGGCACCACTGCAAACCATACTGTTCGATAGCACTTTTAACCTCACGAAAAATATCTTCCCCAGTAGTGGTCCCTTTTAGAGGCTGTAATGCCAGCAATTCCTCAGTTACAGTAAATTCTTTGTCAACGCCTCGTATAAAAATAGCTAGTTGCGCTGTATCAGACAAGTCGGTGCTCTCGTCCAAAGCAATCGAAAATGCTTTAAAATCAATCACACGATCAGCCAATTTTTTCTTGATATCACCAACCATCTATACGTCGAACAACAATACGTCTTGATAAGCTTATTTTCTCAGATTATTTTTTCTTTTCGGGACATAAAACATCTGAAATTTCTAACAAGCACTCTTTGACAAATTCTCCTTCAGCGAATGGTTTCGATGACTTCGCTATTTTTGAACAGACTATGAAGCTAGCTTTCACAACATTGCCCAGTTGTATCCCTTGTTTATTAAACAATTGTTGCTGTTTGTCCAAATTGTTGATTAGACTTTGAATTTTATCTTTTCACAACTGACCCGTGAGTGTATGCTGAGTAATATGCTTGCTGGAATAATGTCGCTTCATATTGTATTCTTTTAAAACAGATATGGATTCATTACACAACAGGCAGATAGGCTGACCATTGTGCATGATAAAAAGTATTCATAAGTCCATCTTTCTTGAAATTGGCGAGATTCCGTGTCTACTTTTCGCTTTTTTACAACAGACATATTTTCATACACTTTCCGAATTAAGAAAACTTAAAAACAAAGCAAAAACTATCTCCAAGCAACGTAACGCGATGAGTGTACCACCAACCTAAGAGGAGTAGGACTTGTGACAGGGCTCGCGATCGGACATTCCACAAATATCGGAGGAGAGATGCAGAGGTGCTACCGTCAGGCTATCTGGGGGTGGTTCTAGTGGCTCGTAACTACAAACCAAAATTAAAAGTTCGTTATCCTATTTTCGACGATTTTCAAAACGATTTGAAAGATGGTGAAATGGGGTGGACAATAGAAACACCCACGTAGTTCGCCCCCCCCCCCCCCTCTCTCTCACTCTCTTGTTGGCGAGAACCGAGAATATTTACTATTTTTTCGAGGGCAATTTTAAAATGTTCTGCGTGCCGGATCAAAAGCCGGCGCTGGCCACATCCGGCCCGCGGGTCGGGCGTTGCCCATATATGCTTTAAACTAATACTAAGATTTTGTAAATGACAATCCATCATTAAGGTTTACACTGCGTAATGTTCCGAATTTGCCAGAATATATAAGAAACACGTAAATTAGTTTCTTCCTATCAATATTTAAAAAATTCCCGGATATTTTGCGCCTCATATTCCTCATGCACAGTATATTCAAGTTGACCCTGACGAGAGTACCTGTAGGGAGGTTTCACCTACGTCACGTTCCCGTGGCAACCATTTGAGCAGACAACTGCTTTGTACAAGCAACAGCTAGAACGCCATGAAACAACATCACAAATTTTATTTTTTGCAGCTAGATCCTGGATATAAAAGCTTATATTAAGCTAAAATCAACGAAATTTGAGGTGAAGATCCTTATGATGGATGCAGATTACTCACAGAGAAGTTATACTTTAATGTTTTTGAAAATCAACATGGTAATAGTTGTAAACTTTACTACATGGAAAAAATGTTTTTCCACAAATCAATCTCTTGCCAATTCAGAGAGTTTTTATGTAACTTCATGGTCACTGAAATCTCGTGTCTGTTTTATGTCATGTCTATCACGATGGGTTTTTGATTTTATATTAAATAAGTAGACAAATTGAGATTTTGAAATTTCCCTAGGACTTAGCTGTGATATAGATATACATATGTGAATAAAATTTATTTTCCTAGAAATATTATCTTCTATGTCAAATGTGCTACATTACACATCTGATATCATGTCTATCACAAACGAAATTAACCTAGAGATATCTACTACTGAATTTAGTGATTTTAATTTATTGTTCATTTTTTAAATTTTAGATTTATGAAACAAAATAAAAATTACGGAGTTGATTGCTAATAAATCAATGATTGTATAATCAAATTATGAAACTAAAAAAGTTTACGTTTTTTTAAAAATTTATTAAACTTAAATTGAAAAGCATTCTGTGCCATATAATGTACTCACCATGAATAAAATGCTCACCAGTGGCTTATCCTGACTCTAAAAAGGGGGGGGGGCAACTGTTTAACATTTGCTTATGCCAGGGTTATTTTAAATGAAAAATACGCATAAGAAAAGTGTGTGTGTGAGGGTAGGGGATGGCTCACTGCAAACTTTCCTGTATTTCAAATTTTCAGTATTCCAAACTTCTTTGTTGATTCTTAAAGGCCATTCTTTGCTTCTTTTAACAGACAAGTCCTTGATTTTATTCCCTTTATTTTCAATTATTCGAGGGAATGAAAAAATGATACATTACAATCACGTATGGATCGTTTGTTGCAGCACAAATCGCCATTATCAAATTCAATTACTTTATCTTAAAGAAATTATTATTATATATATGATATCGGCTGGATATAGTTTTAATAAAACGACTTTTTTTTTTTAAATTACACACCAAAACGTACCTATTATATATAAACCTAATGCAATTTCAACGTTTGTTTATACAGAGAGAACTTAGGATTTTCTCCGCTAGATGGACGTGACGTCACGTGAAACCTCTATATACAGAGGCATTTGTATATAGAGAGGCATTTGTATATAAGAACTTTAGCTTTGACTGGAGAATAGTTACAAAAATAGAATTTCAAATACCTGATTTTATCATAAAATTCCAGCTGTCTCTAATGTATCATTACTCATTAGAAAGTTCCTTTGACTTGAAAGGAATCAAAATTTGTTTATTTTACAAAAAAAAACGATTTTCGAAATGTTTCGGTTAAATATTAATCAGTTTACTAACTTTTTTAACTGGCGCGAAAGCCATGGTAGTTCAAATTGTAAAACATAAACAAATACCCGACATGTTGCCAAAGAGCAGTAACGTTACAACTCAACTTACCTCACTCTCTCTCTCTTATTGTAAATCACGATAAGTACAGGCGTTACAATAGTTATTTTAACGCGTTCTTTTTGTGTATTTATTTTGTGCTACTTTATATTTTAAGTAAATTCCTACTTTATTGTTGTTAAAAAGTAATGAGGCAATGTATGGTGCAGTATTGAATCTTTTTAGTTATATTTTTCGATGCATATGTATGGAAGACAAAAAGCGCCTAAACTAAGCCTACCTTGAAATAAACCGCTGAAGTTGTTCTTTGTAGTGCGCAGTTGAAATTTCAATTTTATGTATTGCATTTTGAAGTAATTGGGTAATTACACCGACTGTAATCGATCAAAGTAAGTAATTTTCTGTTTATATTTATATTTTTGCCCTTCGTATAATTGGGAAGGCGGTGTGTCTTTCTATTGATAGTGCTTTGTTTTAGTTCAATGTCATTAGTCATTGACCGTATAACACAGGATAGTTTTTAAATGTACGGGTTGCTTATAACATATTTTATCACTGTCTTTGTTTATCTTTGCGTATGTTATCGTAGTTTTATTTGTGTTAAATTCCGTTATTATTTACACAGTGCATAAATATTGCTCTTGGCGAGATATTTTGTCGCCAAATTTAAATTACTGTGTTTTGCCGGTACTTGTTGGCGGCATTTCTGATGTGAGGCGTTTGAAGCGGAATTTTGATAATAAATCTCAAGTTTTTTTCCACAAATATGTAGAAATTATACTTTGTATGATTCTTTTGTAAATTTATTGATTTAAAAAGAAAAATTTAAATGCACGTGTTTAAAGAAAAATGTATTCGTAACGGAATTATGTGGAGTAATTTTTAAAATATTGTATTGATTTTCTTGTTGAATGTTTTCTATGTACGGGAATACCGTTTCTAATTTAAATTGAACATTGTTTATATTAGCGTATATTCAGTGGGTGTTTTTTTTTTTTTCTAAATATTTTTTTTAATTCAAAGCAAAATGCTTGAACTTGATTAAACATTAGTTATACTACTTCCATTTATTGAATTTTGTTGTGACAAATGTCTGAATTTATATCCTTAATTTTTGAAATGACTAAAATTCTTAAATTATAATAAACAGCAAGTATACAATTAAGTTTTAGGGAAATATATGATGCAAACCATAGAAATACTGACACTGTAGAAACCAACTTTTAAAGAAACTATTTTCTTTTACAATAACCAGTGGCGAATTCTGAAGGGAATCAGGGTAAACAGTGTTTACCCAAATAACCCACCCCACAACCAAAGTGGGTAATTGATTAAAACTATCTAATGGAAAAGTAGGAGCCTGTGAATTAAAAATGTGTACAGATTTTCTAAAAGAAGTCTTGCCACAGTTTTCTATTGTTTTTAGTTTGTTTAGTTATAACATGATTTAATTTGTTTGAAATGAATTACCCTACAATGCCTGTATAAGTGCCAGCTACGTTTTTATGGCATAATAAGTATCATATAACCTAAAAATGTGCAAGTTTTGGTGTATTTGAAAAAATATATATATATATGAAGGAATTGTCCTACAAATTTGGTTCAAACAGCATTGAAAAGAAAAAAAAGTTTTCTGATGGTGTCTAGATGGAAACTATGATAATATTCTTAGTAACTAAGAAGCCAATTTGTGTAAAAATCACTTAAAATCAAGTTAAAAGATAAAAATAATTTAAACCTTAAAAGATCTCGCCAACGTTAATTGTACGGAGTCCTGAAGTACTTCTGTACCAAATTTTGTTAATGATGTACCTGTTCATGATTAAAAAATTGAAGGCTGACACTTTGTCTAAAGAATATCAGAAAATGGTAAAATAATTTTGAGATTTTAGCTGAAATGCTAAAGATTTATATTTGTTAGTTTAAACTGTGCTACCAAATAACTTTTATTTTAATTGCACAAGCATATTTCAAATATAATTAAAGGAGTTGCTTGGATAGACATGATCTACTCTGATTCCTTTCACTCTTTGTTGCTAACAGTAACACGTATCATAATGTTCCACCTGATTTAATAAATTCTAACTTTTTTTACTTATCCCAAATCTATATGATTAAAATTTAAAAATAATATACAGCTACTTATGTTGTTGTTTTTCGGGGGGGGGGGGGGGTATATGTAAAGACAATTTATTTACCAGCTTAAAAATGAGTACCTTTTTCTATATTTGGCTACTGTTTTATCTGATGATTAATTAAATAGCAAAAGTGAATTAAAATCTGTTAAGAAGCTTGTTCAAAGCATAAACTGAACCAAGTAACTTTCATGTAGTAATAACATTAAAGGTTTTCTATAGGTATAGAGGCTTTCTATTCTATCAGTATGATCATTTGAAAAGATCATATTGACCTATTCAAATGATTATTCTATATGTTTCAAAGGGTTAGGTCATACTTCATACTATTGATCATGATCACCATTTGACATAATTATCACAAAAAGCTTTATTTCGGAAATAATATACATAGTACTATCATATTTGAACATTTTTCTTTCAAAGCATGCTTATTTTTAAAATTAAAACTATTAAAATGTCAATTGGGAAATAAATGATGATTAAAGGGGAAATAAAATGCAAGTGTCTATCTAATATTAAAATGATTTAAAACAAAAGGATATATTTTACTTAATTAACACCAATCAATTCATAATTATTGTATTTCTTTATTTCATTGATTTTTTTTGTCAAATAATGCTTGTGTTTATCTGTATAATTTAGTAAAATTATCATATGTAAATCTGTATTTTTTTATTTTTAAACAATTTGCATATTTTTATTATACATGTATTTTTAAGAAGCAGTGCTTCAAAAGAATTCAACCTTAATTATGTGTTCATGATAACAATCAAAGGTAAATCGGTAGAATAACCCACCCCTCATTTTTCTAAGTATAAAATTGCACCAAGTTGGCACATTTCTCAGTGTTTTGAAATTGACTCCTTGTACTTTAACAAAATTCAAGGGAAAACGATACTTAGAAAAAAGATTGCACTTCAACAAAATTCAAGAAAAAAAAGATTGTACTTTAGGAAAATTTAAGAAAACATGATACTTAGAAAAAAGATTCTACTTCAACAAAATTCAAGAAAAAAAGATACTTAGAAAAAGATTGTACTTAAAAAAAATTTAAGAAAGCACTATACTTAGTAAAATGATTGCACTTTAACGAAATTTAAGAAAATATAATAGTTAGAACTATTTTAAAAACATGGGAAAATACAAAAAACAATTTCAAACACTGGATGAATAAATAAAAGAACTAACTTTTATGAAAATGTGCGTATATCCATATTTTCACTTATATCCACACAAACACGTTTTCTTGAATATACACATACATTCCACACCGAAACAGGAACACGTTTTCTAAAACATTCGCTCAAATCCATTTGCTGTGTACCAGATGTCATTGGAAAACTTAATAACGAAAATCTGTATAAAAAATGTTGATGTACATTAATTGTATGGAAAGTATCAAAAATTTATTCCAAAAAAGTTTGCAGCAAAATGGATCAGAAAAGATCTGCAGAAACAAGGTTCAACGAATTCGATCGAAAAAAATCTTATGAAATATACAGAATACTATTGAAATACTATTCCCTAAAAGTCACGTGTTGATTGGATGTCCGGAAAGTCATAGGCTACCAGATTGGCGAAGTAAACAGGATGAAATTGTAACTCGGTGCATCATGCCAACTTGGCAGAATTTTGTACTTTGAAAAATGAATAGTGTGCTATTCTATTGTTCGACCCAAATTGATTTTTTGTCTCAAAGTGGTCTACTTGACCAGCATTTTTTAAAGTGTGTTCTACAGAACCCTATGCTTTCCAGGACAGTATTCCAAGGGTTCTGCAGCATGCTAGTTTCATGTAACTTTTTTGTAAAAATACGAACAAAATTTGAATGCATAATTTGGACCAAAAGGGACTTTTTCCCATTTTATTATAGTTCCGCCATCAAATTAAATTTCAAAAGAATTCCACGACTGAGATAATTTGAAAAACACTACTTGGCAGAAATGAAAGGAATTACTATTCCTTTCATTTCTTTTATTATTTATGTGCAAGAACCATCTGTTAAAAAAATAACAGTCAATCCTGTATCACTCTCAATGTTTCCGGAACACAGTATCTGTTCAATTATATTCGTAGTTCCAAGTTCCAATCCAAGTTCAAATTATTTTATTTTCCAAATAACTTACGCTTGCTCTTAAAAATGGCTTAAAAATGATTCACTCTTAATCGGAAATTTGGAAATAATCAGTAATCCCTAAAAACTGCCCAATTTTGCAAAGGTAAAAATAACCTGTAAAATGAAATTATTTTGTAATGATAGATATAAAATATATCAAATTGTTATAGCAATATGATAAAAAAAATCACAAGAATGCAAAAAAGGGATTTAATTAATAATCACATAAAAAATTGGAGAAAAAATAAAGGCTAAAACAATGAATCGATCTTAACCATAAGAAAGTTAAACCATAAATTCTGACATTTGTCTGTAGAAACAGTTATTTAATAAAAGTGTGAAAAACATGTAAATAAAACTAAATATAATAAGTTAATATCCAATGAACAGAAATTGCCAAATAGTTTCAAAACGAAAAAAAAAATATTAATAGAATCATGAACATTGAAGAACGAAAACTAATATTTATAAAAGTTTGAAAACAAAATAAAAAACATTGGAACTACTCAAATAATTGAGGATAAATATAGAAAATGTGATAAATCACCAAAGACAATGAAAATTTTCTAAATATGTATTTTAGTGTCTAAATGCTATATACATTTTGCATAAGATGGACTGCTATTATTTAGATTTCTAGCAATTACAAAAAAGAGAACAAATTAAAATTTACTCCAGGATTAATTAGCTTTGGTTAGATTAGCAATTTTAGCTTTGGTTAACTATAAAATTGAATGCTAATGGTATAGTCCATATCAATTCAGGCAGGGGGGTTACCTTAATAGTCTCAGATGTTTTTGAATTTAATATGTTAATATTCAGGAAAAAAATAAGAAAGCCGTATTTTTTGTTTTGTTCAAAAAAATTCCTGATCCGAGATACAGGCCGCATTTCTCACTTGCAATTTTCGCCAATCCCAAAAATTTTGATCAGTACCATAGAGTACTACATTCCCTGAAAAGAAGAACTTCCACTTTTGAATTTAACAGGTTTTATTAACAATGTTCATGTTTTAGCTTCTGTGGCTAATTTCTTTCTGTATTTTTTTTTTTATTTATTTATTTTTCTCAAAAATGCCTTTCTGAAAATGAGAACAAACGCTCCACTGGTTTTGGAATTTTTTATAATTTTATTTTAAGAAATCCATTTTCAGACCAATGTACTCAATGTTATGGAATAAAAATGATAAATTAAACAAAGTTGGAACTGTTGAAATGTTTTTATTCTTCTGGATTTTCTTTACATAGAACCTTCCAAATCATTAAAGGTCTCTGGAACAATGTAGAAGCTTCCAGATAATTCTAGAATATAACAGAACCTTCTAGAACAATCTGGAAGCTTCTAGATAATTCCAGTAGTTAGTAGTCTGTGATGTAGAGCGAGAGACCTGTTTGTTTCAGGAATGTGGTGACTGCCCTGGAAAGGGAGGACTCTCCTTATAGACACTTGGTCTGGAAAACATAGCAGAAGACTCTTCTGAAGTTACATATTGTAGGAAAAAGAACTTATCACGATACATATGCAACATGGGAAGAAAATCAGCTCATTAAGAAAACTGTTGCCATTGATACCTTCATTGACGAACTTGGGAAATGGACAGTGAAAGCAGTAACACACCAACATCTGAAAAAATTGCAACAACACATTGCAGCAGTGATGTGTAGAGACTGTATAACTATGTTTAGTGCTTCATTGTGATTTTGCTGAGAATGAACTGGTCTGTGATTCTGCCACAAGAAGTACAAGGGTATCACTGGAGCAGGCTTCGGAAAATCGGCAAAATCTAGCCCGTCCGCGAGGACGGCTAGTGAAATTTTTTACTCGTCCTCGAAAATTTTTACCCGTCCTCCTAAGAATTTTTTTATCACTTTATATTCATTAATTTATGTACTTAAATACATCGCACAACAATAATAAATTAGAACAAACTGCCTCACAATGAAGTGCGATAACTGTATATTCATACACCACCCCCACAGCACTTAACCGCCTCAATCAAACTCGCCGACGAGGAGTCTCCGATAAAGGACCAGACCGGCGGAATTCCGATCTATGGGTAGGGGCAGAGGGGTAAGATATGTATGGAATCTCTCCTTTTTCCAATGTTTGGTAACTTGAAGGCGTAGTAAATAAATAATCATATAAATCCTCTTGTCTTTAAGCGGTTTAAACCACATTGGCACTCTTAATTTCTAGGGAATGTAGTCAATCAAGATTAAAATCTTCAGACTGAATAGATGTTTCATACCTGAACTTCAGTTGTTAAACAACTGGAACAAATGCCATGAATGAATTTTAACCGTTTTAGTTTTAAAGTTGAAACCAAAGAGGGGAAGAAAATAAAACACTTCTGGCTGAAACTAGAAGAATCCATTCCAAAATTTCAAACTTGTTACTTACTCCCGTCTATTACAGCAAATAGAAATTTTATAGTTTGGGTTTTAAAGAGTTAAAAAGGGATTTGGGCTTAGGTCCGGGCTGGGCTTGAGTTTTCTGTTGTTTCAGGTCGGGTTGAGGTTTTTTTTTTTGTTTTTTTTAAACGTCCATTATGACGGGGCGAACATATTTATTTTGAAAATTTTTAAAATGGATTTGAATTGAATACATGAACTTATTGCTTTTATTTCAGCTACGTAAAGATAAATGCTTAAGATAACAAACTAAATTCTCCGTACAAACTTTTGACAAATTTGTGTTTAACATATTTGAATACAAATAATTTCGGGTCTGCTGAGACGCAGTTATCTTCAAGCCGAGTTCATTCTACATTTATAAATTTATTCGGGCATGGTCCGGGTTTAAGCATTGGTATTGTCAGTCTTGTTAAAATCCGAAATTTCGGCACATGTACACCGCGAAAAGGAGAACAGAACATGTCACTTCGATAGTGAATACACTATCGCATTTTCGTTCAGTGATCGGAATCACTGGGTGGAGGATGAGGGGATTGAAAATAGCTAGCGCCTGTGGTTACAATGTGGATCTGACGGCTCGCCTAGAAAGAAGGGATTGATAATGCACACTAGCTAAGTTTATGGGAAGATGGGGGGCGGGTGACATTTCAATTTTCATTCATGGCACAGGAAATGGTGGCTTTCGCCATAATTTTACGATGACAATTTGTTATTATTTTTTTTGTTTTTTTACGGAATCTAATCTCAAGGCCGTCCGAGAGGACGGCAACTTCCGAAAATTGGTTGTCCTCGCCGAATTTTAACCTGGCGAGGACGGGTGATTTCCGGAAGCCTGCACTGGAGTAATAACCAAGTTTCAATTTTTACAGGAGTCTCATATTTTCAAAACAAGACCATAAGTGTTGCAGTTATAAGTGATGACAGAGGACATGACTCAGCACATGCATTGTTGGCAATACACAAAATTCAACAATAGCTACAATCACAGCCAGAAAGGGTCATCATTATTTCTGATGGTGTCCCTAGTTACTTCAAAATTCGTTACCTACTATTTGAAGTAACTAAGTCGCTTGTGCCAATGGAGTGGGTATACAATGCTACTGGTCATAGGAAGGGGCCTGCTGAAGCACCACGTTACATAATCTTTCCAGCCCAAGTACAGCTGCAATTCAGAATGCCGAGGATTTTGCAAGAGTGGTGAAGTCTTATACATCAACAGCCCTCATCCTGTTGCCCAAAGAAGAAGTTGAAGAATTCCACCAGCAGAAAAAAGAATGGTCAAACCAAACTGCCCCTGTGAAAGGAATTCAGAAGACACACATGTGGACTCAAAGTGATGGGTGGACCTATACTGCACAAACTTTAAAGAGCAAGAAAGAAGAAATTTCATTTGTCCAACCAAGATCTCAGAAACGACAGGAGAATATTCAGATTTACAACCTACAAAGAGGGATGTTTGTGGAATGTGTGTATGACTGCTACTGGTGGATTGCAGAGGTTATATATAGATATCAGTTGTGAATTAAATGAAATCGTCGTGAACATTATGCTACCACATGGACCAGCTGCTGGATATAGATTTCCAGCTGCAAAACAGCAACACCACCATCAGTGCTCACTTCTAATTCGTGATATTTTAAAGATTTTGGGTGCTCCAGTTCCTATTGGTTCAACAGAAAGGCATCACTCAATATCAAAGGAAAATACTGATACAGTTGAACAAATTTTTAGTTCATTGAATTGCTAATTTGCGTTCTAAGCAAAGTGCACAGAAGTGGTATGCCGTGGAACCTGTAATATGTTTTGGAATTTGCACATATATTTTGGAAGTTTAAAGTTTAATAGGTTTTGGAAGCTGTGTCTGTTACTTATCTTTATTAAGAATTAAAATACCATGTCAAATAAGACTAGATTTTGATTTCATGAGACCCATTATGTGAGGAGCATGTGGTAACGAAAGCTGGTTTAATATATGGCAAAATTTACAATTGTTTATAAAACCTGTTAAACTCAAAAGTGGAAATTCTTCATTTCAGGGAATGTAGTATGGTACTGATCAACAGTCAAAAAATCAAAAATTTTGGGATTGGCATTTTTGAAAAAAGTTATTTTTTTTATTTTTCAAAAAAAAATTTAGAAGGCTACAGCAAAAGAACTTGGACACATGTTTCCAAACCCCGGCCACACATATAGCTACAGTAAGCCTTCGGGTCTGTCGTGTGGTCTGAGTTTTTCACATACTTCCAAACGGAGAATATCATTTTAATCATAAAAATATTATCTTTCAAGTAAAAGAAACCGCAAAATTTTGCCGAAAATCACAAGAGAGAAATGACTCCCGAAATGCCTTCTTTGATGGCCTGTATCTCTGGTCAGGAATTTTTTTGAACAAAAAAAAAAATACAGTTTTCTTACTTTTTCCTGAATTTTAACATATGTTAAATTCAAAAACATGAAACTATGAAGGTAAGATTTTTTCTTTGCCTGCCTGAATTGATATGAACTTAGCCTGATTTTAATATTAATAATTGTAATGTAAATTAACTATTAAGGTGAATTTGTGTTTGTGACAGATTAATGAAAAATTAATTTTTGATAAAAAACCGAATTACCAATTAGAATTGAAAATGAATCTAAGCATTTTCCTCCCAGTACTATGTTATTTGATATTGGCTCCTTCACAATTAGTACTTTCTTGGGTAAATAAAAAAAAACTAAAAGTTATGTAATTTTGAAAAGGACCCATCACTCACATTTTGCATTGTAAGTATAATTTTCAATCTTACAGATTATGCCTGATTTTATAAATATGTGCAACTAATAAGAACCATTGTATGAAGATTTTAAATTCAAATTTTTATATGGTTTAATAATCCCGTTTACTTAAAATTTGCAAAATGGGTATAAAATTCTGCATATGCATATTGTGTTAGATTAGTCTTTGCCGCATCGTTTAAAGATAAAAAATATGGAAATTCTGTGTCTAATTTTTGGAAAAATTTACCACTATCACCCCTGTGAAAATGATTATAGTAATCATTTTCACAGGGGTGATAGTGGTAAATATAAAATCAATTGATTTTATGATTGGAATATGAAATAAGGGTAGATTTTTTCTTAAGCGCATACTTTTCTTGATAATGTATCTTTATTAATACCTTTAAAATTTTAGGATAGAATCATTTTATAAAAAATTTGTGTACATTGTTTCAGTTGCAATTATATTTTAAATTATACAATTAATATACCCAATTAGGACTTATCTGCCAAAAATGTCTGTCTGCCTGATAAAAGGAGTACTGAATAAATGCTGAATCATTTTATGACAATTGCAAAGATTGGCATTTGTGAAGAACCACAAATAAAAATTCTTTCAAGTTGATGGCCATTGATGACGTGACTTTCTTTAGTATGATACAAGATGTCTTCTGGATCTGCTAGTAATTATTTTACTATCCCAGTTCTTCAGTAATGATTAATTTTTTCCATTTATTGTCTTAAATATGTATTACTAGACAAAGTACCCGACCCTGTGTTTCCTGGGAGTTAAAGCAGGATTTGTTATATAAAATAAAATGTTTAAACAAATTTTGTTTATATAAATAACAGTAAAAATTGCATACAATCCATGTACATTGGTACAATGGGCGTAATACGAATCCCCTTCCCAAATCACTAGACCAAAACTTGTCTCATATGGAAACTGTTTTAAAATTTACCGACGAACAAAAGTTAAATCCTAATTTTAACAATCTCGGCACAATTGGACCAATTTACATATTACCACATCTTTCAAAAACGGTGTAAGTACTCCATTTTGACTGCTCATGAAACTGTAAAAAAACAAAATAGCTCAGACACTCCCACCCCCTGGTCTCATCTAGTAGTACATAGTCACTTCACTTCCATAGCTCTAGCTACCATCATTGCAATCTTTAGACTTGTATATATGGGAAGTTATTTGATGAATGATCATCCTCTAAATGCTGTGTTTCATTCAGACATACATCAGGTCATTTCCAGGGTATTTTGCTCCCCTGCAGACAGTAGGAACCTAGTTCTATTTATGTGACAGCATTTAGATATATCTATATAAGGTAAATAGACCTCCCTCCCCCAGCCAAAAAGTCCTTAGAGAAACTATGTATATGTTCGTCACTATAATATATATATATACATACATAATTATTTTAATAAATATTTTGCTTCTAGCAATTATTTTAGGTTGAAGCTACTAACCAAATTTCTGAGTTTTTACCTTTAACACCATACAGTGCATGTAGATAAATGGCACACATTCAGCTAGATTAACCTAAACACCAAATTAAATTAGAATTTGATTGACATTGAAAAATATTAATTTACTGAAAGGATGAGTTCATTGATAACATTAATAAATTATTAAACTTTTTTAAGTTCTGTATGTTAAAAATTGAATGTGAAACCTTTCGTTTGAAGTTGGGAATGTTTCTTGTTTTCTGCTCATGAAGGTGATAAAGGATGTGGGCAGCACATGACTTTCCCTACAGACTCAAATTCATTTTCTCATTTTTTATTTCATAATGCATTAAATTGAGTTTAATTGTAGAAAATAACAAAGATACTTTTCTGATAATATTTTTAATGCATCTTTCTTTTATTTGTACATTTTAAAATGTTTTCATCTCCTCAAAATTCCAAAAGGAGGAAAATATCTCAAGAACAGTGAAGTATTTTAATTTTAAAAATTTAATATTTACTGCATTTCCAGAGTTAAACAATTTGCAATCTTTTTAAGCCTTCTGTCAAAAATGTGGATGTCAAATACTTGCACGTTCTAGAATGTGCCAATTTGCAAATAGAGTTGGCAGATTTCTTGGCTAATGAGTGGTGTAAAAATTAAGGAGTTGCACATTAAATTTTCAGGTTACAGAACAAAATAATGTCTTTAATAAATACTTAACTCAAAATATCAAACTCTTGGGTTGAGATGGATGGTGAAGTTATTAGGATCGCACACGATAGTATTGGTTTTGATCTCCGCTACCCGAAACTATCTCTGTGTCTATGTGAGGTATGATAAATCTGTAGGTCTAAAAGTCCATGCCACTCTTTTTGCTGTCCAGACAGTTGCCTTACACCTTTTGAGTAGGTCGTTTGGTCTATGTATGGAAAAAGTTATTTTAGGAGAATTGCACACAGTAGGCGTGGGTCTCGATTCGATGATGGCCAAAACTATCTTCATGTCTATGCAGAACATGAGCATGTTAAACCTGTAAGTCCGAAAGTTCACCCGAGAGGTGATGCCAATGGAAAGATGATACTGTTACCTATGCTTGCCTCCCCTATTATTTTCTTATCTAATATATCTATATAATAAAAGGCAGTGTCTGTGCGTCTGTCTTATACACTATACGTTTCGCGACCGCGCGTCGGAGAGCTACGAAATTTGGCAATCGGAGACCTGGGGGGGAGGGAAGGGGACACGTGAAAACCGATTTTCAAAATTCTAATTATTTTTTTATTTATTTAATGTTTTATGCGATTTCGACCTTTTTTTGCCCTTTTTGCCCTTTTTTCTCCACGATCCAGACGTCGTAGAAAAAAACAACTCACACCATCGGAAAGAGCAGACAATTGCGAGTAAAAATATATCAATTTCAAATCTCCATTTCGATTTCTAATATTTTTTAAAGATTTTAAAACAAAAGTCACTTTTGGCTCAAAAAAACGATTTTTGGTTTTTAAATTCTCGCATAGTAAAAAGTACTCATAATTTCGACTAATAATTTACATTTTTAGAAAGCTGAAATATCTGGCATTCTTACAAGTCTAATCTGGTCCAGAAATAATGAAAATTGCCTTCAGGATCGCAATTTTAAAGACGTCATGATTTTAAATTTCTCGGCGTTCCGCTCGGCGTGCCGCTTCGTTTCTCCCCCGCTGAAGGCGGGAAGGTGGTGGGTGGGGACGTCAAGGTGGAGGTGACGTCACGGTTCTGAATAGAGCTCCTTTGCTCTATATAAATTATTATATTTATATTTTAAATGATGGGACGATATGGATTTTTTAAATGTATTTTAACTTTTGGATATTTTAAATGATGGAACAATGAAACAATGGAATGAGGATGATGGAATTAAGCATGTGGTCATTTTAAATTGCAAATCAGCGCGCGGGAAGTTAGCGGTAGGCCCGGGTTCGATTCCCGCCACTGCCAAAACTGCCGCCGTGTTTACGTGGAATACGATCACGTTAAATATGTGGGTACGTAAGTCCTTCCTAGAGGTTGGTGGTAGGGGAAGGAGGATACGGCCCCTGTGGATGCCTCCCCCACTGGGTTCCCGTCTAAATTCGGTGAATATATAGAAAGTTATGGAGATTGTCGCGGAGGGCGCGGCAGTCCAGTGGTTAGCGCGCGGGAATTGCACTCAGTAGGCCCGGGTTCGATTCCCGCCACTGCCAAAACTTACGCCACGTTCACGCAGAGTACGATCACGTTAAGCATGTGGGTTCGTGAGTCCTTCCGAGAGGTTGGTGGTAGGGGAAGGAGGGTACGGTCTAAATTGTGAATAAAAAGAAAGTTATGGAGATTGTCGCGGAGGGCGAAGTAGCCCAGTGGTTAGCGCGCGGGAATTGCACGCGGTAGGCCCGGGTTCGATTTCCGCCACTGACATGGAGTACGATCACGTTAAACATATGGGTCCGTATGTTTTTCCGAGAGGTTGGTGGTAGGGGAAGGAGGGTACGTTCCCTGTGGATGCCTCCCCCACTGGGTTCCGGTCTAAATTGGGTGGCACATCCTGGCCGTCCAACCAGTTACCAGGCCCGGGTTCGATTCCCAAAATTGCCGCCGTGTTTACGCGGAGTACGAGCACGTTAAACATGTGGGTCCGTGAGTCCTTCCGAGAAGTTGGTGGTAGGGGAAGGAGGGTACGGTCTAAATTGGATGAATAAAAAGAAAGTTATGGAGATTGTCGCGTAGGGCAAAGTAGCCCAATGGTTAGCGCGCGGAAATTGCACTCGGTAGGCCCGGGTTCGATTCCCAAAATTGCCGCCGTGTTTACGCGGAGTACGATCACGTTAAACATGTGGGTCTGTAAGTCCTTCCGAGAGGTTGGTGGTAGGGGAAGAAGGGTACGGTCCCTGTGGATGCTTCTCCCACTTGGTTCCGGTCTAAATTGGGTGAATAAAAAGAAAGTTATGAAGAATATCGCGGAGGGTGAAGTACCCCAGTGGTTAGTGCGCGGGATTTGCACTTGGTAGGCCCGGGTTCGATTCCCAAAATTGCCGAATAAAAATAAAGTTATGGAGATTGTCGCGGATGGCACGGTAGCCCAGTGGTTAGCGCGCGGGAATTTCACTCGGTAGGCCCAGGTTCGATTCCCGCCACTGACATGGAGTACGATCACGTTAAACATATGGGTCCGTATGTTTTTCCGAGAGGTTGGTGGTAGGGGAAGGAGGGTACGTTCCCTGTGGATGCCTCCCCCACTGGGTTCCGGTCTAAATTGGGTGGCACATCCTGGCCGTCCAACCAGTTACCAGGCCCGGGTTCGATTCCCAAAATTGCCGCCGTGTTTACGCGGAGTACGAGCACGTTAAACATGTGGGTCCGTGAGTCCTTCCGAGAAGTTGGTGGTAGGGGAAGGAGGGTACGGTCTAAATTGGATGAATAAAAAGAAAGTTATGGAGATTGTCGCGTAGGGCAAAGTAGCCCAATGGTTAGCGCGCGGAAATTGCACTCGGTAGGCCCGGGTTCGATTCCCAAAATTGCCGCCGTGTTTACGCGGAGTACGATCACGTTAAACATGTGGGTCTGTAAGTCCTTCCGAGAGGTTGGTGGTAGGGGAAGAAGGGTACGGTCCCTGTGGATGCTTCTCCCACTTGGTTCCGGTCTAAATTGGGTGAATAAAAAGAAAGTTATGAAGAATATCGCGGAGGGTGAAGTACCCCAGTGGTTAGTGCGCGGGATTTGCACTTGGTAGGCCCGGGTTCGATTCCCAAAATTGCCGAATAAAAATAAAGTTATGGAGATTGTCGCGGATGGCACGGTAGCCCAGTGGTTAGCGCGCGGGAATTTCACTCGGTAGGCCCGGGTTCGATTCCCGCCATTGCCAAAACTGCAGCCGTGTTCACGCGGAGTACGATCACGTTAAACGTGTGGGACTGCAAGTCCTTCCGAGAGGTTTGTGGTAGGGGAAGGAGGGTACGGTCTCTTTGGATGCCTCCCCCATTGGGTTCCGGTCTAAATTGTGTGGCACTTCCTGGCCTTCCAAGCAGTTACCTTACACCTTTCTGGTAGGTCGCGCCAACGAGTTTGCCACGGTCAGAATTTTCAAGGGTAGCGAACAGGCTGGTCGCCAAAGGTGGCTAGTATATAATATATCTAATATATATATATAATTTTTATCTGGCTACATTCAGCAATGAAACTAGGCTATAAAACATTAATTTATACTTTATAATTTTTACTTTCCTTATATACATAATGTATAAGGAAAGTATTGTGACGGGGTCGAAAATTCAAATTCGAGTTTTCGACGGGAGAGTACGTTTCAAGCATCCCTGATCACGAATCAAACATTTTTGAAGTGGTGTGTGTGTGTGTCAGTGAGTCTGTGGAGACGATAACTGACGAACGAATGGACCGATTCGAACCAAATTTGGTACAAAAATCACAATCCGTAAACACTGGAAGCCTATTGTTTTTATACGTAATCGAATGTTCAGAACCCCCCTAAATTTTCGAATAAAATTTTGAAAAAATGTCAAAAAATCAAATCCATTAATAAAGTTACGCAAATAGACATTTCTTATGTAATTTTTCATTAGAAAACGATTGACATAAATTTTAGAACGCTAACATAACCCGTTCTCGAGATATTGCACATTTTTCAAAAAAATTATCAAAAAGTCATATAAAATGAAAAAAAAAATATTTCCTATTGAGAAACATGTTCACTTTTCATATGTTATACCATGCGATAAATTTGGTGACATCATTCTCGTGGATCTAGCTCGTTCCATTCATGAAAAAAGATACTTTGAGTAATACTTTTGTATTTGAACGCCAATAGTCATTTATCTCCTGTAACACCAACTTATATCATCGTCCATAACGTTTGGCGGAATGTCGCCAACTTGGCGACTTTTTGAAATGTTGGGAAATTAACGAAAATCTCGCCAAATGGATAAAAATGATGCTTAAATCAATGGAAATGACTACTAATTGTCGAAAATTCATTATCTTGGAAAGAATATTAGTATCTACTATAAGAAAAACCTATTGTTTTACTGTAAAAGTAGTAAATTGATTACATTATATAAGGAAAATCATGTGTTGCCCACATCAGATTTTTTTTAATTGCATATGTTTTTGTGGGATTACCATTAGACAATGAATATCAGTAAAGAATATGGGATGCAGTACGATCATATTTAGCAACAAATTTGCCCTGTAAAACATTATACTATGTTCAAATAAAGAGTTTTAGACATTTATTGTCATACAAATCATATCACTCCGCTTTCTCACTTCAATAAGAAAAAATACCTTGTCTGAATCTTGGGGTTAGAATTAGATGGAGATTGAGAAAAATAATTCAGTTTGTAGAGCACTCGACTCAAATATATGGATCATTTTCTCTAAACGGGCTTTTTCATCTTTCTTGTTACAATATTTTTTTTCTCTACTTTTCAACCTGTTTTCTGCATTATATTTTAACATGGGTGGTTTAGGTCTACCAAGAAGACAGGAGAATGACAAATCATGTGATTTTACTTTCTGAGTATATGTGTTTTATTTGCAAGCCTAACTTGATATTCAGTTTGCTACACTAACTAGGCACACATATAAAACAATTTATTTACTTTTTTATTCTGTGAATAGTTAAATAGAGATGAATGATGAGGAATAAAAATACTTACCCAAAATTGTCCAGTTTTATATTTCCCTGCCCAGAATGATAGCTAGAACATAGTCAAACTCTTGAAATGATGAATATGGACTTTAGTAAAAAAAGAATAATACTTTAATTATCTTTTGTTGTCATCTATGTATAAAAAGATGTTAAAATTAGACATGTGAATGACAAAACAGCTAAGGGACAGTTGTAAAAAATTAATTTAAAATATTGCTCTAATGCATAGTGGATTTTTTATTACTGTTTGTATTTTAAATTGTTTAATTTATTATAAAATATCAAATTAAAAGAAAACTTGAAAATTAAGGCTTTTAAATATGCAGTTGTGATTTTATTATTTGGCTGTTGGGACACACAGGGAACTGACATTTAATAAAATTAAATGTTTAAATATTGAAAATATAAATTGTGTTTTTAGCTAATGGGTGACAAATATGAACTACAATATAGTAAAACTGATCAGTCCAAAGTCGTGCAAACTTATATTAAAACACCTGGGACATGTAAAACTCCCATTTACAGAAAATGACCTGCATAATATTTCAATTAAGTAATAAAATGCAAACTATTAAAAACTGGAAAACAAATATGTTTCTAAATTTGTTTAGATACATAGTAAACATAGTAAAATAAAAAAAAACATTTTAAAACAAAATCTCTCCTTTTTCCTTTTATACTAAAAAATATAAAATATATATATATATATATATGCTTAATTAAGACACCATCTCATCATTAGAATTTTGTGAAACATATTAGAAAATTTTATTAACATATTAATACTTATAAATAGAAATATTTACATAAAACAAAAATTATGAATTATGTAGTGCAAATGAAATCATATATTTAATTTGCACCAAATTCTGACAATGAAAACATTTTATGATCCATGGTATTGAAGGATGAACATATTTAAAAGTAAGTTATTAAAATTTCTATACATGTGAAATAACTTTTGAAACAAACATGTGATAATAGGATATACTTTACTGTGGTAATAACCAGTACTTAATTTCTTTCAATTACTACTATATATTTGAACTTGTACCATGACTTCAGATCATGTAGCCAACATATATTTGTTTTTGTATATTTATTTATTCCAAAAATATAGCTCCTTATAAAATTTTTCAAAACATTAATTAAAAACATCTAAACATTAAAAACCTACAACTATCTTCTAATATTCACATACTAAACGAAACAGAAAATTTTATTGTGGCCAATTGTATATAAAATCAGAGTTATGAAATAAGAAAAAAAAATACTTATAATATTAAAATGAGCTGTACAGAATAATTGCAGTTTAGAACTATTAACAGATGTAAATAGTAACAAATTTAATAAATTTAGAAAATATAGTATTTTAATACTGAATACAAATCAAAATGATAACGATTCAGCCTAATGCATAGTTTCCTTACCAGATTATTTCCTTAATTTACATATGAGTAATCCACATAAGGTTATCCAGATAGTAATAAAAAGCAAAATTCTTTCATAAGATATAAAAATTAGAATGCAATTCATCCTGTAGACTCGAAAATTTGAATTTATTTTGAGACACATAAGAGTGTTAATCCTAGCATAGCAATGGCTGAGTGGTGGATTTATGCAAAATCACGAGAGCCAACCCTCTCCAAAGTGAAAAATTACGTCTCAGTTTTTACCAGCCACATAGAAGAATCTACATGCCACCTCGATGATGAAGGATAAAAATACAATTTAAAACTATTTTAGCAACCTAATTTTACGTTGTAAGGAAACATCAAAAATGTTTGTAGCATAATAGAAAAACAACATAAAATTTGAGGATTCTTAATGTATTCAATTTAATTTTACTTACTACATGACAAGTAATAATTACCAGCGTCATCGGGTATATGTATTGTGTCTTTTTTTTCCCATCATTGGTATTTTTCCACCACAGGGTAATTGCTGCATCTGGATTATATTTATCAATGGGCATTCCATTGCATTTGACCATCATTAGATCATCTAATGTTTCTTCCTGAATTGATGAACGAAAAGCTGTTTCTATTCGTAGCAGAAAATCCCCGTTCGCATGGAGCTGTGCTAACAGGGATTAACTGAATCAATTCCATCAGTTTTAAAATTTGGGTAAACCTTCCTGTTTCGTTTTCTTCTATAACCAATCGATTATATAAAGAATTAAATGACACTCTTTTCCCAGTAGTTTTAACTAAGTTGCAGGTATAAACTTTCAATCTTTCTGGAGTAGTTGAAATGATTGGAATTATTTCTGGAGTGGTTGATCAATAACAGAAGCATTTCCTTGGTCTGTGTTTTCTGATTTCTGTTTACTTTCCTTTTGTTGTTTTTTACCCCAAAATGACAAGTTCTTTTGAGACATCATACGTAAATCAAAGGAGAGTAGTAGTAAGCGATTGCAAACGAAAAAATTATCCAAGTGCCTATATAGAGCCCCAAAAATTTATCATCGCACTATGCATGGGCGCGAACTTCCTCCATATTACCAACAAGAGGGAAATCTTCAATGTTGCCAGTTCCGCGATTGTTCATTTATTTGTATCTTCATACAGTTTTAACAATGAGTTTTGTTTGCAAATAGACAAAAAAAAATGTCTTTTTAGAGGAATTTTGATACCGGCGCGTCGGCCTAGACGTCACTCTCCATTGTTGCGAGTAGCCCTAAAATTTCACCAGCCAGTAAGAAATTTTTACTTGGCGAGTGGCGACCGACATTCGCGAGGGTTGACGAGAGCATACCAATCATGTGATTTTTGAGTGCCCAAGCCAGTATATCTCTTTAGCTGTGTCATATTTAAAGTCAAATTATTTTTATACATAATTTCAGCAATAACAATGATTTAAAAGGCTATTAATAACTTTATAAATGTTTACAATATCTCATTTGGGCTACACCAGACATAATAACCACTAAAATGTAACTCTTTCTACAAATGGTGAATATACAACATTTATAGCAGGAGCAGAGATAGATCACTTGCCACAATATAAGCGCTTATCACATGTTGATTAAATGAAACAATTAACCAGCAACCATTCCTCCTCTCCATTCTGTTTTAATCAAAAGTGCTCAGACATTTACTATCTGCATTTCTTCTCTCCCGTATGTGTATACCTTACATATTAAGTGCATATAGTCATACTTATCTATTTTATTAAAAAAAAAAAAATTGTGATAGAGTGGCCGCTAAACTAAAACTGGCAACTTGCTACTAAGTAAAAATTCAAATTTTCAGGTTTAGACAGGGACCATCAGAATTCCAGAATTTCTATTTATCCTTGAAATGTGTTGTTACAATTTAATCAAGTTTTCTTTCAGTGTGTCTAATTCTATGTACAATATGATTAAAAAATATAGTGTCAAATATGTGAGTGTAAGTGATTAAGTTTAAAAAATTTCAAGAAATCACTTTATAAATAACATTTTCAATTTCTTCCGAAAAGGTCTTTGGATTGCAGTTTTTCTGATTGAGAATGTATACTCTGTGAATGGGTAATTGTTAAAACACTAATTAGTGGACTGACCTATATTGCAAATTTGATTTCAATTAATTATAAAATGAACCATTTGTAATGCTAAATTAATTATGTTAGCCTTGAAATATAAAACATTTTTATTTTGTCATATTTTTCTTATGTCAAAGTAATTTTTAATCATTTGTACAGTGTAGCTGTAATCTTCAATTTATAGTCTAAACCACTTGTATCTTTTTCATTACTATTTGTTGTACCTATACATTCAGTAAATTTCCAGTTTTCTGTTATAATTTTCATTTACCAATTCAGTTTCTTTATCATCAATTATATGTAGTATGTATGTTTCAAGCATAATTAACGTATTGAATACAAGGAACATGTATTGTCCAAGTACATCTTTTTCATATATTTCATCTGCTAGATACCTACTGATCTAAAAACAAGAAAGATCAATCATGCATAAGCATTGATTATGAAACACTTTCCAACTGAAATGTAATTTCATTTAAAAATTTCTAAAATGTGATTCATTCAGTGGTAATATCTTTTACATTATCACAGTACTACAGTAATTTATTATACTTAAATATTTAAAACTGTATCGAAATATAAATCATCTGATTCTTTATGCAAAATCAATGAATATTTCATTCATATAACTTGAATTCCAGACTCCAGAGCTAAATAATTTTGTGTGAAAAAAATTCAGCAATTCTTATGTAATTCATCTTACAATCGCTTGAGATATTTGCATTCTGCATATGTTAAAATTAGGCTTCCTTGAAGAAATAATAAAAGTTTAGGGATCATTTAAAATCACAACTATTGTAATTGCATAGGCACGGAATTTAGATACACAGATAATATATATGTGTATGTGTATGTACTCAAAGTATTGGAATCGTGCCGAAGATCGGAACTCGAATTTTCAAAGGATCTACACGTTTTGGGACTTCTAGAACATGAAAAAACTAGTTTTAGGAAGACGTCTGTGTGTGTAAGGGTGTATCTGTGTATGTTTCTGTGTGTCTGTGTGGATATTACATCCACTCTAATTGAAAAACTAATGGACCGAATTTCATACAATTTGGTAGGTATGTTTTTTGTGGGAAATCCTGATGTTCATTAGATTATAGTACGATTCGTAATAAAAGAATCTGCCTTCTTTGCGAAATGGCCGCAGAAATTGCCTTTATCCACTCTAGCTAAAAACTAATGAACCAAATTTAACAAAATTTGGTGTATAATATTTCAATAACCTACAAGTGATTTATATACCAAATTTAACAAAATTTTGTATATAAATCATTTGTAGGTTATTCTACTACGATTCGGGAAAAAGGAACGGGCTATTTTTGCGAAATGGCCAGCAAAAATCGTTATACAGTGACCGCCGCTTATAAGAAACACGTTCGTTTCGCTCGTTTTGTTTCTTATAAGCAGTTGTTTCTTAAATCCGGAAATTTTTTAAATATCGTTCTTCCATTGTAAATACTAACTATTGAACACAGTTTTACAGAATTTAAAAGATAAATGTATATAAGTAAAATATTAGTACGTACATAATACATTTGTAAATTAAGTTTTGCATTCAAAAATATTTCTCATTTTACAAATTAAGCCTTACAACTTAAATTATTATCTATATGCATATAGTATGCAGTTAAATAAGAATAAAAAGTAAAACTCATAGGTCGTTCATTTATGTATAAGAGCATAGTACATTTTCATACATACCGTAATCTATTACTGAAGAATAGCAAAAAACTTATCCAGTATTGTTTGTGCTAACGAGTCTGTGATTAGTTTACGTACATCCATTTCTAAATCATAAAACAGTCCATAAACTTTTTCTGATGCCCCTCTGTGTTCAAGAGTTTTTCTAATTATAGTTAGGGCTTCTCGCGACTGTTTGGCTGTAGGAAAATTTTCTTCTTGTGGAACGTCGTCTTCATTTTCTTCTTCATTGCAAACATTCTGAATTTCCGCACTATGTCATCATCATTGTTTTCTTCAGATGTTTGTAAATTTTCGTCGATGTGAATCCATTCTTCGAAAGGTGCTTCAAATTCTTCTTCATCTTCTGCTGGTATGGCAACATTATTTTTCAAAAATCCTGCTTTACGGAAGCAATTAAAAATGCATATGTCAGAAACTTTTTTCCATGCGCCTGCGATCATATGGATAGCATCAAGCAAGGTTGTTTTCTTGCTTATTGACTACACGGAGGTGGAGAATCATACTTTTTAAGTAAACTTTGCTTTTCAAGCAAAGTAAGGGTTTGCGACATGCTTCACTAGCAAAACATAAAATGACTAACTAAAGCTGTACGAATCTTATTTGAGTGCATAAGCAAAGATGCCTTTCCTTATCAGTACGTTTCCTTAACTGCCAAAAGATTAAAGCTCGTTTCTTACTGGTTTGGGGTTGTACTCCCCAAGCCTTTCTGCGGAGAAATCCTCTGTCATCCTTTGTTACATAGCAAACTCCCACCCCCTCCCCGTACGCCCAGAGACAAGAGATAACAACTCGTCCTTCAGTTAACCTTAAACAAATCGATTTTTTTTTTTTACACCAGCGTCACAAGGAAATCAACAAATTTTCTGTAGAAAACTGTTTCTTATAAGCGGAATCGTGTTTCTTATAAGCGACACAATTTTAATGTTAAAACGAAGTTTGTATTTGTTTCTGTCGTTTTGAGTCTTATAAACGGCTGTTTCTTATAACCGGCGGTCACTGTATATAAAAATAAAAGACTACGTGTGCTCAATTACATCAATTAAATTCCTATTTTATATGTGATTTTTGACAACAAAAAGATTAAGACTAACCCCATTACTCTAGGACTAGCCGTTCTTGAGATATTCTAGTTTTTTCGCGTTTTCGCTACGCCACCTTTGACAATAAGTCCAGCTATCAAATGAGAACCAAATTTAAGTTTAACGTGTAAATTCAATGTCATTTAAAATACTTATGTTGTGCAGATAAACTCAAATTATCATTAAATAAATAAAGAGAACGAATATGAGTCTGCAGAGAAAGACATGTGCTGTCCACATCAGAATTTTTAACAATATTACACCAATGATTTATAGAAGTGAACGGGGATTATTTTCAGGCCATTTCGAAAAAAATGTATGATCTATATTTAAAGATCCATCAAATTTTTGTCGAATAAAATGTTCAACAAATTTAAGCTGTGTACCAAATTTTAACTCTCTAGGACGTAGGAAAGTGCATTTAAAATGCCATCAATTAAATTTATCAAGAAGAGTTTTATAAAATTTAAAAAAAAATGAAAAATTGTTATCTACCAAATTTATTTTAAAATATGAAGCCACTCCCATATGCAAAACATTTAAACAAAGGGAGAGATATTTATTATATAATATCTCTCTCTTTTCTTTCTGGAAGATATCCCAAAGTCAGAATTTAATTGAATTTGTTTTTTTCCCTATATTAAATAATTTTTTTAATTAAAAAACTACTTAACATATTTTACTGAATTTTTTTTTATATATTCTATGGGATAATGTGAATATTTCCTAAAAATTTCGAAGCAATTCGTGAATTTTAAATTTACTTAAAAAATGTTTGAAAAATTAGGTCCCGTAGGGTTCAATGTATTTCATTTTTTCGACCCGGGTTCAATAAAAAACTAATTGGGTGATATTATTTATTTATATTCCCATAGGTCCTACAGACCGTCTGAACAACATACTAAAATTTCATTTTGATAAACTCATTTTTACGGCAGTTATCGTGCTAACGGACAGACAGACAGACAGAATGAACAAAGTCATAAACACTTTTCAACTTTGTTGTAAAGTGTTAAAAAAGTATGTGTATCAAAAAAGGAAATAATGTGAAACTTGAAAAATGTGTTATGTTACTGGTCTACTTTCAATCTACTGCTCATGATGTGTTTGTTCTACGTAATTTATATAAAAAATTTTCTTTCAGTTCAAAATGTTTTTGGAAAATAAAATGGTTGATGAGAGAATATCTCGAGCCATTGATAATGATCATACTGCTGCTATGAAAGCTCCTTCTGAGAGTAGGAAACATATGAAAAAAAAGAGTAAGATTTTATGTATATATTGTAATTTTAAGGTTTTATATATATATATTTATTTAAGAACCTTAAAACTGTTTAAATTTGTACCAAAATGTTTAAAAAGTGCTTTTTAATCATAACATTAAGTGTAGTTCAGAAATTGCAGTAGAAATAGGGAAATTGTCTTCTGTCCCATGAGTGTTGTTCAGGTTGAAAGTGTTTCACATTTATTGGTTAGATTAGAAGAACCCAACCCTTGATTTGTTAAGTTTGATTAAGGATACATCAGGCTTCCGAAAATCGCCCATCCTGGCCTGGTTAAAATTCTGTGAGGGATGACTAATTTTTGGAAGTTACCGTCCTCTTGGACGGCCTTAAGATTATACTTGTAGATTCCATATAAAAATTAATAACACATTGTTATAAAATTATGGTGAAAGCCTCCCTTGCTATGAATGAAAATTGAAATTTCATCACCAGCAAATTTCAGATATTCCTTCAGAGCAGTTCAATTCCTTTGCCTTGGAAATATTTTTTGAAAACTAATAACTAAGAACCGCATAAAAAATAATAAAGTTTGAATTTATAAGTGGGTCAATTGACAAAATTAGGCATTTTCATGCCCTTTTGCTAGAATTCTATTAATATTTAAATTATATAATTCTTTACTGTCTAAAACAGGGGTTTGCTACCTTTTACCATTAACCAAACATGCTCATATAGAAAAAATTCTCCAGGAGCACCAGACATAAAATTAGAGTAGTAGATATGTATTTTTACACTTGAGAGTGCTGGTGCTTACAGGCATTGGGTTACAGACCTCTGATCTGCAGGAACATTAATAACTTTGTCACTGTTTACATTTACATTGAATAAGTCCTGTAACATGTTTAAAGGAATTTTATGAAAATTATCTAGTTAGTCATTTTTAATCTGCTATCTGAAAATTGCTATACAAATTTGTATAATTCATTTTGATTAGCAATTTTCTAATCATTTCTAATCCTTACGGTGAGCCCTGATCTCAACATATCTATCTGGACATGTATTTAAGCTTAAAGTATCTGGAGAGATTAATCTTAGTTTCAAACCTAATAGCTATTCCTAGAATTTTGCTTTTACTTCAAGAAGTTCCATAAAAGTAAATATTTCTTTGCCCCTCCCATGTTAAAAACTCGACAATATCCAATGTACATGTATCTTATTGTCAGCTATGAGCAATACATTAAACATTATAAAAGTATTGCACATCTAAGGTGATAGAAAAAAATTGTAATAACTGTTACATGTGGGCTCCACTGTATATACTTAATATGTAATATAATATACATACATGGGATGAGAATTGGGGAGTGAAAAAACACAAAAAAACTTTTGATCTGTTTTTCTGATACAATAGGGGGGGGGGGCGGGGGAACAGTTTGCTTCATTTAATCGCCACACTGCATTGTTGAATCAACTTGTAGTTAGTTGAAGGCCCAGACCACACGACCAACCCAGGGGTTTATGGTAACAAATTGTGTGGCCGGCACTTGTAGTTAGTGTTCATTTTAATGTGAAATTATATTCATAACTACCTTAGCTTTGAATCTGAATCAAAGTAACTTCCATGATTCACATGTAAAAAAAAAAAAAATCTCTTAATATATTATTTCTTACATGTAATGATTTAAATAAAATATCCTCCAAAGTCTGCCAAACATTTTATATTTTGGTGATTACAAAAAACTCCAAAATAAATAAATTTCGGTCCAATTGGAACAATTTATATGTGCCTAAAATATCCTCCAAAGTCTGCCAAACATTTTATATTTTGGTGATTACAAAAAACTCCAAAATAAATAAATTTCGGTCCAATTGGAACAATTTATATGTGCCAAATTTTATATACAAAACAGATGTTCAACAAGGATTGCAACCCCATCCTAGAAATGCTTAAGCATCTGTCTAAATTCCATTTTTAAAGGTATTGTGAATGTCTTTACAGCTGAAAATGTTGACATTAAATTTTGATCCACTCATTTTCTATATGTATATATAGAGAGAGAAAGAACTCAGCATGTGTTTAAAAGATGCTACATCATCAACACTAACTTATAAAGATAAAAAAAATCAGTGTTGTCAATAAGTAGTAAATGTTGAAAAATCAATTGGGTATGCAACATGAGATATGATAGGAAATGTAGATATATGTATTAAAGTATGCTTTTTTTTTTTTTTAGCAATTTGTTGTTTTTAGTGGCCTTTAAGTTTAAAGCATTCCTTAAAAATTTTATAAAGCTTTATATATGCAACAGACCTAAAAATAAGCATTCACCACAGGTTAATTAAACAATGGGCTTTAAAAAGATTGAATGGAACTAACTATCCACTCCTCTCTCCCCACATTCTGTTTTAATCAAAAAATTGATCATAAATTTTCTGTGTATTTTTCCTTCCCCAGTTCTCATTTCTCGTGTGTATGTATGTGTATATATATATATATTATTAAGTAATTAAACATTAAAAACAACTAGTGAAACATCTTAATATTTCATTGTAAAACTCAATAAGAATAATGAATTGGGAATCAATAAAAAGCAAGTCATTCGGAATTTAATATATATAAGATACATTAATATTAATGTTTTTAATTTTATTTTCGCTAAAAAATTGTAACTTTAGCCAGTTTGATACTACGATTTGAGTGCCCTTATAATGGTGTATAGTGGCATTCTCGTTTATCCATTTCTTCTTTGTATCACTTGTTTAGTAAGAATTTTTATCTGTTTCATGTTCATATTCTGTTTATATGGGTAATTGTCCTGTCTCTGGCTCTAACTCACTGGGAGGGTCGCTGTGAACGTATGTTCTGCCTCCTATTGTTTTTACAGAAAATCTGTGATAGAGTGGCCATAAAACAGTCTACTGGCCACTTGCTGCTAAGCAAAAATTCAAATTTTCAGGTTTAATAGGTCAAGTTACATGAATGGTGCTCACATAAGCCACCTATAGGCTAAGAGGCATACCTAAAGTTGCTATTATTCATGGACCAAGTTACAGGTCCGTGGATACCATTATCTGCAATGGGAGCATAATTCTGATTTTGGGAACACTCTCCATAGGCATGTTCTGTGAATATGAACCTAGCTTCTGCAGCACTGTATAGTCTGATCTAAATTTTAAAGAAACTTAAAGCCAACTATGTCATGGGTTTGTGTAACTACCTGCCTTTTCAAAGACACATGCCTTTATTTTAATTTAAAGCATATATATACAGGGTGTGCCAAAAACATTAACCTCTGCTTTTATTCCTTAACTATTGATCTTGGACATATATAATAAATTACAAAGTTGCGTAAAAAAGGTACAGAATTTTATGGAATTGATAAAAATTTGAAGAAATACAAAATTTATATACGGGGTCCCATACACTAATAAGGTGATATACAAAATTTCAGTATTTTATCATAAAAAGTCCCAGAGATATGTTTAAACAAAGTTGGCGAGGGATTAATCACAAATTAAAGTAAATGTTTACAGCAAGAGTGCAAATTACGCAATACAGAAATGCATCATAGGCAAATAATATCTGCCTCTTATCTTTAATGGATATTTGACAGGTATGGAAAACATTTTGAACAAGCTTTGTAATCTTTGTGTAAAGTTATCATTTCTACACAGTGTAGATACTTTTGTACCAATAAATAGCAAAATTATTATTTATGTAATCATTGTTTTCTTTCGTAATTTGTGTATGACCTCTGAAACGCAATCTGCCAACATGATTATTCCCCTCTGAGAACTTATGTCGATGCATCGAAAGTTGTTTCAGTCAGCATTTTTGTCTTTTCATATCTCTGGGACTTTTTATGATAAGATGCTGAAATTTTGTACATCACCTTATTAGTGTATGGAGCACATTTTACTTATTGGAAATGTTTTTGTACGAGGACCATATAAAAATTTAAATTTTGTATTTCTTAAAATTTAATTCCCTTGAAAATTTAGTCGATTTCATGAAATTCTGTACCCTTTTTTTGTACAACTTTGTAATTTATTATGTATGTCGTAAGATCAATATTTAAGGAATAAAAGCTGAGGTCGATGTTTTTAGGACACCCTGTGTATATATATATCTATATATATATATATGTGTATGTATATAGTGAAGATATACTATGAAAATTCAATGATAGAATAAAGAGAAGTTGTAACTCATTAAACCCATATGTGTGTGTACTACAGCATATTACTCAGTGGAGAACATGTAAGACTTTCATAATTTTGTACATCTTTCTACAAAAGGTAACTATATCTTAACTCAGCCTGACTGTTAGCAGTTTGTACACAACTCGAATATTTGCTCTCTTCAAATATCTTAATAAATATATCTTAGGCTGACTATGATGGTTCCGTGAAAGGGGGAAAAAAATTGGAACAAAAATCTTTATGCATTCCTTACAGTTAGTTTGTATTTATCGGTTCCCATAACCGTTCACAAAATTATCCTACATAACAAGTTTTCTTGCTGGATGAGTGCATTTTATGTGTTAAACCAGCTCATGGATACTGTTATCTGCAATAAGAGTGTAATCCTATATTTAAAAAAATATGTTTAAACTTCGTAATGTATAAAATAAATCTAATTCGCCTTGTTTTACAGCGTCTAATTTTAAAATGAAAATATGTATGAACCCTAAGTAGAGAATTCAACCCTCTCTCTTTAAAAATAAAATTCAATTCATTTTAATTGTACTAATTATCTATTAAATAGCGTTCATATTTTACAATAAAATCTCATTAATTCAAACAAAATTTTTGGTGTCTGCAAAAGAGGTGTTCTTTTACTAAATATTTTAAGAATGAAGGAAAGCAGTAGTATACAAAACCAAATCTACTGGACCTTCATGCATCTCCTCCATAAATAAAACTGGTTTCAAAGACATAAAAGATCCTTCTTCCTTGGGATAAATGACAGAACACCAGTACCAACAAAAGTGAGAATACTTGTGTATTAAACTGTTCTTGTTAGAACTTTTGCTCTGTCTCATTTATCCTGATAAAAATATATGCTCTTCCAGCCTTTAAAAACAATTAAAACTTGTACTATTTTGCTGTGCTGTATGTATGATAATTTTTTTTTTAAGTAGTGTGAATGATTTCTTATAAATAATGGTAAGATGTTTATGCCACCATCACCGAATACAAATTATGATGCTATAAAATTGACTTTATGTGGACTTCTAAATATGATTTAGTAGTTTTAGACATTGTTACAAATCTATTTCATCTGCAGTTAACTATATATAAATTCAGTAACCAGTTAAATACCTTATCACTATGTCACTATGTAGAACTTACAAGAGTACAATAACTATTAAATACAGTCAGAGATTAAAGACTTACTATGTATTGTAATTTTATATGTCTGATAGACAAAGCCAGCCTCATCACACAGCTAGCAAGCATGCCAGGTGGGTTAAGCATACATGGTAAGGCTGACTTTCTCAATCAGACTTACAAAATTACAAATCATATTAAAGTTTCTTACTTTCTGTACAGTTGATGGCAATACTGTGCTGTAAAACAAAACTGGACTGCTGATACTCCCTATCACTCCCCGACACTCCAAAATTAAAATCAATTTTCTGCATGCACAAACAAACCATGTCACCCAAAAATAGAGAAATTTGTTAAGCTGGTTGATAGCATTTCATTGCTGTAGAGCAAGACTTATCTTTTTAAGTAAGTTGATTCATTACCACCTCCACCCCCCTCTGTCAATTCCTACACCTCCAAATTAGAATCCATATGTCCACGATATTTGATATATTCATTACATTTTGCTGAATTCCAACTTGTAAAAGCTTTCGAGATTCAGAAACGTTAATTACACAGTTCTTTTTTATTTAATTACTTATAAAGTATATTTTCATACTTGTATTAAATTGATTCAATTGGATTACCTTAACCAAATTCTATTCTGCATCTGCTTCTATGTTTCACTATTTGATGCAGAAGCTCATGATATTTGAGAATATATTTTTAGCAATGCAGTAAAATATCATTTATCTAGATTAAACAATACCATAAATAATCTGTAAATTCAAATATAAATAGAATGTTTAATAAAACATAACTAATTTACTGGAAAATCTCTCGGAATAAAACAAGTAAAAATTATATAACTTTCTAGTATTTCCTTGAAGAAAGCAGATGTTAGCAAATAAGGTGGCCACAGTTGTTTCGATAGCATTTTGAGTCCTCTTGTAAGGGCACAAAGCATGTGCTATCTTAGCAAATACTAATAAAAACCTGCAAGATGGCAGGCAAAAAAAAATCAAAGAAACAATTAGATACATATATCTAGAACACCCAAAGTGGGAATTTGCTAGCAGGGGATAATCAGCATTGAAATCGAAACCCCAATCATAAACATATCAACTGAATCTTATCAATATGGCCTTTCAGTTTCAGTTCATTTGCTTTGCATAATGTGTGAGCTAAGGTGAGGTTGCCTTCAGACCGAGTTGATATATTTATGATGAGGGTTTCAATTTCAATGTATGTCTTCCCCCCCCACCCCCCCCTCTTCCCTCCTCTAGCAAATCCTCGCTTTGGGTGTTCCAGATCTTTCTATTCAATTTTGACTACCACCTTTTATTAACATTTTACAACATAGTTGAAAAGTGTCACTTTGTTCATTCTGTCTGTGTGTCTGTCTGTTTTCATGATAATTGCTGTAAAAATGACTATCAAAATGAAATTTTAGTATGTTGTTGAGACGGTCTGTGGGACATATGGGAATGTAAATTAATTATATTACCCAATTAGTTTTGGACTGAATCCGGGTTGAAAAAATGAAATACATTGAACCCTATGGGACCTAATTTTTCAAACATTTTTTAAGCGAATATAAAATTCACAAATTATGCCTAATTTTAACGAATGCAGAATGTAAACACATGAAGCAGTAAGATGAGTTGTCTGGAATATAGCTGAATATGAATGAAACATTCATTGATTTTACATAGAGAAGCAGACTATTTTATAGTATTGCCTTTTTCGATGAAGTTTTAAGCATGGAGTTTTAAGTACTTTAACATCCATGCTTTTAAGTTCTGTAAAATAAATTATTGTAGTATTGTGATAATTTTAAAAATATCAATGCTGAATGAAAGGAATGGAATAAAAGTTTATGAATAAAATATTCACTACTTTTATATAGAGAGCCAGATTATTTATATTTCAACGATGTCATTTGAATAAAGTTTTTTTTTTTTTATGAAGTTTTAAGCTTTCACATATAATAAGTTATTGTAGTATTGTGATCATTTTTAAAATATCACAGCTGAATGTTTCACATTTTAGAGATGTTTAAATAAAATTGCATTGCTGTTGGAAAGTGTTTCAATGCTTTATGCATGATTGATCTTTCTTATTTATTATCAAGATGCTCACCCAAAATTCACAAATAATCACAAACAATCAGCTCACCCAAAATGTGTGCAGCAGTTACAAGGAAAGGCCAAGAAAAACATATACAAGACAATTCACATAAGCAAGATATGCATAGAAATACATACGTATAAGTCAATAAAACAAGATTATACAAGAAATGGTGAAAATAAAATTTTAAAAAGAAAAGCCGGAGGAAAAGGGTGAAGAAGACACAAAAGAAATTATATGTTAATAAAAAACAAGAAAAATCAATCATGCGTAAAGCATTGATTATGAACACTTTCCAACTGCAATGCAATTTTATTTAAACATCTTTAAATGCGATACATTCAGCGGTAATATTTTTAAAATTTTCACAATGCTACAATAATTTTATTACATTTGAAAACTTAAAACTTCATAAAAAAAAAATGAACTTTATTTAAATGGTATCATTAAAATATAAATTGCTTGGCTCTTTATGTAAAAGCTGTAAATATTTCATTCATACACTTTTATTCCATTCCTTTCATTCATCACAATACTACAATAATATATTTTATTTAAAAACTTAAAACCATGGAGGTGCAAGTAATTTAACTCTATGCTTAAAACTTCATCGAAAAAATTGTCTTCTTCTCTGTGTCAAATCAATGAATGTTTCATTCATATCAGCTATATTGCAGGCTCCATGAGCTAAATAATTTTGCGTTAAGGAAATGTGTGCGATTCTTATACAACTCATTCTACATCTTTTGGTGTTTACATTCTCATAAGTGAAAACTAGGCTTCGTTGTAGAAATAATTAAAGTTTTATGATTATCTAAACTCATATATATATTGTAATTGCGTTGTTTTAGAATGTAGATGCACAAAAATTAAGTGGTTTTAGGACGCATACAACACTAAATATAAATTAAACAGAACTTTAAAAATCACGATTTTGACACAAGATGGATATCACATTTTGTTTTGAAGTGGGTCACGTGATCTCTTCATATAATATGGGTGTAATTATTATTTTAATTTTTATTTAAAAAACTACCGAATATATTTTGCTGAAATTTTTTTTATATTTTTTATGGGATAGTTTGAAGAATATTTCCTAAAACTTTCAAAGCAATTTGTGAATTTTAAATTCGTTTGAAAAATTAGGTCCCATAGGGTTCAGTGTATTTCATTTTTTCAACTCGGGTTCAGTCAAAAACTAATTGGGGGATATTATTCATTTATATTCCCCCAGACTGTCCGAACAACATACTAAAATTTTATTTTGATAAAGCCATTTTTACTGCAGTTATCGTGCGAATGGACGGACAGAATAGAACAGCGTAGATAGTGAAACAATTATTCATTGATCATAATAACATTAAGAACATAAGCTATTCAAACAAATTGACAAACACTATCTGAGATACCTTTTGCAATAAGAATACAGTTTTTATTCCTGTCAATAGAATTTTTATTTTTGCAGATTTTAGAAAACATAATGGTTGATTTACAGTATTAGACTTTGTTAAATGATTTTTTAATGAGGACTAGAAAAAATATAATGATCAACATCTCCATATTAGTTTTAGGCACAATTATAAGTAGATTTAATTTTAAAATAGTGTAGATAATCAAGAAGTGGGCCATGACCAGTAAGAAAATAGTTAAATATTTATTACGAGTTTAGGGTCTACAATTGGTAAAATAAAAAATGAATTCTTTATGGATCATGTATGCAAAAAGAAGTATAGTCATTTTAAAAAGTTTGTCAGAGATCAATTATTGTGTTTTACAGAATTTAGATAAACAGGAATAGGAAAAAGAAACTATTAAATTAATACCAATCGAAGCAGCAAATTTGGTGTATTGATCTGCAGTTTCATTGCCGATTAACCCAACTTAGAAATTAGTGTATTGTTTAGAAATTAAAACTGTTTCTTTGATGATTTTGATATAATTAGATTAATTAGTAATTGAATTTAAGACTGAAATTGAAAAATAATACTGTTCGTATGTATATATATATATATATATATATATATATATATATATATATGTATATATATATATATATTCACATGCAAATTATTTTTAAAAGCCCAATCAGCTGCATAGCCTATGGTAGTTATTTCAGCTTGAAAAATTGTATTTCTTGCATCCAGTTTATAATTGAGGACCTGATCCAGTAAATCATGTTTTAAAATGCAATTAGTGAAACCAACATTTTTATCAATTTTGAACTCTCAAAATTAAATTTGTCATCACATTTTAGAAGAGGAACAATGCAATTTGATGGTAGAATATCAAAAATAAGGCTATTGAAATCAGATTGAGAAGGGGAAGGGAAATCCAAACTGGAGAATATACTGATTCTTTGTTTCCAAAACATATATTTTTTGTATGACTGACACCTTACAATTTTCTCTTAGTGTTTATTTCTAACCTGAGGAAGAGGGCTCAAATGCCCTCAAAGCATTCATACTCACATTATTTACTTATGCCTGCTGCTTTCATGAAAGTACTAGAAAGTTGTATTCTCATTAGCAGCAGTGAAAATGATAATCTGTGCGATTAAATTCGGGTGGTGCAAAAGAGAGGTAAAGAAATGGTAGTTTTAACACTAGAATGACGGAAGCGGTTACTTGACCGCATAACTACTTTGGGAAACTATTCTTCCAAAACGGCTAATCCCAGCCCATTGAAATTTTATTACTTTTCTTATTTTAATTATTACTTTAAGAAAATAAGAAAAGTCATAAAATTTCAAGGGTCTGGAAGTAGCATTTTTGAGGAATCATTTCTCAAAGTAGTTATGCGATCAAAATGACCACTTCCATCATTCTAGTCAGTGTTAATAACTTAAATCTAAATAAATTGCTCTTGTATATAGGGTATAAATAGTGCTAAAGAACTCTACAAAACATATTATAATGACAAAAACACAAAAATATTTTTAAAAGTTTATTTCTGTTTCCATTTTTAAATAATGTTCATTACAAGAATTTGTTTTGATATATAAGATTCCGGTGTATCTGTCTCAAAATATCTTCAGGTGAAAATTGCTTTGAGGTATCCTGCAAAACATAAACAAAATTTAATTTTTTATCACTTCTCTACATGCACAGTATAGTGAAAGTGTTGTAAGAGTCGAACATTTCTATTCAAAAGAGCATGTTTTAAGCATCCATAAACTCAAATTAAACATATTTGAGGTGATGTCTGTGTCTATGAATCTGTAGATGCGATACTTCACAAACAAATGAAACATTTCAAAATAATTTAGTCCTACTATAACAATTGGTGAATACTGGAACCCTATTGCTTTTAAACTAGATCCAATATTTAAAAAAGTTTTTTTAAAATGTAGGACCTTCAATTGTGTTAAATAATCATTTTATACTTTGTTTTTTATTACAAAGTGAATGACATAAACTTTAAATTACTAATGTGTATTGTTCTCAAGTTATCGCACCTTTTATAAATACATTTATCAACAAAAAAAAAAAAAAAATACATAAAATTAAAAAAATAGCAAGTATCATCACCGTCCATATGCAATATTATGAGACAAATAACATCATTCTCATGGAACTAGTCCAAGGGGCCAGTGACTTTGACTTCACTGGTCTGCAACCTTTATAACTGGTCTGTATTGACCATTTGCACATGACATCACTACTGGCAAATGAACTTCTTGTTGGATGGAAAGATTATTTCCCTTACTTTGCCGTTTAAAGTATGCTCTTTTTACTGCTTCTAGGAAACCAATATGTATTTATACAAAATTTCTCTGTATACCTTTCTCGAAATCATACTTTCACATTTTTATTGTATTTGTTAACAATATCACGACTGAATCCACTGCCACATCGGCATTTATTTGACACCATAAGTAACCATGATGTCACATTATAGCTTACATGCAAATGACAAGATTTTTAAAAATCTAAAAAACAAATCTTTAGCAATATTATATTTTGATTTCCGTAAGTACCTTAATTAAATATTATAAATGAAGATTTATATAAATTTTAACTTATCCATGAAAAATTTACGAGAAAGAAATGAGAATAAAAAGTTGCTGGTCTATAATTTATTATTTTGCTAGTCCGTTTTTGTAGTAGATTAGGCTAGTCCGTTGCTAGTAGGTGTTTGTGATCTTGACCAGCAGACCTGCCTTAATGTATATGTAATTTATGTGCATGATGTTAATTATGCCAAAAACATTCTATCATGGATTTTGTACGCCATTATTTTGCTTTTAAAGTATGAGTTAACTCTGCATTACCATGGCAATTCAAATGACTAAAGAGTATGCTAATTCTCATTACTTTATATACTCATTACTATACTCTTTAGCATATACTTCCAGTTTATATTGTAAAATTTATAACCCTGAAATGTAAAATGTGATTTATTTGTGCTGGAACTAATTGGTTTGTAATAGGACTTAAATTAAAAGATGAGCTTGGTAGCTGCCGACTACCTATAATTGATTCTAATTTAAGATTTAATAAATTCCTGCAAATTAAACTAAAATATATTAAAAAAATAAGTAATGAAAATAAAGATTAATAAATACTTATACTCTACTTGCACATGACTTTGGAATTTGTTTTTTAAATGTATTACTAAAAAGAAATTATTCATTAGGTTTTCTATGCAAAATGATTTATGACTCTTGTCTTTTAGTGTTAGTAAACTGTCATGTACTTATAAAATCCATACTAGTTATCATAAGATGACATTTATAACAAATCAAAACACAAGTATGTGAGTATTTTATGGACCTTCGCAATATTTACAACCAAAATATGCTTACTAACCATTTTGATGCACTGGCTTTTTGAAAATCCTTATTGTGCTCAAGTACATTTGTGAAATGTAGTCAATAAATTTAATAACCGTGATTATATTAGGCTAATTGCAAGTGACTATTTTCAAGAGAAACTCGTATAGAAAATAAATAAAACTATAAAAGATTTACATGATATTTATAAAAGTTTTCTGAACTAAGTAGATTAATCTTTTTGTAAGTAGCATCGCTATTTTTGCCTAAAATTAAAAAAGCCATTTAAAATTTAAAAAGTTAAGTATTTGAAAATAAAAATAGTTTTATATTTAGGAGTCGAAGTCTGTATATTTGTATTGACTTCAACTCCATAGCCCTGTAAAGCATGTAACTTTGTGCCCAATCAATAATGAACTAGTTCACAGCTTAAAATGATTTATGTTGACAGTATCATTAAGGTCGTATAGTTGCTAACTTTTCTGGATTTCTCAGATATTTTCTGATTTTTTAGTATAGAATGCAGTCGTCACTGCTATAGCGGGTCTTAAAGACTAAAAGTAAAATGTCATGATAGGTGCAGAGCAACTAAAGTGGAAATTATAAATTAACCATCTACCATAGAATTCCTCAAATGCGACTGAAAACTACAAAAAATGTAAGGGGTTGGGGGGTCACTGGAAGTTTTTTGCTAAAAGAAACAAATAGAATTCAGTTGAACCTCCCTATCGAATACTATGAAAAAATGTGTAAAAAGGAGATCAGAATTTTCAGCTAACAGAAGTAAAGTATATTGGCACTTTGCCGGGGAGTGGTGTTATCAGTAAATGTACGATTGACAGAATTCTATGGCACTCGCCTCTCAATACTATGTTTGCTATCTGTCAGCCTATTACTATAAACTTTCAGGAACTTCTTTTTTGAAGCTGTAAGGGCTTTTGCCAATACTTATTTTAGGTAAAAGTGACCACAAATCAAATGTCTGAATTTTTACTTTTATGTAGAGAACCCAATGCTATTGAAAATTTAGGTTCAGTGTTTTTACAGTTTCTGATTTTTGTATTTAACACTGCAAGGTTCATACACTTTAAGGAGAACCTAGAACTGTTAAAATAAAAAAAATCTGGGAAAAATGCATATTTTCGTCAAAAACCTGGAAAAGTTATATTTCACCTAGAAATTATCTTGAGTTTTTGTTCTTCACCCTGATATCTGGCTCTGGATCAACCCTTCAAAATTATAATAGTTTATTCTTGCCATGGTTTATCACACCTTCCATTGCAGACATCGACTATGTTCGACTTCTCTCACATTGAAATTCAATCAGCTATATAAGTTGTTGTTGAGGAGACCCAGACCGTCCGACCTACCAGAAAGAGCTATACAAGTTGTGAAAACCAGTATCTCAATCTGATAGTTTACACTTCGCAATATAGCGTTACACTCATTCTTTGGTGCCATGCTTATTTCCAGGTTTGCTTTCAATTTTTGATCGCATGCATGCTATCGTATTTTAAGTTTTAATCATGCATCAGTCTTCCAATATATGTATGGTATCTATACTATTAATTTTCTGTTTTAAATATGGCAGAAAGAATTTAGAATTGATAAGGAATTTAGGTTGGCCGAGTGGAGCCAGTAAAGGATGATCCATATAAAGCATGTTGTCACCTGTGTTTGAAACATTTTATTTTAAGCAGTATGGGGAGACGGACAATTGTTAGTAACAAAAAAAAAATGTACAACACCCCCAAAGGATGAGGGACAAAATTAAAGTTATGCAAAAATGAGATTATCAACTAACATAAGTCAGAAAATTGAAGTAATATTAAAATAGTTCTTAAGTATAAAAAATGATGATCCAAATGTTTTCTGCATTATTTAAGTAGGTTTATACTTCCTAAATCATATTTAATAATACTTCCTAAATAATATTTAGTTGGAAAAATACGATCCAAAAAATGTGTTTAATGCAGATGAAACAGGACTATTTTTTAAGTGTATGCCTGATAAAAACTATGGCCATTAAATTCATGCCATGGAGGGAAAGGGAGCAAAGAAAGATTAACTGTGCTGTTTTGCACTAATATGGATGGTTCAGAAAGGCTCAAATCTCTTATGATAGGCAAATCTGCTAAACCCCGATGTTTTTCAGGAATGAAATCTGTTCCAATGACTTATTTTGTGAACAATAAGGCTTGGATGACTGCCGAAATTTTCACTAATTGGTTGAAGGAACAAGACAGAAAAATGTTCTGTGAAAATCGCGATATTGTTCTCTTCTTGGACAACTGTACAGCGCATAATAGCATGCCGAAATTAAAATCCGTAATAGTTCATTTCATGCCACCAAACACAACTTCTAAGTTACAGCCTTTGGACCAAGGTATTATTCAGAGTTTTAAAGTAAACTATCACCACAAAATGAAGCTCATTTGGAAAATGTGATAGATATTGAAGGATTTAGTACCTGTAACCAAACTGTCATAGATGACTATTTTGCTAGTAAAGAAATGTAAGATTAAATTTTAATAATGTATATTACATTAAATGTATATCCAATCATTTCAAGCTTTGCTTTATTTATTGTCAGCATTTTCTTGGGTAATACCCAATTCTCTGTCTGTAAGATAAAGTAAGTGATTTTTTTAAAAATGTGTAAAGTATAGGACTAGGATGTATATATTATTTTATGAATTCCTTAAAATGTTTCAAATTTTCAATATCTCGGAAAAAAATTTCTACTCCCTTCAAATTCGACATATCGAGGTGCGACTGTATTAGGTAAGACAAAAAAAAAAAAAAAAAAGAAAGAAAGAAAGACTCAATACAAAAACAATTCATCTAGATCGTTAAGTATTTTGTGTGCACATCATAAAAAGGCTAGATTTCGGGATAATTTCGTCAAAACGTAATTGCAGTGATAAATTGCGAGAAATACATTATTTTTAAATTTGAGATGAGATGAAAAGGCTTTGTTATACATACTTATTAATCAATGTACTTAGTTATCCTACATGTTCTTTACCCTTTGTGGACGGAGTGCTTCGCTTCCGAACTGTTCCCAAAGGATAGCTAATTTTTTGCACTAAACCTAACTCTATAAAACAAATTCACTAAAAATCACCTGTTCAACACAACAATCTACTTCTTTCAGGAATAAAAGAATTACTTATGATGTATATTTTTCATGCAAATTTCAATACAAAATACTCGTTAGTTGCTTTTACTATAAATTCTACTAATTCATCGAAAATATGCTAAGAAAATCAATTTCCATATCTAATTTCGTTTATCATACGAGTATATTCTTCCACAGAAAGAAAACGTCTTGGCCCAGCCTTTTTTTTTTTTTTTATCCGAAATAACCTAATAATTTCTTGCCGCACATTCCTCTAAAACCAAAACTTAAAAAAATACTCTCTCATATTCCTATGATTCACCAATGAAATTAAGCTAAAATCAAAACGAGAACCGAAACTGAATTATAAAATAGCAGAGGCTACGAGAAGTGCTCTCTGTTTATTGATATTACAAAGCCATGTTTCACCCCTCCAGATGGATAAATGATTTATTGGATCCAAGTCAAGTATCTGCAAAATACATTGAAGTTTTTCGCATGGACATTTAATGCCATCTAGTACACAAATAAATTCAAATAAAAACGTTCCATGAAATCGAACATTAGTGACTGTGCCGTCCTTTTGGGTAAATTTTTACTCAACAGAATGCACGAGTACTATCTTTGAATGCAAGTTTGCAGTCAGCGCACGGGCGTGTCTACCGTCCGCAAAAGGTTAAAATGTATAATAATTACAAGTAGTTTTATATTAAATTATAATGTCATAACATAAAAATCACTATATAAAGGTAGCTTTAAAATGACATCCTCACACACTTTAATATATGTGCTTTGAGAGGTTGTTTTCTCCAAGTTATTCTCTCGTTGTGAAGTTATTATGCAGGTATTTTGTCATTAATCATGTCCTGTAGATGTTTTGTTCCATCTTAGCTTCACTTGAAATCACTTATGGAACAATATACTTTCATAACAAATTCTATCATTATAAAGTATTTTCCTCTATTGAGACTTCAATTAAATACTCATCTTTTCCACTGTGTTAGTGGTGGATCTACTTTTACGCATTTCAAATAAAATTTTGTTTTATTTATTACAAAGAAATAGATTATAAACATAAATAATTACACCTTATAATACAACAAATGCAATTAGCACAACAGATCTGACTAGAAGTTCTGTAAACTTCCGAAATATTTAAAATAGAAAATTAAAATAATAAATTCTATTTCTTCTATTGAAATTTTGCTTAAAGACTATTTTGATAAAAAAAAAAAATTATGCACATATGTGGCTCATAAGGCAGCTTTTCAACACTGGCCATAATTAAAATCGAAGAAAAAAAAAGCTTTTTTGGGCTCAACCTACTATATATCTATATGCCCTAATCATTGCTTTAATAGTATTCAGAAAATTTCTCTTCATTTCATTAATAATCCGTTTGAAAATATAGTTTTTCATTATAAGCAAGCATTTTAGTTGGATGCAAAAATATTTTCCATTTCTGGAATGGAAAATACTTATAATAAAAATGAAATATAAAAAGGATCGTGTACACTTGTAGTTTTTTATGATATTGCCAAAAACTTTTTCCAGAATTCCCAACTAGTAACAAAACAGTGTTATATACCCATGAAAAGACGCTTTAAACTACATAATGAGATGTTTCTGAGTATAACAAACTTCATCAAATTTTTCAATTTCATGTTTTAAGAGTTAGTAAGTTAGGGATTTGCTTAAAAATCATCAGAAAAATGCAAAAATTGTAGGTTCTTATTTGAAGTTTATACGCTGGCCTTAAATTATGTATCATAGCTGTTGATTTTTTTTTCTTTGTATTTTGGGAAAAATTAATTTCTGGGATTGATTTAAAAATGTTATTTTTAGTGTTTATGTCTAAATTGTGTTTTAAGGGTTTGGAACACATTAATTTGTGAACATTCATTAAACAATGCTCTTAATGTTCTGTTAAAAAACTTTTAAACAGATTTGCTGGTCTAATTAGGTCCTCAAGCTGGTCTGGGGGGGAGGTGACTAAAAATTGGTTTATGTCACTATAATAATGTCTTGTCTGTTGAATGTGTTGAAGAAAATCAAAGTGACCCACAATTATGAAATTCGGTACAGTGATACTTCAAATCGAATCCAGATAGCAATTTTTTTTTTCTTTAATTCTAATTAGTTATGAAGCTTTATTTTGAGCAATGAAGCTTTATTTTGAGCAATTTTTGCAAAAAATTGGTTCATTAGCAATCAGAATTATTATTGTTGGGTTTCCATCTTAATACTATTGGAAAGATCGGAAAAATCTGTTTTGAAAAGACTTTGAAACAGAATCTGTACTATCAAAATTTGGTGAATTTGTAAATAATATATACTTTTAGTGTCTTGAAGACATTCCATTTTAAAATTATGATATAGAAAAATAGACTGATAATACGATCTTCATACTTGAACAGGAGCTAAATTGAATTTATTACACACCTCCAAATCCGGTCGTCCAAATTGTTACTCAAGTCCTCTGGATGAGTCGGACGGCCTGGGGTTTCCACACACTCCTCCAAAGGTTACCTTACACCTTTCTGGTAGGTCGGACGGTCTGGGTTTCAACAACAACACTCCTCCAAAGAAAAAAAATTTGGTGGTTCATTCGGTCGTACATTAATAAGACATCTCATAATTTTTTAAATGTATAAGCAGATGCATATAATTTTTAAATGCAAACAGAACCCCATTTTAGAACTTGAATAGGGCAGTGCATTTTTTCTTTGTCCATTTCATCCATAAGTTGGAAGCATGTCTCCGTATGTTCTGGAAAACTGTGACACTCCACTACGGTTTTTATCCTTTGTTCTAAATGGGTATTCAAGAATTCATTATGTCACAAAGTTCTGGTGGTTTGCAAAATTATTTGTTTGTGTTTGAAATATAGAATATTATGTTCTACTTTTTATTTTGTTTTCTCAGTATGAGAAGTGTTCTAAAAGCTACATAATATTATATTAGAACATGTTACCTGGGTCATAAATACCCACCTGCCATACATTTACAGATAACACTACTCAATTTTAATTCTAAACTATCACCAAATTCCCATGCATGCTATCTGCAAAGCAAAATTAAAAGATTCAAAACCTCCAAGAGGAATGTGGCAGTAAATTGTAACAATAGCTGTTAAATTGTATTGGTAGCTGGAAATTAGCTGATATCTTTATCATCTAAATAAAATCTAATAAATTTGGGATAAGTCCTTCTAGGCACATTAGTTCAGGTATAGATGCTACTGTGTGAAAAACCTCAGACCTGTAAGTGCAGTTGATATCATGTGACATCACAGACTCTTCTTTCTGTTATAGATTCAAAATTGCACAGTTTTAATTTATCTGAAAATTATGTGAATGTGAACTATTATTTTATGCAGTTATATTAGCAGGTGAAATTGAGATTAGATGTATTTTTTACGTCTGTAGGATAGGGGGTGCAACAGCCATACATGCATCCACATTGAGGGGTGCTTGCACCCTTTGAAAACTTAATGAGTGAATGCAATTAGTCTGGGTAACTATGCCTTTTGAGCAATTGAATGAATGCAATTAATATGTGCTTTTTAAATCCCAGGCAATGCTGTGTACCTTTTCTAGCAGATAATGTACACAGTAATGTCATATACATGTGAACTCTAGGGGTGGAAACTAAATGGTAAATTAAATTCATAAACTTCCTTCAAGAATATAATTAGCTGCTCTTAAGTGTTTTTACTTACCTCACTTTTTTTCTCCATGAAATATTTTCCTTTTTGGGTGCATGTTCAGAAATTATACTCTTTTAAAACTCTTTCAGATCTCATCAGATTCCTTGATCAAAATTCAACTGTACACTTCATTACAGTTTACCTAAATTAAAGAATTGTTGTTAGTTCTGGACGCAGAAAATTTGTTTAATAGTAAATGACTTTAATGTGAGCAATAGATTTAAAATATCTGGGACCATAAAATAGCTTACAAAACTTTCTTGAAAAAAGCAGGCATGTCAGTTAGGTAACTACAATTTTTTCGAAGGTTTTATAAGCCCCTTTCCAACTGCACTCTTAACAACTTCATAGTTAACGCTATAATGATGGAAGCGGTCATTTTGCCAGCATAACTATTTTGAGAAACGATCCCTCCAAAATGGCGAATCCCAGCCCATTGAAATTTTATAACTTTTCGTATTTTAATTATTACTTTAAGAAAATAAGAAAAGTCATAAAATTTCAATGGGCTGGGATTAGCCGTTTCAGAGGAATAGTTTCTCAAAGTAGTTATGCTGTCAAAATGATCGTTTCCGTCATTCTAGTGTTAACAATTGTAGTCACCTGAGATGCCTACTTTCTTCAACTAAGTTTTAACTTATTTTCTTATAGTAGTTTTATTTATGATTAGCCACCTATGGCGATCAGCCTTCGTCTAGTATAGCTACCAAAAAATATGCAAATATTGTTTTTTTATCAAAGTTGTTGGTGTGTCCTGGGTGCCTAATGGGATGCTGCTCATTTAAAAACTATCTGTCAGCATGATAATGGAAGTGGTTTGCTTTTTGTTCATTAGCTTAACGTTTCTTTCTCGCAATGTGATTTTATTCCCTCTCCATGTTAAATAATGTTCCATAAATACACTTTTATACTGAAAAACACAGTTCAAAACTATTTTCAATTACCTCTAAAAAAAAATGAAAAAAATTCCTTAACAATCTTCGATACTGAATATCCACTATTAAATACGCAGTTAAAACTGAAAAAATAATTAAAAAACTTTAAAAACAAAAATACAAACTAAACTACGACTATGAAATGTCAAAGTGTCAAAACCTTATGTCAAATCACATCCCTATATTTCTGTTATTTTAGAACAAAAACTGTGAAATTATGGTTTAAATTTCACTTATTTTATAATATTCCAGAAAGAAAATACAGTCATAGATATGAATTTGACTCTTGTTGCCAATTGCCAACAGCAAAGTCAAACATTTCCTAAACTCATATCGTTTTGAGTATTTTATTTTTGACGAAAATATTTAAATATACGAAAATAAATAAACATTATAATTAAATCAATTCTGTTTGTCTTTATCTTAATATATAAGAATATCAAAAACGTTACTGTAAAGCAGGGGTCGCCAAACTTTTTTGATCATCGACCCCTATATAATTTAAAAAAACCTTAATATTTATTAAATAATGAGTAATTATAAATAAGTAGAAATAATAAGTAAAGTAACTACAGATTTATTGCTTCTTAATCAATGAGATGGGTGTGCCTGGTGTATTTTTGCAAGGTTCGCTATATTTGGTTCAAAAATAGTTAATTTTAATCTTAAATCCCCTCGAAGCTCCACATTTAATTTATTTCTGTACTTGGTTAAGATTGAATTTACGTGACTGAAACCGGCTTCAACCATATAGGAACTTGGAAATGCTAGCATAAACGGTTGAGCTATTTCACAAAGATTCTTTCAATTATAAAAAAATTCACAAATTTTACGATCATCGCGATTACGTATGTGTGATTTTCGTATTAAGAACTGTTTTTTCTTCGACCCCCAATCGACCCCCTGGCTCAGATCGACCCCCGCTTTTGTTAAATAGACCCCTGGGGGTCTATATAGACCACTTTGGCGACCTCTGCTGTAAAGAATCTCCTAATAACACGATGAATGAATCACTGCAAAAGAATCACATCCAGAGTTTGTTTACAATTTCTCCCCTCTCGCAATTATCTGGGACGATGAACTTGGGGGGGAAAAATGAAAGCTACTTCAATTGCTTCAAAGAGCATCACAAATCAAAAAGAAGCTTTTTTGAGAATATTACTGAGGCAGTTTCTAATCGATCAGGAGGCATTCATTTTTATTTTTTCCACTTGTATTGCAAATGTGTCAAATTCAATTTGCAAGAACTTTAGTTATATTTTCTGACAGATGGCGACAAATGGAAAACGTTACTGTAAAGATTCTCCCATAGATTCACGTCTGGGTTTGTTTACAATTCTACGCTACTTTTAATGCAAGATTAGATAAAATTATCAGTAGATTGTCCCAGAAGCATTCCTGAGTGGATCGCCCCGGAAGTTTTCCCCGTCAAACACATACTCTGTTTTATTATAGAGACTACATAAATTTGATCAGTAATTTAATTTAAAGGATATGGAAACATCTGCCTTTAGGCAGTTTGTAAGCCTTTTATATAAGCACAGTCACTGTTGGAAAGTTCTTCATGAAAGACATCCATCCCTTGACAGATTGACCATATAAATATTTTGTCGTTGCTAACGGGTGCATCTTGTTGGTAAGGCTTAAATCTGTATTGCTTTGAAGCTGCATTCTTAAACCGTCCATCTGGCCTGGGTGAAAATTTTTGTGTTTATGGATCCTCCTTAATTTTCTTCATGATTAACCCTTTCCGGACGGTTGTCGCGCCCGCGTGTCGGCTGAGAACTTGCATTCAAGGGCGACGGTCACAGGGTCGCGTTTTCATATGGAACGTTTTTATTTGAATTTATTTGTCTATTAGATGGTGTTAAATGTCCATGCATACAACTCCAATGTATTTTGCAGATACTTGGCATAGGGGGATCCAATGAATTATTTCTCCATCTGGAACTGTGAAACGTGGTTTTTTAAGTTTGGGTTTTAGAGGAATGCGGCAGTGAAATTATTAGGTTATTTGGGATAAAAGAATGGCTGGGCCAGGACGATTTCTTTCTGTAGAAGAATATACTCATGATAAACGAACCGGACAGTAATGAAAGTGATGCAGATAGTAAAAATTCGTGGAACTGTGGTATTTCTGAAGATGAATATGAAAATGCAAGTGATTCTTCAGATTCTGAGTGTATTATTATTACAACGCCGCCAGCTTCAGTAGCTCTTTCTGCAAACTATGTTTGGACAGGAGATTTGAAAGATCTGAATTCTTTTGAGTTTTTGAGCATACTTGGAATCGATCTTGTCACCTAATTTAGGTAAGGAAATTAATTTTTATAGTATATTTTTCGATGATGAATAGTAGAATTCCAAGTAAAAGCAGCTAACGAGTATTTTGTATTGAGATTCATATGAAAAATATACATCAAATAGAAAATGAGTATTTCTATTATTCCTGAAAGAAGTAGATTTCTGTGTTAAAGAGGTGATTTTTAGTGAATTTATTTCGAGAGTTAGGCTTAACGCAACAAATTAGCTAGCCTTTGGGAACCGTTTGGAAGCGAAGCACTCTGTCCTTTGGGCCACAGTAGTTTCAAAATGCCGCCGTCCGGAAAGGGTTAAAGTACCCCCATTTTATTATTTGTATGTAGCTTATATGCATAAAAAACAACATTCTAAATTTGAATTGATCCCATTGTCAAGTGCATTCTGCTCCAGTTCTTAAGTTATTACATAAAAAAAATGTAGATGAATAATGAATGATTACATTCAATTCATTTAAATTTCTCTTTGACAATTCATTTTAAATCAGTCATTCTTATATATTATTTCTGTGTTTTCTCTTGTATTTTTATTTAAAATTCTGTTAATGTCCAAATAAAATTATTTTATGTGCACCCCACACTTTTACATTTAATTGCATATGACCAAGAATGTTGTGATAGCTAGAAATTATATTTTTACTTTTTAGGGCATTTAGAAAACATCAATTCGCCATGCACAGTCTCAAGTGAAATTTAAATGAATGATTACATTCAATTCATTTAAATTTCTCTTTGACAATTCATTTAAAAATCAGTCATTCTTATATATTATTTCTGTGTTTTCTCTTGTATTTTTATTTAAAATTCTGTTAAATGTCCAAATAAAATTCTTTTATGTGCGCCCCACACTTTTACATTTAATTGCATATGACCAAGAATGTTGTGATAGCTAGAAATTATATTTTTACTTTTTAGGGCATTTTACTAAAACCATGTAACTTTTAAAAAAAGGTTTATATATGCGTCTTTTATGATTTTGATCGGATATCAAATCAAACCTTTTCATGATAAATTTACATTCTTTTTATAAAAAACATCAATTCGCCATGCACAGTATCAAGTGCTAAAAATTTTCTATATATTCTATATATATATATATATATATATATATATTATATATACATACATACATACTAATGGGACTCCATGGGCATTCTGCCAGTGAGTAATTTAAAAAACAAATTTATTCGTGGGATATCTAATATGTCCCATTAATTCGGCGACATTAAAGTTGCCAAATGTGTCGCCAAGTAGGATGGTTGGACTGACAAATGCTATCGAAACATCATTACAATAGTGTCCCCTTTTAAAACACAATTTCAATGATTTGACATCATTTTTATCATTTTGGTGACATCTTTATCCAAAGACTCGTTTGCAAAGAATCATCACCCTTTCACTCCACAAGAAAATAGCCATCAACTTTCCAAGCTTTGAAACAATTAATTATGTGTGGTGCAAAAACATTTCAAGTGACTACTGCAAATCTCTCAGAATATACATCATATCCTGTCATCAAAAAAATCAAAGGGGCCGCATAAAGTACTGAGTTTGGTCGTTTTGTTTCTACAGAATTCTTATATGATTTTATTTTATTTATTTATATTATTATTATTATTATTTTAAATCTCTTAAAAATTATTAGTTTCTGTGATGTTAATTTTCAATAAAATGGCAAGTGGTATTAAACTTTTACAAATTACTGCAAATATTAAAAATTAACTGTTGTGATGTGTAGCTTGTGCTGTTACATTGTACACAGGAAAATACATTAACTCATGCTAATTTAAAAAGATCAAGAAAATGTTTTGACTGCAAAGAAAAAAGACAAACTTATGTTTGTAACCCTTCAATCCCCTTCTCTGGCCCTTTCTGTTTAACTTACTCAGCAGACATCATAACATTTTTACAAATCTCTCATCGTACATTATGTAGGATAAGAGATAAATAAATGAAAGAAAATAATTCTGTGTATAAAGTCTGTGTTATCATCATATATTAACAAAAATCAAAATCTGTAAAATCTGAAAAAAAGCACTTGCCACAGGTTGATAAAATAATGCAGTTTGGTGATTAAATGAAACAACTAACTGGCTACCACTCTTTCCCCCTCATTCTGTTTTAATCAAAAAACTGTTCAGAAATTTGTGAACTGCATATCTTCCCTCCAATTCTAATCTCTATGTATACAGGGTGACCTGCAAAGTGATTTTAAAAACCTTTAGTCCACAACTGTTAGTCATACATATATACTTTAAATTACAAAAATGTTTCAAATGAAGTAACAATTTATCATGTAGCAGGTTAAAATAAAAAAATACATTTTTTGAAAATATACAACTTTTTATACGGTCCTTTAACCCCCAAAGCTCCATTTACTAAAATTTTATTCATACATTAACATGAAAAACTGGCAGAGATATACAGGGTGAATTGCACCTAATCTGCCAAATGAAGGGGGGTGATAGAAGAGCCCATGTGCAGTATAAAACACAATAACAACCCTCTCCTATCTCTAACAGTTTTCGAGTTATGGTGGATGGAAGGAGTGACCAAGCCTCCTGTATTTTCCCAGGAACTCCTGTATTTGAGATTTTTTTTTTTTTTTTTTTAAATCTTTCTGCTTCCTATATTGAGCCTCTATTTCTCCCTTATATTTCTTTAAAAAGCAAGAATGCAAAATTAAATATATTATTCTCGCAAAATAATTCCTGTATAAATTGTAAGATTGGGATTTATTTTCGCTTTGTTTATCGTCAGAGACGTGGGTGCGACTACATGTAAATAATTTGCGTGTAAATAAAGAACAAACAAATAAATGTGGCAAACCTTAATAAGATTTTAGGCTTTGTTTTAAGCATCCCAGGGTCAAATGCCCATATTGAAAGAGTTTTTTCGCTGATGAGCAACAAATGGACTGATCAGAAGAATCAAAGCAGCTTACAACTGATAAAGTCAGAGCAAATGATAACAATTATTAGGACTATAGTTGTAAAGAGTTTTTAAAATTTGCACAAGAAAATAACAAAATGTTTAGTTCTGCAGCATCAGTGGACAAATATGTATAGGTTAGGACTAAGAAACATGCAAATTTGTACATTTGTATTCCATATTGTGTCCTGTATATAATATACATTGTAAATTAATTGTTTTGCTTATTATCCATTTCATGAACATTTTCTGGAGCGATTGTTCATTGTGCTGCGCTGTGCCGCTAAAAATTTGTCGAGACTAAATCTCCCTTAAATTCATGGCCAAAAGTTGGTCACCCTAAATAGAAGGAAAGTGCATCAAGTCTGAAAAAACCCAAATTTGTTGGGTTTCTAAAAGTAAAGATTATGAAAAGATATTGAAAAGATTCTTTATTTGGTTGATTATAAAGGCTAATTTTTTAATTATTTTCGCATAAATAGTACGATCGCGAAATTCAGTTTTTTTTTTTTTTCACGAGCGTTGTCGAGAGTACGCAATTATCTTTTCCATCGATCTCCATCTCCCTATTATAGCACATTAACTTGACTAAACATTATTTTCATATTTTGGTTGATTATAAAGGTTAATTTTTTAATTATTTTCACATACATAGTACGATCGCGAAATTCAGTTGTTTTTTCGCGGGCGTTGCCGAGAGTACGCAGTTATCCTTTTCCATCAATCTCCATCTCCCTATTTTTGCACATTAACTTGACTAAACTAACATATTTTGATATTTTGGTTAATTATAATGTCTAATCTTTTAATTATTTTCATATAAATAGTACGATTGTGAAATTCAGTTTTTTCCCCCTCGGGCGTTGCCTAGAGTACGAAATTATCCTTTTCCATGGATCTCCATCTCCCTATTGTTGCACATTAACTTGACTAAACTAGCTCATTTTCATATTTTGGTTAATTTCCTAATTATTTTCACATAAATAGTGCCATTCAGTTGTAATTAACTCAGTTAAGTTAGCAAAACTGCATTTTGAACTTATTCTAAGGTTTTAAAATATATATTGTCAATATACGTAAAATCTTGCTGATGGTCGATGCCGTTTTACTGAATACGCCTGATTTTTCTACTGATGACCCTTTTCAGAGGTTGGCATCTCTGTATATATATTATATACATTTTTCTATATTTTTTTCTATTTTAATGACATTCTTTTGACAATTATTCAATGGCTGTGGCTTGTTATAATGTAGTTATTGCATATCTTTAATCATCTCTGCCATTGTGAGCAATTTGCAATGCCCATATTTAAGGACATCAGTTTGGACTATTTCTTTTTATTGTCTTCAATGAAAATCATTAAATTATTTTAAATATTTCAGTAGTCCAATTTTACTGCATTTACATGTATTTTTTATTAAAAATGTCAAAATTTATTTATAAAAACAAAAAAATGTGTAATTTTTTCTCCTGATTTAATATAACTTTTTTTGGATAGTGGAGTTAAATTGTTAAGATTCTTTCATCAAATTTGTAACTAAGTAGGGACGTAAGCACATTTATGTTAAAATTACTGGTCTGGAATTTCTTTTCAATTCACCTGGAAAAGTCAGGGAATTTCAATATGTCCGAAGAGTGGCCACCCTGAGAACATGACTTTTTTAAATTGTTTTAAAAGTTATGAATCTTTATAACCAAAAATATCATTGTGTATTGTGCTATAATATGACCTAGTCACCCTGCCAATAAATCTTGGTTGAATGCTAAAAAAAAAAGTGCCGGAATAACTATAGTTAAAAACAGGCAATTTGGAAATTGTGTTATCTTATTTGTATTTAGCAGATGTTTTTTAGAATATGGGCAGGACTGAGTCATTTGTTCCAGAAACGTATTACCACAGGGCTAAATGGGGTCTTCTGATTGATTTTAACTGAAGTTTTTAAAATGATTGTTAAAATATAAAACAATGTGATCTATGGACCTAAATGAATACCTCCATACTCTGGGCCAGCACAATTTTGATATCTTATCACTAATAAATAAATAACCTACAAAAAGAGCAATAGTCATACATAGATACATTGTCAAGTTCTTAACCTATACAATAGCTTTGTCTCTCAGAACTAGCTACTTCACACCAAACCACTGTACTTCAAATAAAATCCTATTAACCAAATACTTCAGTCTTATCACTATAGAATATGCATCATAATTTTTTTAATTCTGTCTATGTACTACATGTAACAATAATATGCTATACTGCTAGGACATAAGCAAACTAACATCACGTGAAAGTAACAAGATCATATGCTTGTTAGTATAAAACAAAACAATAGTTATTTATGTTCCTAATCAGCAGCCTTGGCAAGTGTAAAGATAATATGCTACACTGCCAGGGCATAAACAAACTAACATCATGTGAAAGTAACAAGATCATGTGCTTGTTAGTATAAAACAATAGTTATTTATGTTCCTAATAAGCAGCCTTGGCAAGGGTAAGGATAATACAATAACAATAATATGCTACATGTAACAATAATATGCTAAACTGCTAGGGCATAAGCAAACTAACATCACGTGAAAGTAACAAGATCATGTGCTTATTAGTATAAAACAATAGTTATTTATTTTCCTAATCAGCAGTCTTGGCAAGTGTAAGGATGCTGGCATTGCAAATGGCAATAAACAACCACTGTTTTCTTAGTTTTATACCTCTCTGTCACATTAAGTTAAGCCACTGATTTGTGAAAAGAAAGAATCTTCTTCACTTTATGGACCTATAATTTTCAGAAAAAATTATTAGATATTAATTGGTATGCTTTAGACATGACCATTTTTATTTTTACTTTTTCATATGTGGCTGTATGTGTGAGTAAGACAATAGTATTGGTTAAACAGTTCTAAGACAATGATTGTATAATTTAAACTTCTGATTTAGTATTAAATTTTCTCCAGTTTTTAATTGAATTGCAAATAGTTTTAACACTTAGTTTTGTTTTTAGGTCTTGCAAGAATAGTTTTAAATATTTTTTTAATTAGTAGTATGAAATTAACAATTTGAATGTGACAAGAAAAAAAAAATACCAATGCCAAAACAGAATGAGTGTTTAAAACCCACAATATAATAGATGTTTCTGGGGTGGAGGTCAATTTATTTAAAACAAAGTTGATCACTTTCAAATCATGGATTTTTTTATCTTATATTTCTTCTGTAAAGTTTGTGGGGGAAATATCTAAGGGAGTTTGTCAACCAGTTGATTTTGCAACTGTCTTGTCAATAAATTATTCTTAACCCTTTCGCGACGAACGGCACGCCTAGGTGCCAGATGCGAACATGCATTCAAGGACGAGCGGCACTCACTCGGGCCAGAGGAAATTTTACCGCAAGCGGATAGTGGCACGTATAAGTGCCACTATGCAGAACGTTTTAATTTGTGAACTAGATGGCGTTGCTTGTCCATGGAACTAACTTCAATGCATTTTGCAGAGGCATGACCTTGGCAGAAGAGGATCGAATGAATTATTTCTCCATTTGGAGCGGTGAAAATCATTTTGTAACATAAACAAACAAAGCAATTCTCGTAGCATCAACAATTTTATAATTGAGTTTCGGTTTTTATTTTTATTTCAGCGTTATGATTTCGTTGGTGAATCATAGGAATATAGAGTATTTTTTTTTGTTTGGGTTTTAGAGGCAGTGAAATTATTCGTTTATTTCGGATAAAAGAATGGGAGCAACTAACGAGTATTTTGTATTCAGATTTGTATGAAAATTATACATCAAATAGAACATAAATATTTCTTTTATTCCTGTAAAAAGTAGATTTCTGTGTTGAATAGGTGATTTTTAGTGAATTTTTTTCGAGAGTTAGGCTTAGCGCAAAAAATGCGCCGTCCTTTTCAACCAGTTCGGAAGCGAAGCGCGTCGTCCTTTGGGCCGTGACAGCTCCGGAATGCCGCCGTCCCGAAAGGGTTAATAGTGATAAGTAGTGAATATTAATTGATCTGTAGTGAGTGCTTATTTTTAAGTCTACTTTAATATTCTTTATTTAATAAATTTTTGTGTCAAAATAAATAATTGTATTTAATGCAAATTCTTTCTGAAAACAAATCAAAAATGTGAGTTAACAAAAATCAGCATTTAATGGTCACAATGCTATCTGAATATCTCAAAATGTATACATCTATCAAAATATCAAATTTGAAAATCTAAACTCTTTCCTTATTTTGTGGACATCTGTAATATTTAAAATTCTTTAGCCTTTTCAGTAAACTCAAAAGTGTACTTAGCACATACCATTTTCCATCAGTGCATTCTAATTCGTAAAATTTGTCTATCGCATGAGCATGTTATTGAAAGATCTTGGATTTGTATACTCCTATTGTCAAAAGCTGCAATTGTCCATACTCTTAGTAACAGTCCCAGCACCTGGCATAAGAAACCTCTCTGCCATTTCTTAAAATCTTACTGATTAAGTAATTGGAATGGTCTTCAATAATTTGTTCTTATTCCTTCCTCTTTCCAAATCAAGAATTTTCAAAAGCTATCAGTATTGTGTTTGACCAAATCAATCTTAACCACTGAATTATGAGGTCAGCTGCGAGCAGTTGTCAGCATCTCATGCTTTTAAAATTTAATATCTAAAATAAAACTTCTTATAAATGTATGGGCATGACTCAGCCTTTTATCTAACATTACATGTATATATAAAATGCATAACATTTTTCTATAATTAATGGATTATTTTTATTTGCAGGTACAAGTTACAGTTCAACTCCTGAAATGGTTACAGTGTGTATGCTTTGTAAGAAGGCTTTCAAAAATCCCCTGGTTTATCGGAAACATTTAAGAATACATTCAGATAAGGCGTTCATTTGTCATATTTGTGGAAAACCATTTGGTAAAAAACATTATTTACACTCACATATGCAAACTCATGGAAAAAATCAGTTCCAGTGTCATCTATGTCACAAACGTTTCACACAAAAAGGTAATCTCAATCAGCATTTAAAATTTCATAATTCTAAGAAAGCATTTAAATGTAACATTTGTGAAAAAGATTTTTTCCAGCAAGAGCACCTTAAAACTCACCTCCGTCACCACAATAATGAGCGTCCCTTTGAGTGTGAACTTTGTCATAAATCATTTAATATTAAAAGCTCACTTCAACGTCATATGAACTGCCACACAGGTGAGAAACCATTTATCTGTGATATATGTAACAGAGGGTATACACGTCGATCTGTTCTTATGTTGCACATACAACAAGTTCATGAAAATAAAAAACCCTTTGAATGTGATGAATGTCACTTATGCTTTTCTCAGAAAGGAAATCTCCAGGCTCACTTTCGTAGAAAACATTTGCAACCGAAATCTGAAGGAAAGCGTGGAAAAGATGGAAGCAAAGGGAAAAGAAGTATGAAGCGGCAGCACTCTAGATCCGGTTCCAAGACCATCAAAATCTGTACAAATAAAAACTATCACTTAGATTCCAGTTCTGATGATCAGTCAAGTAGTAAAGTGAACAAAACTAGAATAGATAATACTTCCCTTCACAGTTACGCATGCAAAGTAAAAGCTATTGTAAATCGTGGTACTAAAGCACAAGCTTTTTCTGCTGACGAAATTGAGTTCATAAAATCCCCATCTAAGTCAAACGTATCTCATGAAAATGGGAATAAAAAAGAACAAATTAATGGTCAAACTTCTTCCTATTCAGAAAAACTTAATTTAGTATCATTTGATACTAGCAGTTCATGTAGTCTGTCCGATGAAGCAGCCGATGTAGGTTGTACTTCAAGTAGCAGTGATGACATTCCAGAAATAAGTTTTCCTATGTTTCTTGAAAACCAATCCGATGTATCATATGATGTGAAGCCACTTACTGACTTTGATACCTTATTGACTGATAATAAGGGATGGGAAGAATATCTTATGGCAGAAACTGACAATATTTTATCTTCTTCTTTGCCTCATTATGAAATGGCTGACATTCTTTGTTCACCCAGTAAATCTAATATTGTCCTCACTAAAGCTTGTGCAGATATTACTGATGAATTATTTAACCACGCTTCCTGGAATGATGAGTACGGAACTACAAATCCTTTATTTACTGCTGAAGATTTAGATGAAATAAAAGATATCTCAAGTGCATGGGTTATCAATCAAAATAGTATGGAAATAAAAAAGGAGATCTCTGATGAAAAGCGATTATGCAATAACCAAAACTCTAAAGGTATTAATCTAAATTTAAATGTACAAAAGCTGAGCTTTTCTGAATCATCAGTACAGGCCTAGAAATGCATTCATAGCTTTACATAGCTGCCAACCATTTCTGTACATCTCGGGAGGAATAGCATTTATTAAAAGCTGTTGCTTATAGCAGTTTTTACTATTACATTGTATTATGCATCTATTATGCATAGATGATCAGAAATATTCATTTGTATTAATCATAAATATGCCGCAAGTACAGAATTCAACTGATGCAATGAAATTATCTTGCATGCACTTTCAGTTTCGTGAATTAAATCATCTAAAGTCTCAATTTTTGTTATTTTTATTCTATGTTCGTTCAGCAATTTAAATAGCATAGATTATAGTTTGATTTGTGATTGCAAGATATGCAAATAAGTGCCCAGGCATTTAAAGGGTAAGGTTGTCAGCTATGAATATTGTATGTAGTGCACTTAAGTATCTTATCAACCAATGTTCCCCTTTATCATTCTATAATAAAAATTCTTTGACACACGTGGTTGTCTCTTCATTTCAGTTTCCTTAATTATATTGCCTAGGAACTGGCATATAGGGCAGGGGTAGTACTTGTCTTTAAATTCCTGGGAAAATATTTGTCTTGAAATTTCACCATTCTACAATTCTTTAATTTTTTACATTCATCATGCAGTCCAAGTCCTTCGCCCAAATTTTTATTGTACACCATGCTCTTTTCACACTTTTAAATAACATCTTAAATTTTAGCACGTTTTCATAAAAATCTGCTTAAACACTTTAAATCAAATCACAGGCTTTAGCCCTTTTAAATAAAATCTCAAGTTTAGAGCTTCTAAATAAAATCATAAATAGTCCTTGTAAATATCATCGCTAATTTTAGCACTTTCTGTAAAAGTGCACAATTGATGTTGAGAGCCAATAACAAACATAAAACAAGTTGCTGGAAAATTTACTTTCTTAAAACAAGAAATGTATATCTGAAGTTAAAATAATTTTTCCAATATTAAATAATGAGTTACAATAACTCATTTTATATTTTGAATTTTAAACCCTTTTTATTTGCAGTAACATCTGTATTTTATTAAGCAAATATCCTGCTTTAGTAATGTTTTATTTATGTTCTTTAAACTTCACGAAATATTTGTTCATATCATTCAAATATTTTATTATATATGGCATATGATAAAATAATATGGTATGTCCTGAAATCTTGTAAAATCTGTGTCCTTAATTTTGATCTGCTGCCAGTATTATCCCTGGTGTAGAATTTAAAAGTAAGAGGTGTACTGAAATTCTCAGTATATTATACCTTTCCATCTTTCTTCTAAGCGCTTGGTGTTGAAATTTAAAAATATATGATGGCAAGGGTGAAAAGTAATGTTTACTTATTGTACTAACAGGGTAATTGTAAGAATAGTGTTAGATACTGATTTTTAAAAAAAAAAACTAAATTCAGTAATATTATCCATATTTTGAGTGTTGCTCTATTTTCGCATACTATACAATTAAAACATATCTCTAAAGCAACCACTTCTTAGCATTCCCACAAAAATGGTCATTTAATTGGGTCATTTTGAAAAACCAAAACTGAAGTCTAAATTATTACTCTAATTTGTTTACAAAATTTCAAGAAACTCATTCGTCAAATAAGTTTATATTTTATATGATATGTACATCTTGCACAAAGAATACTTATCAAGAGGTGGTATAGAGAAGTAATGTGGATATTTATTTCGCCATTTTCTGTTACCAATAGCATTAATAAAATACATTACACTGTTACTAATAGCTGTTGTATCAAAATTCTCCAATAATCAAGTGAATATTCCTATGGGAGGCAACAACTCTTGCCTTATTGACGAGTTCAACTCGTCATGCACTTTTCAAGCCGCAACTTCTCTGTGTTTGACAGAAATAACACATCATATGATTTTTTTTTATAAGATATTAACTGTTTACAATCTTTTACACTAGATGGCAGTAGTAGTCCTACAAACTAAATTTTATTAGAGGCAGTATTTTGTAAACGTTCGTAAAATAGTTTTGTTGGAATTTCACATTTGCATGTTATGCATCCAATAAAACTGGCAAGAAACTTGGGAAAGAAACCAGGACATGGTGTCCAGACTGTGAAATTGCTCTTTGTTATATTCCATGTTTTAAAATTTATCACACCAAGAGGAACTATTAAAAATTGGAATTGTATGTTTTTTATTTACTTATCTGTTATTATACATGTCTATTTGCTTAATACTTATTTCAGCAAAACACCTTCTCATTCAATGCATAATCAATGGGGAAAAGGTATGGGAGAAAAAAACTACAGTGCGTGCGAAGGGAAATAAATGACACGCTTAAAGGGTTAAATGCAACTCTGAATTTTATTACACTTGAAGGGTGTGGCATATGCAGACCACAACATTTATATACAAATAAAGATATTTATTAATTATTGAAAGTCTGAAATGCAAAGTAGGAAAATACTTTCTGGTCAGGTGGACATGTGGTCATTTAATGAGTGCAAAATTAACTGAAGTCCATTCTAGAAAGAAATGATTATTAGAGATGTTTCACTGTACTCTTAAAATATGGGCATGTTTTATGAATTAATTTTTACATGTAGTCATGTTAAATACACTCACTGTTGGAATTTTTAGTAAATTTGTAATCTGAATACTGTGGGGTCAAAACAATAGAATGCAAGTATGGAAATATTTTCTAAAAAGCCTGTGTGTAAATTCTCTTGGTAGTATCAACGAGATTAAATATCAACCTGCATTGCTGGACTACCAATTCAGAATATTTAACGTTTCATCCCCCATAAATACACTTTTTTAGGTAAGGATTCTTTTGTTTTAAAATCTTATATATTTTCATCATTAAGTGTTTAGTAGAATACACATTACTTGCTCAATTTTTAAAAATGCTGTTGCAACTTCCTTCCACAATTGTAGCAAATAAATGGTTAATTTGCAACACACCGCTTATGTTCTGAACATACTTTATTAGATCATGTAGTATATATAATTTTTCTTAAATTATCAAATATTATTTTAATGTCTATGTTTTTGTGGAAATCTTATGTAAAACATCTAGCTAATCCAATTCCATTTCTTTCATAAAACTTTTCCCGAATTTAAATATTAACCAGATCTCAAATATTCAAATACCCCGAAATAGTTGTTTCAAATTGTTAATAAATATTTACATTTATAAAATATTAATTATTAAAAAAATGTAATAAAATCACAGTAATTTAGAAATTAAACTTTTTATTTTAAATTTTAATTATTTTACAGTAGGGTCTTTTTTGTGGGGGGGGGGGTTGCTTTCAACTTTGATAATTGAATAATTGTAAATGTTTCTCAACTACTGCAGATTTTTATTTAAGCATTTAGTTATGCAGGATCTAACCCCCCCCCCCCCCCAATCCCGATAATCCTGACTTTTTATTCCAAAACCATGGTGTATTATTTGAGATCTTTAATATTTTTAAGTATTCATTCATGTCTAATTTCCCCCTTCCTCTGAAAAATTTGAAACTTACATGGAAAAATCAAAAGACTTTGTTAAGCTGTTTAGTTGGCACCCATGCAAGTGATATGGATATTTTTATTTAAACTATGCTTTTATAATTTAAAATTAGTGTTTCCAAAAGAAATCAGTATGAGTTCACAAATCTAAATAAAACATTGGGAGTTTAAGAAGTAATTATATTTTGTGAAAAATTAATCATACTAGAGAAAGGTACATTATTTTAAAAAATAAAAGTTAAAACATTTTTGGTATTTTCAGAAATTAGTTTCAAGTTTAATTTTAGTGTATAAATCTAATTGAAGTGTAAATAATCCAACTAGATTTATAGTCAAGCTTGGCTTGACAGGATTGTCATGTTGTATTTTATAAGCTGGTTATGACTGATATGAAACAAAGTTTTAGTACACAAATCATGTGAAAAACCTATATTTGACACTTATCTTAGATATACCTGACGTCAAATAAATAGGGCCCATTCAGTATCTTCTGTTCAAGCCATGAAATCAAAACTATAAATTGCATTCTTTTTGCTTCAAAAGAATTCTCTTGACATATATAGCCTTCATTTCCTTATTTTGGCTTTAAAAGACTGCAAAAACATATTTTCTGGACATATACATTGAAAATATTTATATATTAAAAACTTTATTCTAAATTTTGAACTAATCTGGAATCTATACAAAATAAAAATATTCAAAATTCAAGTTTTTTAAACACAAGAAGGTTACAAATGTAGAGAATTGCTTCTCAATATGTTAATTTATCATACTTTTTGCAACTTCAGTCGTTCAAATATTTTCTTTAATATTTTAATACTGCTATGAATGAAAAAAAAAATAGTTATTCATGGAATAATATATTACGAAGCTAACTACTGACACATAGAAAGAAGGGCTATATATTTTAAACCCTCACTCACCTAAACATATTGAGGAATCTAGCTGATCTTTTGATCCTCAGCTCAAACAGGCCTTACATATTAGCTTTTTATGTAGGTTTGCAGCAGTTTCCTTTTAAAGTGCACAAATGGTATCCCTTCGACAGCATCATGATATCACACCCTAGATAAAAAATAAAAAAATGATGGTTTAAAATTATAATATATATATATTAATTTATCATATTTTTCTACATAAAATGAAATTAAGAAATTTATAGATTACAGCATGTTTTTGCCTCATTTAGACAAAAGCTATTTCAGTATGTTTGTAAAAGGTAAGGTACCGAGCTAGTAGTAAACAGTAGACAACACCCTTAAGGATTTATGTTTTAACTCTTGACAAAATATTTTTAAAAGTTTAATTATACAGTCATTGATTTATTAGCTATAAACTATGTATCCCAATTTTTTTTCTATTTTATTATTTTAAAATTAAGAAAAAACATCAAAAGTCAATATTTCTTGTAGTAGACATATGAGATTCAATAATGGACACTTGTAGTGTAATATGAAAATAGCTGTATCGGCAAAAGTATTTTGTCAGTTTAGTAGTTTGATATTTACTGGGTTTTTACTCGCTTCTAACCATACAATTTAAGGATGTTTCAAGTTTTTGAGCTCCTTACCAATCCATAGCCACTGTTCACTCTGTGTATGAGTTCTTAAGTAACAAGCATAGTTTTAAATGTTAAGCACCAGTGTTGATTAATAAAACAACAGTTTTATGGAAACTGTTTCTTAATGACATGGGAAACGATTTGCCTAATTTTGAATACAGATATCATTGAATTATAAATTACAACATCTTATTGGCATTAATCATCTCCTAATCACATTCTGTCTTATAAATAAGACTGGTGGTATATTAAACTGCAATATTAAGAAGCTATATGATTTATTTTGAGATAAAAGTAATTTAATAGATGTCTACTACTTCCAGTACCACCGACAAAATTCTCAGGCCCTTATGCAGCAAAAGAGCAGCCCCCCTTCCTCTTAGTACCCCTTATTTTACAAATTATTTGCCTTTTATCATAAACTTTATATGGCCCGGGCCCCTATGCAATTCATTATATTTTTGCCCCCTCCCTGTCGACAGTCCTGAATATTGACTCAGCACCCTATACCAAAAATAGATACTTTCAGATAACATATCTAATATACAAATTATAACCTTATATGATGTGTCCTTCATATGACTTTTACTATAGAATAGCAAATTTAGATATTGTGGAGAAACTAACACATTAAAGCTTTTATTACAAGAACATCATGAAAGTCGGGAATAGAAAATGGTCAGTAAAGGTAGTTTTGTATGTGTGTGTTTTGCCATAAATGCAATTCGTGAAAACATTTAAGCATCAGCCTTTCTCTTTTTTAATGCATATATGAAACTTGTTTTTGTTCTTAAAATGCACTATGTGCAATTTTTCAAAATTTTATCTTTTTTGGCCTTAAAATATTGCTTCACACGCTTTTCTAAATTTTATCTAAAAAATTCTGAATTTTCATTTCAAAAAGTAGACAGGTATGTAGTGATTATATTACGAACAATTTTTATTATAACATGTTTTGCTGTTTTATTATTTTAAGTTACTCTTGCTTTTTAAAAGGATTTTTTTCCCCCTGTACCTTAATGTTTTTACTGCAATAATGAAAATATTGTTCTAACTTCTTAAAATTGCTTTTTCATTCATTAAAATGGTGTGGAATGGCAGAGGTCAGATAATACAAAAGTTTTATTGAAGTCTCAATTTTACATTTAAAACGCTAATTTATTGATAGGGTGTAATAAAATTAGTCTTTGTCTGTAATTTTGACCCTTTGACTGGAAAATAGCAGATCAAGTAAAAGCAAAGTTTAACAAGAAAGATCAATCATGCAAAAAACATTGATTATGAAACACTTTCCAACTTAAATGCAGTTTTATATAAACATCTCTAAAACGAGATACATTCCTTGGTAATAGTTTTAAAATTATCACAATACTACATTTATTTATTATATATGAAAACTTCATCGATAAAAATGAACTTCAAATGATGTCATCGAAATATAAAGCGCCTGGCTCTCTATAAAAGCAGCATTTCATTCATAAACTTTTTTCATTTCTTTCATTCATCACAATGCTATAATAATTTATTTTATTTAAAAAATTAAAACCATGGAGGTTCAAGTAATTTAACTCTATACTTAAAACTTAATCAAAAAAATCGTCTGGTTTATTCTCTCTGTAAAATCAATTAATGTTTCATTCATATCAGCTATATTGCAGACTCCATGAGCTAAATAATTTTGAGTTAGAGAAATGCAGCAATTCTTATACAACTCATTCTACATATTTTGCATACATTCTCCATAAGTGAAAATTAGGCTTCGTTGTAGAAATAATCAAAATTGAATGATCATTTAAACTAAAATATATTGTAATTGCGTTATTTCAGTATGTAGATGCACAGAATGTAAGCAAAAATAAGCAGTTTTAGGATGGATACAACACTATTATATGAATTAAATATGAATTAAAAAACTTTAAAAATCACGATTTTGATACAAGATGGATGCCACATTTTATTTTGAAGTGGGTCACGTGATCTCTTCATATAAAGGGTAATTATGAGCAATTTTAATTTTTATTTAAAAAACTACTGAATATATTTATTTTGCTGAAATTTTTTTTATATATTTTATGGGATAATTTGAATATTTCCTAAAACTTTCGAAGCAATTTGTAAAATTTGCAGTTTTAGGATGGATAAGCAGTTTTAGGATGGATACAACACTATTATATGAATTAAATATGAATTAAAAAACTTTAAAAATCACGATTTTGATACAAGATGGATGCCATATTTTATTTTGAAGTGGGTCATGTGATCTCTTCATATAAAGGGTTAATTATGAGCAATTTTAATTTTTATTTAAAAAACTACTGAATATATTTATTTTGCTGAAATTTTTTTTATATATTTTATGGGATAATTTGAATATTTCCTAAAACTTTCGAAGCAATTTGTAAATTTTAAATTCGTTTAAAAAATGTTTGAAAAATTAGGTCCCATAGGATTCAATGTATTTCATTTTTTCAACCCGAGTTCAATCCAAAACTAATTGGGTGATATTATTCATTTATATTCCCATAGGTCCCACAGACCGTCTGAACAACATACTAAAATTTCATTTTGATAAAGTCATTTTTACGGCAGTTATCCTGCTAACGGAGAGACAGACAGAAGGAACAAAGTCATAAACACTTTTCAACTATGTTGTACAGTGTTAAAAAGAATAAAAGTTTAATTATTATACAAGACAGTAATTAACATAATTATTCTCATAATCAACACTAATATGATTAGAATGCGGTATATTATAACATTTTATCATTACATTGTACAATTTTAAATTAGTTTATGTACAATCAATTTTTAAAAAATTATTCCCGGAAATAATATTTCCCAGTTATCTATTTTCGACCGAGAGCGACTTATCTCTTACAATCAGAGCTGTTGCAATAACATCGGAATTACAAAGAATCCTGTCGTTCTCCTTTGAGAGGAAGTGTGCTAAGTTATTTTAATACGCACGGCATGCAACCCGTTTGTAACAAATCGAATGCAGCAACCACAATGATTTATAGGACGTGCACCTGCATTTATGTATACAGGCGAATTGGGGGTCAATGACAATGCCAAATCAGTAGGGAGAAAAGTATCCTACTTGGCCTAAAGCTATAATTGCTTTGTAAGTAGCAAGTGTACCTCTACAGTGTAGAGTTCAGGGATACAGGCTATCTATCTCTTCTTTCAAAACAGCGAACTAAAACCTGTAATTCTTGGTAAAAAAAAAATCATTTTACTTTATTGTTAATATTAGTGTTCGAAATCTAACACAAAGGAAATATTTTAAAACACTTATTTATATATTTCTTACATTGAAACACAAAAAGAAAAATCTGATGTGGACAGCACATGACTTTCCCTGCAGACTTATATCCACGTTCTCTTTATTTTAATTAAATTTAATTCAATTTTCGTTTTCATTTGATAACTGGACTTATTTTCAAGGGTGGCGTAGAGAAAATACGAAAAACTAAAATGTCTCGAGAACGGCTAGTCCTAGTGTAATGGGGTTGGTCTTATTCTTTTCTTCGTTAAAAATTACGTATTTAATGGATATATTTGAGCATACGTAGTTTTTTATTTTAGATTTTGGCTATTTTTGCGGGCCGTTTTGAAAAAAAAAAAAAGGCAGATTATTTTTTCCGAATCCTACCAAATTTTGTGAAATTCGGCCGATTTGTTTTTCAGCTAGAGTGGATACAAGCTTTTGCGGGCCATTTCACAAAAAAGACGGGTTCTTTTATCCCTAATCGTACCCAAAACTAATAAGCACCAGATTCGCCCACAAGTGACTTACCTACCAAATTTTGTGAAATTCGGTCCATTAGTTTTTCAGGTTAGAGTCGGTACAAAATCTACACAGACAGACACGCACACAGATGTCACGCTAAAAATAGTTTTTTCGCATTCTAGAGGTCTCGAAACGTGTAGATCCGTCGAAAACTCAAGTTGCGATTTTTGGCACGCCATGTATTGCAGGGAAAGTAAAAACTATCCTTAACTCGTTCAGAGGAAAATTAAACTGCAAAATCGGTGGTGATTCCAGTCTGATGGAGCCGAATCGGTTTCACATGAATAACGCATTGTAAAATCAAAATTACAAAATTTTATCCACCTTTCCAAAATGTTAAATATTGAAATTGCAACCACTATATATTTTTAAAACTAAAACCCCTTATAGGACTTTCAAAGGGCCACAAATTATTCATTTACTGTTTACAGCTTTTACTTTCAGATGTATAAGCATTACAAACTTTGAAATCGGAACATTTTTAATTTTCTTAAAATTGAAAATACGATTGCTTAAAAACAATTGGAGCTCTATAAAAACAAATTATTGATCTAGAAACTGGGTTTCCTACTAAGCATTTTTGTCGCTTACATCTATCGTTTATTCATTTCCAAGATATTTCGATTGAAAGTAAGCAAAGTGAAGAGAAAACTCGCTTGGGCAAAAACTTTTTATTTATTTATTTTAGAAAAAATAGTTCAAATTATTAAATTATTGATATTATTTTTGTATATTCATAAACAGTACCTTGTTTCCGACATCATAAGTATAAATTGCTTACATTTTTCGTAACGCTCCGATTTCCGCCAGATACCCTGACCGTAAAAGTTATTCACATTAAAAAGTATTTTAGAATATACAGGATGTCCCAAAAACATTGACCTCGGCTGTTATTCCTTAAATATTGATCTTAGACATATATAATAAATCACAAAGTCGCGTAAAAAAAAGGTACAGAATTTTAGGAAATTTATTAAAATTTTCAAAGAAATTAAACTTTAAGAAATACAAAATTTAATTTTTATACGGTCCCTGTACAAATACATTTCCAATGAGTAAAATGTGCCCCATACACTAATAAGGTGATGTACAAAATTTCAGTATTTTATCATAAAAAGTTATCGAAACAACTAAGGATAATGTGATTAGATGTTCCTGCAGGAGCGTCCCATTTTTGCTTTATCGCTATCCCTATAAATTCCTTGAAACTAAAATATCCCACTTTTCTAAAATTTCTTTGACGAAGGTCCGCTTTGCATATGCGTAGAAGAGGGAGGGGGGAGCATAACCCCTCCATCGGAAGAGGAAATTACATTAGTTCTCTATACAGTTTATATAGAGCATGGGCGTAAATAAACAGTTTGAGTAGTAGAATGAACAGAAACGTAAGGACATTATTTTTACCATAGCGGGTAATGATAATCTGACGGTGATGGCAAATAAATATTGAAACTAAACCCATTAAGCATCGAAATTTACCTTTGTGCTGAAATAAGTTATTTAGAACGCTTGAATAACAATATATGTGTAAAGTATTCATTTGCTAAAGTGCATTGTACACTAACTACTACACTAAGTGAATGTACACTAACTACTCATTTTTGTCGTAGTTACTAGCTAGAAATCTAAAGATGTATAATTTAATAGAAAATTCTGTAGTGTATATGCGAGTGAGAAGATATAGGTACGTAACGAATTTTCTTTAAAAAAAAAACTCGTGTATATATTTTATTGAAAGTGAATATTTTATTTTCCGGTAAATTAAAAATATCTATCAAAGAAGATAAATTTAGATATATCCTACTAAAATTACAGGTTAAATGATTGTAAGTTTATAAAGTAGCCGTTTTTAATGCAGAAATGATGTACATTTCCATACTGCTAAGCATACGAGTACATTTCGTTTCGGAAACGTAAAGGCAAAATTCTTCGCGTGCCGTCATGTGCACATGCTCTATTGGGGGAAAAAAATAAGCATAATACCCCCCTCCTTTCTCTCTCCCCAAGATTTTGGTAACCAAGACCGCAGCGCTGATAAGAGGGGGTGCCCGAGGCCTCAAGAAATTCTTTCTGATACGTAGCGGCAATGGTGTCTTGAACTTTTCGAAACATGTATATGTGGTTATTAAATAAAATTATTCTTGTAAATAACAAGTCTTGTTATACATTCAAATCAAATGTAATCTTAGTAAAACGACGAATAAAGATAAAAATGCATATACAACTTAATTACAAAGGTTGCTTTGTAATTATTTTGTTGTAAAATAAAAACAAATTTCCTATTTTCTGTTTCAGACTGCATTACTAGCCGTTATTAGAAATTAAACCTACATCAACTGGAACTAGTAGAATTGAGATAAATACGGTTACTAACTAAGGTGGATAGGGAAATTATTAGTAAATAATTATTAAAAAACGGGAGTGAAACTTGGGCACAACCCGTAAATATCCTAAAGAATATAAGAAATTTTCATACTTAGAACTTTTTATATATTTCTAAATTTAAAGATTTTTTTTTTTAGCTTTGTTACGTAATATATCTTTGATAGTATATGTAACATTACTTTTAAAAATAACTGAATATATTATTCCAGCTAAAATGTAATATTGAAAAAAATTTAAATCCACATATCTAAGCCTATCTATAGTAAAGTGGATATATTCAATCAAGTGAAAGTGATCCCAGTGCCCCTAACGTAGAATTTAAAAAAATTATACACGACCTCGGCAACAAAGCGATATAGACGAAAAAGCCAATTACAAAGTTCTAAGGCATTGTAAGTGTAGAAATCTTGCATAATAAAGGAAGATGTGTCTGTAGTGGGAAAATCTAAGCGTACTATGGTCACGAAATGTGGTGCATAGGTATTTCAAGACCAGGAAAGATACTCGTTGGCGTTGTTATTGTTATAATTTTTTTTTTTCAATTAGAATTAGTTTTATAGTTGTTCTATGTTTTAGAATTTTTTTTAACCAAGTTGCGTTTCTGCGCATTCTACTACGCAGGTTATTTATTTACGCTCGTGCCCATGCTCTAGCGTAAATAACTAACCTGTGTAGTAGAATGCGCAGAAACGCAAAGGCATTATTTTTGCCATAGCGTGTAATGGTAAACAGACGATAATGGCAAATAAAAATTGAAACTAAATTCATTAAACGTCCAAATTTATCTTTGTGATGAAAATAAGTTATTTAGAATATTTTAATAACAATTTATATTTCAAAATTTCATTTGCTAAAATGCACTTTAAGTGATTTTAAGGGGACAGTGGACGTTGAAATTTTTTTTATTTATTTAATGACTTAGAAACATGAAAATTTGTATAAATATTCTTCTTAACATTACTATATAAAATACCATTCAATTCTGTTATAATTTTGTATTTTTTTTTTTTTAATTTAATTTTTTTTAACGAAAATTTGAAAATGCTCCTTGTGTACCGTTTGTTCACGTTTCTGATTAATTTCACATTATGATCACTCAAAAACACATTATGAACAAATTTGGGTATTCAAAATTGTCCGTGTGACGTTACGTGCCCATGCTCTATAGACAAATATTTCTCAAAACCCTCCGGTAGGGATCGCTAAAAAGGCTTTTTTTCAGTATTTCTTGCTGGGCCTTTTGCAAAGTCAGCCTATGAGGATCGCATGTAAATGCACGTCCTTCACCAGATAAAAAATATGATGTGGGCAACACATGACTTTCCTTATATAATGCAATAAATTTACTACTTTTAGAGTAAAAAAACATAGATTATTTTTATAGTAGATATTTATATTCTTTCCAAGATATTGAATTTTCGTCAATGAGTCGTCATTTTCATTGACTTAGCGTCATTTTTATCCATTTCGCGAGTTTTTCGTTAATTTAGCAACATTTAAAAAAGTCGCCAAGTTGACGACATTCCACCAAATTCGTCGCCAAAATCTCGCCAAGCGTTATGGACGGAGAAATAAGTTATTCTTACTGCAGATAAATGACTACTGGCGTTCAAATACAAAAGTATTACTCAAAGTATCTTTTTTCATGAATGGTACGAGCTAGATCCACGAGAATGATGTCACCAAATTTATCGCATGGTATTACATATGAAAAGTGAACATGTTTCTCTATAGGAAATATTTTTTTTTTATTTTATATGACTTTTTGATAATTTTTTTTGAAAAATGTGCAATATCTCGAGAACGGCTCATGTTAGCGTTCTAAAATTTATGTCAATCGTTTTCTAATGAAAAATTACATAAGAAATGTCTATTTGCGTAACTTTATTAGAGGTTTTGATTTTTTGACGATTTTTTCAAAATTTCACTCGAAAATTTAGGGAGGTTCTGAACATTCGATTGCGAATAAAAACAATAGGCTTCCAGTATTTACGGATTGTAATTTTTGTACCAAATTTCGTTCGAATCGGTCCATTCGTTCGTCAGTTATCGTCTCCACAGACTCACTGACACACCACATACACACACATACTTTCACATACACACACAGACATCACTTCAAAAATGTTCGATTCGTGATCAGGGATGCTTGAAACGTGCTCTCCCTTCGAAAACTCGAATTCGAATTTTCGACCCCGTCACAATACTTTCTTTATACATTGTTATATATAAGGAAAGTAATAAATGTTGATGCCCAAGTTTGATAAGAGTCCTTCTCAATGACGAATCCTAGGAAAGTATTACTCTAAAGATAGTGGTGAGGTGACTATACATTTTAACAAACTCCAACGTAGATAAGGCGATACCTCCGTCTTGAAACATGTCTGGTAAACCCAAATTGTTCTACGTGCCACCTTGACGAGCTACTATTTTCAACGGGCCACACATAAAATAAACAGTGTTTAAAAAAAGAAATCGGCAGTGGCTCCAATCCGATGGAGCCGAAATGGTTTTGGAGGACTAACATCTTTCTTTGTGGGTGTTCTTTAGATATTTTCAAAATATCGAGATCACTAAACTATAGACAGACCTATCATGCACACTCGTTGACCTTTCCTTACAAAGTTTTTGGGGTGTTTTAGGTCTATCTCACTTTGTTTTCCAATTCATGATCCAAACTTTTGTATTTTCCACTAGGGGCGCTGAAATCGGTATCGGTCGGGCAAGTTCACTTTACTATAGATAGACCTATCATGCCCACTCATTGACCTTTTTTTTACACAGTTATTGGGGTATTTAAGGACTTTCCTAAGAATCCCGATGTATTATATTTTACGACATTAACCCGTAAACAAAAAAGTCCATAGAAATACATGTTTTTTTTTTTTCATTCTAATATTTTCATACAAGTGGACCTACATACTCTGGAATATGAATGTATGAGAAAGTTGAGTGGGGGCGCCACACTCCAAGTATATATTTTCCTTCCTTGCAACGCATAATGATGTAAAGTATTTTGATTGGACCAAAAATCCTACGTATTAACATGTAGTTTGGGCATCCATCCCTCCACTCCATACGAATAAAAAATGCTTAATGTCAATGCCTGACACTTAACCTTGAACAGACTCACGCCTGACGCTCCTTGAGGCCTGGATAAAGCAGAGGGAGATAGATATTAGGCCTGCATTTCTGAGAAGTGAAGGTGAAAATAGGTGTTCAGTGATGGCGTCGAAAGGCTTCAAATAAATAAAACTTTTGAAATTTTTATAAATTTATTTTCTTTGATGTGCAATTAAATTCGATTTCCTGATGCATTCCATTTACGTATAACAATCGGTATCAGTGAAAACAAATGTTGTTTTATGAGTTTTTCGTCTGCAGGTTGTTCTTTAAAAAAAAAATGAATGTCTTTAAAAAAGTTGGCAACAGCTGTAAAGCCGATGCATTCAGCTGAATTGTGTTCATACGTACAATTTTAATGCTTTTACGTACATAACGAATTTCAAACAGCCAGTTTCTTACATTAATTACATACTAATAACATTCTGAAAATTATCTTGTTTTCCAAGTGTTTAAAATGATAATAAAAGAAACAGATATTTTAATTAAATCAAAAAATGTATTTATGATTCAGGACTAAATGATTCAAACTGCAAAATACGGTGTTTATTGGAATATGTATTCAAAAGTTAGAGCCCGTATAAACGATTGAGTAAGAAAGTAATTACTTGTATGCTTGTAATAATTAGATTCACAAAAGATTCTATGTTGTTCCACATATTTACATAATCTGTCTACGCATAATATTTCATACCGATAGGTATCTCGAATTCAACAATTTTCCAAAAACAATACTTTCTCTACAATAGTGTCTGTAGTATTGAATTAATTGATGTCACCTCAGTTCATTTTCTCTAAATCTAATATTTCTGATATCCATGGTTTAAAATTAAAAAAAAAAACATGGTTCAGACCACGGAGTTAGAAAGAAGGAGATAAAACTCCTATGAATGAAACGTTTGAAAATGCCATAATGCTTTGAGAATTATATCTAGTTGTCACTAGTGTTAGTCAGGTAGCTATTATTGCTAGTTGACACAACAGAAAGGCGTAGTATTTATAGCATATGTGTTTTTGATTATTTTTAAATTAAAAGTTCCCTTATTATGAGTATAATTAACCAGTATTTTTTCATAGTTATAGGATAGAGTACGGAATACAGGGAGATAAAAATAAATTGAAAGTTAAAATAATTTTGAATACGTAGGAATATTATTTATTGTTTCAGTTCTACTTTGCATTGAGCTAATAATTTATCTTTACAAAATTGGCAGTTTAAATAAATATTTTAGAACTTTCGCCATAGAAAAACATACAATGCAAAGCTACTTATCTTATCCCAGGGCCACCTGAATAATTGTCTCAAACGATATTCCTGTTTTCTTAATATGAAGTTTTAATTCCTTTTACCTCCATGATTCAGACCAATTGGGGGGGGGGGGGGGGGGGGCGGGTAATCATCCAACTGTGCTGCTGATAATTGAAAGGGAAATCTGAAAAACTTCCGTTTACACCCTCTAGTACGTAAATTAGCCCAGCATGAGTCCTAAATCAACCACTTTCTTGAATGACACACTGCTCTACTACTAAGTAATTAATAATAATAATAAAACAAAAGTAAATTGTTATGGTTATTAAAATTATAAGGAATATATTATTCAATATATAAAATTAACACAAAAATACTTTATTTAAACCTTTTTTTTAAATAATTCATATATATAAAATTAAAAATTGTTTAAAAAATAGTTTATAATTAAATGGGTGAGTACCATAAGATAAAAGAGACAATTTAGTGGACATTGATTTAAGCATATATTTAGTGTTGCTTTAAAATATTTTCCTTTGGCTAAATCACTTGCAAAAATATTCCGTATTTATTATATTTTCATAAATTTTACGGAATTAATTTCTGGAAGAAAAGGCTTCTAAAAATATTACCGGAACGAGTATAATGTTATTTTCAGAATGAGTACAATGTCACTTGCACCCTTCTAGTTCTCGTCTATCCCTTTCCCTTTAAAAACAAGAGCATTATACAGGATCTTTATAATTAAAGTTCCCCTTTGAAATGGCCATAAAAGGAAAACTACTGGACAGAATGTTATCAAACTTTCTAGACACTGTAGCGTTACTGTCTGCCTCCTCGTTACCGGCGATACCCACATGGGCCTTTACCCAACGTAATGAGACCAAATTCCGACAAGAAAAGAGATTTTTTCTAATCTCGTTCAGCAACAATGAACGATTTTTAGTCGAACACAGTGTGGCTATCGAGGAAGCGCTCGCTGTGTTAATAACAGCAGTATTACCAGAATCAAGAGCCCAAATTGAATTTTCTTGAATTAGGCGTCATTTTCATTGATTTAGCATCAATTTTATCCATTTGATGAGGTTTTCGTTAATCTGGCTGATGTAATGAATTTACTACTTTTATATTAAAAAGATAGGTTGTTCTTATAGTAGATACTAATATTCTTTCCAAGATATTGAATTTTCGGCAATTAGTCGTCATTATCATTGATTTAGCGTCATTTTTATCCATTTGGCGAGATTTTCTTTAATTTGGCAACATTTCAAAAAGTCGCCAAGTTGGCGACATTCCGCCAAATTCGTCGCCAAAATCTCGCCAAGCGTTATGCACTAAGAAATAAGTTATTCTTACAGCAGATAAATGACTATTGGCGTTCAAATACAAAAGTATTACTCAAAGTATCTTTTTTCATGAATAGAATGAGCTAGATCCACGAGAATGATGTCACCCAATTTATCGCATGGTATTACATATGAAAAGTGAACATGTTTCTTAATAGGAAATATATATATTTTTTTATTTTATATGACTTTTTGATAATTTTTTTGAAAAATGTGCAATATCTCGAGAACGGTTCACGTTCTAAAATTTATGTCAATCGTTTTCTAATGAAAAATTACATAATAAATGTCTATTTGCGTAACTTTATTAGTGGTTTTGATTTTTTGACGATTTTTTCGTCAGTTATCGTCTCCACAGACTCACTGACACACACACACACACACACACACACACATACTTTCACACACACACACAGACATCACTTCAAAAATGTTTGATTCGTGATCAGGGATGCTTGAAACGTGCTCTCCCGTCGAAAACTCGAATTTGAATTTTCGACCCCGTCACAATACTTTTCTTATACATTATGTATATAAGGAAAGTAATAATGTATAAGATCCACGGCGCTGTGTTTTTATTCTTGAATTGTACAATTGGCGATTTTCCAGATGACAACATGTAAAACTAATTCGAAATACTCAATTACCTTATACTTAGCGCAACTCTAAATAAACAGCCATCAATATTGATAGCATCCTCAATAAGCGATATAGTCCATATATTAAAATACCTTAATAATTACGTCATCAATTAAGCGTCATTTTCATTTATTTAACGTCATTTTTGCAATTTTGACGATATTTTCGTCAATCTGGGGCGAACTATCGCCAAGTTGGAAATACTTTGCTAAATTATTAGCTGAGTTTGCCAAATGCATCACAAAGTGTTACAGACAAACGGAGAGAAGAGTATTTCTTATATACTAGAAGGTATGCCCGTCATATGACGGAAATCAGAATTTAGGAGACATTACTTCCCATTTGGCGTCATTTTTATCAATTTGGCGACATTTTTGCAACATTTAAAATAGCCGCCAAGTTGGCGACATCCCGCTAAATTTCTCGCCAAACGTTACGGACGGACGGAGAAATGGGCTATTCGCTATTCTTATAGTCTACGTTTATGGGCTTTCCAAGATATTGAACTTTCATCATCTAGTCGTCATTTTCATTGATTTAGCGTCATTTTCATTGATTTAGCGACATTTTTATTAATTTGGCGATATTTTCGTTAATTTAGCAGCATTTAAAAAGTCGCCAAGTTAGCGACATTCCGCCAAAATCTCGCCAAGCGTTATAGATGGAGATATAAGTTATTCTTGTAGCAGATAAATGACTATTAGCGTCCAAAAACAAAAGTATTACTTAAAGTATCTTTTCACATGAATGGAACTACCTAGATCCATGAGAACGATGTCACCAAATTTATCGCATGATATTACTTATGTAAAGGGAACATATTTCACAAAAGAGGTAATATTTTTTTTATAATGATTTTTTGATAAGGTTTTTGAAAAATGTGGAATATCTCAGGAACGGTTCATGCTAGCGTTCTGAAATTTATCTCAATAGTTTTCTAATGAAAAATTACATAGGAAATGACTGCGTAACTTTATTAAATGTTTTAATTTTTTGATGATTTTTCAAAATTTCGGGGTTCTGAACATTCCATTACGTATAAGAACAATAGGCTTCCAGTATTCATGGATTGTAATTTTTGTACCAAATTTCGTTCGAATCGGTCCATTTGTTCGTCAGTTATCGTCCACAGACTCACTGACACACACACATCATCTCAAAAACGTCTGATTCGTGTGACAGGGATGCTTGAAATGTGCTCTCCCGTAACAATACTTTCCTTATACATTATATGTATATAAGGAAAGTAAAAAATCCCAATTCAAAATCCCTTCTATACATAATGTATAAGAAAAGTATTGTGACGGGGTCGAAAATTCGAATTCGAGTTTACGACGGGAGAGCACGTTTCAAGCATCCCTGATCACGAATCGAACATTTTTCAGGTGATATCTGTGTGTGTGGGATTTTCAATTTGGATTTTTTACTTTCCTTATATACATATAATGTATAAGGAAAGTAATGTGACGGAGTCGAAAATTCGAATTCCGAGTTTTCGACGGGAGAGCACGTTTCAAGCATCCCTGACCACGAATCGGACATTTTTAAGGTGATGTCTGTGTCTCTGTGTGTGTGTGTGTGCGTGTGTCAGCGAGTCTGTAGAGACGATATCTCACGAACGAATAGAGCGATTCGAATGAAATTTAGTACAAAAATCACAATCCGTGAATACTGAAAGCCTATTATTTTTAAACGCAATCGAATGTTCAGAACCCCCCTAAATGTTTGAGTGAAATTTTGAAAAAATCATCAAAAAATCGAAACCTTTAATAAAGTTACGCAAATAGACAATTCTTATGTAATTTTTCCTTAGAAAACGATAGATTAAAAGACTAAAATTCGTTCTATGCAATTCTGCAATAAAAGTACACCTTTAGTAACAGCATAAAAATTGATTAAAAATAACAACCGATTTTAAAGTATGAAAAACAGCCTCCTACATCAGAACAAAAAGACAGCAATCACAGCAGTAAAGGCAATAACGCGCCTGCCAATAAGAAGTTGCATCACATAAACTAGTGTGGAACTGTTTCCAACGAAGATTCGAAAACAATAAAAGAAAAAATCTAAGAGGAAGGGATAATTTAAAACACTTTTCCGATGGATAAAAACAACGAACTTAAATAGCTTATGATAAAATGTATAGGCAAACAACCGGGTTTTGCAAGGTATATGAGAAGCAGCATCAAAAAACATGCGCAAAAATTGTGGAAATATTTGTGAATAAAAGCCGCCGAAAATATGTAGTACCTAACAAAATAAAGAAAACAAGCAGTTTCAGAAGCTTTATGAGCTAACGTCATCGATAAACTTCCCATACCGATTTATACTTTTAATCGGTTCTTTTTATGCAGACAAAGCATTTTTATTACTGATAAATTTAAACAGCAGTTTGAGCGAATTTTTGCATATATCCTATTTGCGTTGAATTGAAATTCTTATTCCATTTATGAAACTAGAACGAATTTCCGGACGTTGTCCGTACTCTAAATAACTACCTAAATAAAACCGATAAGGAAACGCCACTCAATTTCCAAATCACCTGTTGTACCGACGCTCTGTGTTTTTTATCATGCCAATTGTACAACGCGGGCATAGTCAGTGTGCGAAGCCTCCCCGAAAACGATTATTCACCCCCCCCCCACCTCCCGGAGATATTTTATGTTAACCTACTTTCTATTTATGTAACAACATTTAGATATACTTATATAGAGCAAATAGAAGACTGGCCTCCACTTTAAAGTTTCTTTCATCACCCTCCCCCCCTCCCCCGGCCCAAAAAGTTCCGAAAGAAACACTTCGTAATACGTCCCAAAATAGCAATTCTGTTCCCAAATTAGCTCCTTAATATTGCGCTAAATGAAAATACTTGAAATCGCAAAAATACCGAGCGAAATAAAATTAAAAGATTAAATGTTAGCTCAGCGAGTTTTTACCCTATCTTTGCCATTTTCGAACGCCATACTTATTAATCATAAAATAACAAAAGGAAAATAATACCTCTAAAGTTCTAAACTCTTTCAGCTACAGACATGTCTGCGGATTGCGGTTCGTATCTCTTGTGCTCGGAAAATCGTCTGCGGGAATAAACTGATTTTAAACTGGCAAACTTTCAGCCGAACTGCCAACATTTAAGTTTAACCTTTTAAACTAATTCTAATTAATCGAGGAAAAAACCTTAACGAGGTATATTTCCTAACTTATTTCGAAATATATTTATTTCCGACCTATATTTCGAAAGTTCAGCTACCCCTGTACCGAATTTAGTGGCCCTCCGAAGCTTTGTATTTCCGCTACAGGCTATACACCCACACAGACAATCTTATTTTATTATGCAAGGCTAAATTTAATTCGGTATTCGAATACCTGGCTCTTTAAAAAAATGTATGTTGGAAACACGCCAAATATAACAAATAATTTTTTAATTTCGTAAAAAAAGTTTAAAAAAATACGTGGTTGTTCAGTAGACAGTGACGGACATAATAAGGAAAGAAATATAAGAAAAGGAATTTGTTCGCGTTTTTGGAGTTTTAGTTTTGATGTGAATAACATGTATGGTTAAGGTATCGCTGGTTGAAATATAAATAGCAAGCTAAAAAAAATGGTCAATAGGAAATCTAGTTTATAGATTGAAAATTTGTTTTTGCAAAGATATTATAGTTTCGGAGGAATCGTTTAGATCGAGTTCGGGAAGATTGAAAATTTTTCGTTTTTCATGTTTGTAATGCTTATACTTAGAAAACTCAAAGTGCTAGCTATGAACTATAAGAAATAATTTGTAAGTGTTTGAAAGCTCTACATGGATATGTAATTGAATTTTGAATCATGTTCTTAGTTTTCGGAATATAGTGGTTATAATTTTAATAGTTTGGTATTTTGAACTGTTTCGAAAACGTCTAAAGATGACAAACCACCCACAAAGAAAGATGTTATTCACGCAAAAACATTTCGGCTCCATCGAACTGGAGCCACTGCTGATTTTCATTTTCTCAAACTATGTAATATAATATAGAGAAAGTATTGTTTTCACGAAAATCTTCGAATTCGATATTTTGGTGCCAATATATGTTTTAGGTCCTCTTGAACACGTTTTGACTATTTTTGGAGTGATGTCTGGTTTTTGTGTGTACGCAAGCTGCCACAAATATAAATGGATTTCCTCGAAATTTTATATCCGGCTTTGTTATTGAAAAATCTAGAACAAGATAGATTTTTTTTTTTTTTAAATTCACGCGAAAACTTTGAAATTTATTCGAAATTTTATATTATTTTAACATGGCAGTATAAGACAAAATTTGGACTAAATAATTTCAATCATTGTTGCAAAAAGTAGCCGCAATACAATTGTGTTCGTGACGTCATTGGTCTCCTAAAGTGTACATTTATGGACCTATCCTTACAAAGTTATTGGAGGGGGGGGGGGGGGGGCGCATCTTGACATCTAACTAATAACGGACCTTTTCAATCACTTCAAAAAGCATAGCATCCTTTAGCATTTTCAAAACTAATTCCCCTTGGTGTGTGTTTGGGGCAAAGCAGGTGAAATTTTACTACATTATGTCTTGAATTGCCGGGTTAAAAAGTTCCTGTCATTTAGAAAAAAAAATCTGATGTGGGCAACACATGACTTTCCTTATATAATGCAATGAATTTACTACTTTTACAGTAAAAAAAATCTGATGTGGGCAACATATGACTTTCCTTATATAATGTAATTAATTTACTACTTTTAAAGTAAAAAAAAGTAGGTTTTTCTTATAGTAGATACTAATATTCTTTCCAAGATATTAAATTTTCGACAATTAGTCGTCATTTTTAACCATTTGGCGAGATTTTCGTTAATTTGGCAACATTTCAAAAAGTCGCCAAGTTGGCGATATTCTGCCAAATTCGTCGCCAAAATCTCGCCAAGCGTTATGCACTAAGAAATAAGTTATTCTTACAGCAGATAAATGACTATTAGCGTTCAAACACAAAAGTATTACTAAAAGTATATTTTTTCATGAATGGAATGAGCTAGTTCCACGAGAATGATGTAACCCAATTTATCGCATGGTATTACATATGAAAAGTGAACATGTTTCTCAATAGGAATTTTTTCTTTATATGACTTTTTGATATTTTTTTTTTAAAATGAACAATATCTCGAGAACGGTTCATGTTAGCGTTCTAACATTTATGTCAATCGTTTTCTAATGAAAAATTACATAAGAAATGACTATTTGCGTAACTTTATTAGTGGTTTTGATTTTTTGACGATTTTTTCAAAATTTCATTCGAAAATTTAGGGGGGTTCTTAATATTCGATTGCATATAAAAGCAATAGGCTTCCAGTGTTTACGGATTGTGATTTTTGTACCAAATTTGGTTCGAATCGGTCCATTCGTTCGTCAGTTATCGTCTCCACAGACTCACTGACACACACACATACTTTCACACACACACACACACAGACATCACTTCAAAAATGTTTGATTCGTGATCAGGGATGCTTGAAACGTGCTCTCCTGTCGAAAACTCGAATTCGAATTTTCGACCCCGTCACAATACTTTCCTTATACATTATGTATATAAGGAAAGTAAAAATAGGTTTTTCTTATAGTAGATACTTATATTCTTTCCAAGATATTGAATTTTCGACGATTAGTGGTCATTTTCATTGATTTAGCGTCATTTTTATCCATTTGGCGAGATTTTCGTTAATTTGGCAATATTTAAAAAAGTTGCCAAGTTGGCGACATTTCGTCTAATTTGTCACCAAAATCTCGCCAAGCGTTATGGACGGAGAAATAAGTTATTCTTATAGCAGATAAATGACTATCGGCGTTCAAATACAAAAGTATTACTCAAAGTATCTTTTCTCGTGAATGGAACGAGCTAGATCCACTAGAATGATGTCACCAAATTTATCGCATGATATTACATATGAAAAGTGAACATGTTTCTCAACAGCTAATATTTTTTTTTTAATTTATGGGATTTTTTAATAAATTTGCTTGAAAAATGTGCAATATCTCGAGAACGGTTCATGCTAGCGTTCTAAAGTTTATGTCAATCGTTTTCTATGGAAAAATTACATAAGAAATGTCTATTTTTGCCTAAGAAATGTCTATTTTCTAATAAATTTGCTTGAAAAATGTGCAATATCTCGAGAACGGTTCATGCTAGCGTTCTAAAGTTTATGTCAATCGTTTTCTATGGAAAAATTACATAAGAAATGTCTATTTTATTAAAGGTTTTGATTTTTTGATGATTTTTTCAAAATTTCACTCGAAAATTTAGGCGAGTTCTGAACATTCGATTACGTTTAAAAACAATAAGCTTCCAGTATTCAAGGATTGTGATTTTTGTACTAAATTTCATCCGAGATATCGTCTGCACAGACTCACTGATGTACACACACACAGACATCACCTCAAAAATGTTTGATTCGTGATCAGGGATGCTTGAAACGTGCTCTCCCGTCGAAAACTCGAATTCGAATTTCGACTCCGTCACAATACTTTCCTTATACATTATGTATATAAGGAAAGTAAAAATATCAATAACTTACGCTTCTAAATTAACCCCATTTCTGTGGAAATTAAATCATCTATTAAGGAAAATAAGTAATGCATTGTCTATGAACATCAAGCTAACTTTATTCTTCATCGGTCAATTGTTCTCATTCGTCTCCAACAGTTTTCAATACCATACTACAGTGTCTAGAAGGGAGTTCTTTTTAATTCATATTGAGTGTTGTATCCGTCCTAAAACTGCTTTATTTTTGCTTAAATTCTGTGCATCTACATGCTAAAACAACACAATGACAATATATTTGAGTTTAAATTCTCATTCAAATTTGACATTTGATTTCTACAACTAAGCCTATTTTTCACCTATGTAAAATGTAAACAGCAAAATATGTAGAATGAGTTGTATTAGAATTACTGTATTTCTTTAACACAAAATAATTCAGTCCATGGAGTCTGTATGGCTGATATGAATGAAATATTAATTGATTTTATAAACAGAAGGACGATTTTTTTCGATAAAGTTTTAAGCATAGAGTTTATGAATTGTAGCTCCATGGTCTTAATTTTTAAATAAAATAATTATAGTATTGTGATGAATGAAATCCTGCTTTTATAGAGAGATCCAGGCGTCTTATTTTTTCTATGACGTCATTTGAATTTATTTCAGTTGTTTTCGATGAAGTTTTCAAATATAATAAATTACCGTAGTATTATGATAGTTTTAAAAATATTACCGTGGAATGTATTGCATTTTAGAGATATTTAAACCAGGCAATTTATATTTCAATGCCGTCATTTGAATGAAGTTCATTTTTTTCAATGAAGGTTTAAGTTTTCAAATATAATAAATCAATGTAGTATCGTGATAAGTTTTAAAATATTACCGAGGAATGTATTGCATTTTCGACTTTTTTAAATAAAATTGCATTGAAGTTGGAAAGTGTTTCATAATCAATGCTTTAAGCATGATTGATCTTTCTTGTTTTTTAATTGAAATAGATTTTGATATTCAGATTCCTTCATCTAGCTCTATGCAAGGAAAGTAAAAATCTGATGTGGGCAGCACATGACTTTCCCTGCAGACTTATATCCACGTTCTCTTTATTTTAATTAAATTTAATTCACTTTTAGTTCAATTTTCGTTCTCATTTGGTAACTGGACTTATTTTCAAAGGTGTCGTAGAGAAAATTCGAAAAAACTAAAATATCTCCAGAACGACTAGTCCTAGTGTAACGGGGTTGGTCTTATTATTTTCTTTGTTAAAAATTACGTATAAAACAAGCATTTAATGGATATATTTGAGCATATGTAGTTTTTATTTTAGATTTTGACGATTTTTGCGGGCCATTTCGTAAAAAAAGGCAGGTTAATTTTTTTCCGAATGATACTAAAATCTAATTAGCACCAGGGTGACCCACAAGCGACTTATCTACCGAATTTTGTGAAATTCGGTCCATTAGTTTTTTAGCTAGAGTGGAGAAAGACAATTTTTGAGGGCCATTTCGCAAAAAAAAGGCGGGTTCTTTTATCCCGAATCGTACCCAAATCTAATCAGCACCAGATTCGCCTACAAGTGACTTATTTACCAAATTTTAAGAAATTTGGTCAATTAGTTTTTTAGTTAAGAGTTAGAGTGGATACAAAATCTGCACAGACAGACAGACACACACACACACACACAGAAGTCACGCTAAAAACAATTTTTTTCCTATTCTAAAGGTCTCGAAACGTGTAGATCCGTCGAAAACTCGAGTTGCGATTTTCGACATGATTCCAATACCCTATACATTACCATGTATTGCAAGCAAAGTAAAAATATAAAAATAATTATTTTAAAAAAATGCCATTGATGTTTCTGTTAACTAATACCCAACACAAGATTAGTGTTATTATTTTCCTTATATACATAATGTATAAGGAAAGTATTGTGACGGGGTCGAATTCCAGATTTTGACGCACGTTTCAAGCATCCCTGATCACGAACCGAACATTTTTGAAGTGATGTCTGTGTGTGTGTGAAAGTATGTGTGTGTGTGTGTCAGTGAGTCTGTGGAGACGATAACTGGCGAACGAATGGATCGATTCGAACAAAATTTGGAACAAAAATCACAATCCGTAAACACTGGAAGCCCATTGTTTTTATACGCAATCGAATGGTCAGAACCCCCCTAAATTTTCGAGTGAAATTTTGAAAAAATCGTCAAAAAATCAAAACCGCTAATAAAGTTAGAAAAATAGACATTTTTTATGTAGTTTTTCCTTAGAAAACGATTGACATAAACTTTAGAACGCTAGCATGAACCGTTCTCGAGATATTGCACATTTTTCAAATAAATTTGTCAAAAAATCCCATAAATTAAAAAAAAATATTAACTGTTGAGAAACATGTTCCCTTTTCATATGTAATACCATGCGATAAATTGGGTGACATCATTCTCGTGGATCTAGCTCGTTCCATTCATGATAAAAGATACTTTAAGAAATACTTTTGTATTTGAACGCCAATAGTCATTTATCTGCTGTGAGAATAACTTATTTCTCCGTCCATAACGCTTGGCGAGATTTTGGCGACGAATTTGGCGGAATGTCGCCAACTTGGCGACATTTTAAATTGTTGCCAAATTAACAAAAATCTCGCCAAATGGATCAAAATGACACTAAATCAATGAAAATGGCGTCTTATTGAAGAAAATTCAATATCTTGGAAAACATATAAGTATCTACTATAAGAATAACTATAAGAATTTTTTTAACTGTAAAAGTAGTAAATTCATTGCATTATATAAGGAAAGTCATGTGTTGCCCACATCAGATTTTTTAGGTTTGTGATGCCATAATCATTTTATGCAATGGCGACTAAATTAGCCGAAAATTATTGTTACAATTAACTGCATCATAAATTCGCACATTCAGACATCCATACTCGTATTGGAATAAGGTTTCTAATTAAGTTACACCTGTGATGCCAAATTTGTCACGTCTTGAAACGTTTAGCATACAAAAATGGCTAAATCTAGTCATAAATTGGCTTGTAGATTGTGTAAAGATTTCACATTTTGTGGCCACTAGCCATTAAGACTGGGCGAAGCGCGGGTGAAATGACTAGTTGTGAAATAAACTCAGCATAATAATCCTTTAAAAACCTGAAATATTATAAAAAAAAGCCTTGAGATTCAAAGCATTGCAATAAGAATGTTAACTATAAGAACAATCTTACTTCCATCATTATTAACTCTCATAATATTTGATTAACACAATATTTTTTTAGATTAATCAAAATATGAAAATAACCAAGTTTAGTCTGCCTACTGTGTAATAATTAAAAGATGGAGGTGGATGGAGAAAGATGCTTGTGAACTCTGCGTTGCATCACGATACAAAATGAATTGTGAAATCCCACCATTTGTGTGGAACATTATTTCATTTAATAAAATATTTATTCATTTATACTGGCGCATTATAAAAATAACCTGATGATAATATTTGAAAAAATGTAGGCAGCACATGACTTTCCTTATATAATGCAATGAATTTACTACTTTTACAGCAAAAAAAAAAATAGGTTATTCTTATAGTAGATACTTATATTCTTTCCAAGATATTGAATTTTCGTTAATTAGTCGTCATTTTCATCGAGTTAGCGTCATTTTTATCTATTTGGCGAGATTTTCGTTAATTTGGCGACATTTTAAAAAGGCGCCAAATTGGCGATATTTCGTCAAATTCATCGCCAAAATCTCGCTAATTGTTATGGACGGAGAGATAAGTTATTCTTATAGCAGATAAATGAGTAATGGCGTTCAAATAGAAATGTATTACTCAAAGTATCTTTTCTTATAGATGGAACGCGCTAGATCCACGAGAATGATGTCACCAAATTTATAGCATGATATTAGATATGAAAAGTGAACCTGTTTCTCAACAGTTAATATATTTTTTTTAATTTATGGAATTTTTTTTATAAATTTATTTGAAAAATGCGCAATATCTCGAGAACGGTTCATACTAGCGTTCTAAAATTTATGTCAATCGTTTTCTAAGGAACAATTACATACAAAATGTCTATTTGCGTAACTCTATTAAAGGTTTTGATCTTTTGATGATTTTTTTCAAAATTTCACTCGAAAATTTAGGGGGGAGGGGGGGGGTCTGAACATTCGATTACGTTTAACACAATAGGCTTCCAGTATTCAAGGATTGTGGTTTTTGTACCAAATTTCATTCGAATCGCTCCATTCGTTCGTAAGATATCGTCTCCACAGACTCACTGACACACACACACACAGACATCATCTCAAAAATGTTTGATTCGTGATCAGGAATGCTTGAAACGTGCTCCCCCGTCGAAAACTCGAATTCGAATTTTCGACCCCGTCACAATACTTTCCTTATACATTATGTATAAAATTGATTTATCGTGAATATTTTATTTCAAATGTTGTATATCTTGTGTTTTCCCTGCTTTGACTTTTGATTGGCAATTCTGTTTATATTTTCTTGAGTGGCAACACTGGTTTTATATTTTACTCTGCAACAGTATTGGAAGTCTTTACTTCCCATCTATGCACATGTGAGTAATAGGCTTAAATTATTTTTCATTTTTAGAAAATCTCTTACATATTTCCCATTATTATTTACGGTTTTTCTCCTAGTTCTTTGGAGTGTAAAATAATCTTTTTGTTCAATATAATAAGGGCATCTCATGAAAAGAGCCATATCTAGAAGGCAACCGATTTCTATACACCTCCTGACGATTTTACTATTTCATTGCCTTCTAACCACTGATATTCATTCTATTACTTTCCTTATATACATAATGTATAAGGAAAGTATTGTGACGGGGTCGAAAATTCGAATTCGAGTTTTCGACGGGAGAGCACGTTTCAAGCATCCCTGATCACGAATCAAACATTTTTGAAGTGATGTCTGTGTGTGTGTGTGAAAGTATGTGTGTGTGTGTGTGTGTCAGGGAGTCTGTGGAGACGATAACTGACGAACGAATGGACCGATTCAAACCAAATTTGGTACAAAAATCACAATCCGTAAACACTGGAAGCCTATTGTTTTTATACGCAATCGAATGCTCAGAACCCCCCCCCCCCCTAAATTTTCAAATGAAATTTTAAAAAAATCGTCAAAAAATCAAAACCACTAATAAAGTTACGCAAATAGACATTTCTTATGTAATTTTTCATTAGAAAACGATTGACATAAATTTTAGAACGCTAACATGAACCGTTCTCGAGATATTGCACATTTAAAAAAAAAAATATCAAAAAGTCATAAAATAAAAAAAATATTTCCTATTGAGAAACATGTTCACTTTTCATATGTAATACCATACGATAAATTGGGTAACATCATTCTCGTGGATCTAGCTCGTTCCATTCATGAAAAAAGATACTTTGAGTTAATACGTTTGTATTTGAACGCCAATAGTCATTTGTCTGTTGTAAGAATAACTTATTTCTTCGTCCATAATTCTTTGCGAGATTTTGTCGACGAATTTGGCGGAATGTCGCCAACTTGGCGACTTTGTGAAATGTTGCAAAATTAACGAAATCTCTCCAAATAGATGAAAATGACGCTAAATCAATGAAAATGACGACTAATACTCGAAAATTCCATATCTTGGAAAGAATATAAATATCTACTATAAGAAAAACCTATTTTTTTTACTGTAAAAGTAGTAAATTCAGTACATTATATAAGGAAAGTCATGTGTTGCCCACATCAGATTTTTTTTTTAATTAGTTTTATTTCCTACGGATTATTGTTCTGTTTACCCCAACTAATTTATATTTTACTGACTTGCATTTTATTGAATTTTTACTTTCCTTATATACATAATGTATACGAAAAGTATTGTGACGGGATCGAAAATTCGAATTCGAGTTTTCGACGGGAGAACACGTTTCAAGCATCCTTGATCATGAATCGAACATTTTTGAAGTGATGTCTGTGTGTGTGTGTGAAAGTATGTGTGTGTGTGAAAGTATGTGTGTGTGTGTATGAAAGTATGTATGTGTGCCTGTGGAGACGATAACTGACGAACAAATGGATCGATTCGAAAGAAATTTGGTACAAAAATCACAATCCGTAAACACTGGAAGCCTATTGTTTTTATTCGCAATCGAATGTTCAGAACCCCCCTAAATTTTCGAGTGAAATTTTGAAAAAATCGTCAAAAAATCAAAACAGCTAATAAAGTTACACAAATAGACATTTCTTATGTAAATTTCATTAGAAAACGATTGACATAAATTTTAGAAAACTATCATGAACCGTTCTCGAGATATTGCACATTTTTCAAAAAAATTATGAAAAAATCATATATAAAAAAAAAAAATCCTATTGAGAAACATCTTCACTTTTCATATGTAATACCATGCGATAAATTGAATGACATCATTCTCGTGGATCTAGCTCGTTTCATTCATAAGAAAAGATACTTTAAGTAATACTTTTGTATTTGAACGCCAATAGTCATTTATCTGCTGTAAGAATAACTTATTTCTTCGTCCATAACGCTTGGCGAGATTTTGGCGACGAATTTGGTGGAATTTCGCCAACTTGGCGACTTTTTTAAATGTTACTAAATTAACGAAAAACTCGCCAAATGGATAAAAATGACGCTAAATCAATGACGACTCATTGATGATGACGACATGGAACATGACGACTCATTGACGAAAATTCAATATCTTGGAAAGAATATAAATAACTACTATAAAAATAATCTATTTCTTTTACTGTAAAAGTAGTAAATTCATTGCATCCATATAAGGAAAGTCATGTGCTGCCCACATTAGATTTTTAATCTAGTATTAATTAAGAATCTTTTAATAAGTTTTAGGTGATATACAATGTCTCTTCAAGATCAATTTTAACTCTTTTAGTTTAATTATATACATTGATTTATTTTCTTTTTCCTGCTCATTCAATAATCTAATTTTCCAGCTCTACCTGGTTATATTTTACCTTTTGATTTATTGTAATTAAATATTCAATATTTTACTACCCGCGGTTTTATGTGCATTTTAAGGTAATTTTGATGTGCATTTTAAGGTATTTATGTTTCCTTTCTATTTTTTCAATTTTTATGCTTGTCGTCCTAATAACACATGTTTATAGATAAAATCTATCTTGTGTTTCAGAAATAAGCATTTTTGTATTCATTTGGTTTAAAATATTAGGACTTGATAAAGAATTTTATCGAAATGAACTACCGCTTAAGCCTAGAGTTAGTTCTTCCACAAGCTTTAATGCTTAATTGTTTTGGTATTCCTTTTTTCGATTCCTCTCCATTGACATTTGTTGATTATCTTTAGCTTTCTGGACTGTAATATGTATTATACTTTCCTATTTATTGTTGAATTTCATTTTATTTCATTGTATTCTGTAGGCTTAAAAATATTTTTAATAGTGTATTATGAGTTACTTCTTCCATCTACCATTGGATTTACTATTTTAATATTATATATATATATATATATATATATATATATAAATATAAATTAGTAAATCCAAAGTTAGAATGTATGTAGTAACTCATAATACACTATTCCAAAATTTTCTACAAAATACAAAGAAATAAAAGAAATTAAGACATAAAGAGGAGATAATAAAGCGTAATGCAGGTCATAAAGACAAAGACAATCAACAAATTTCAAAAATGAGGAATGCAAATAAGAAAACAAAAAAATCAAGCAAAAAAGCTTGCACATGGAAGAGATTTAGGCTTACGATAAGTTCATTTCGAAAAAATTCTCTTCGGGTCCATATATCCCTTCGAAATGAACACAAAAATGCTTGTTTCTGAAACACAAGATAGATTTTATCTATAAACTTGTGTTATATGGACGACAAGCATATAGATTGGAACAATAAAGGAAACATAAATACCTTGAAATACATTTCATTAGAGCAACCATGACAAGCAAAATATGGCTAGACCAATGTTGCCATATGCAGAAATGAAAAGATGTGATTTGCTGTTGCCAAAGAGAGTAATAAAAACTGTACTGCGTAAAAGCAATAAAAAGAGATATTCAACAGTTAAAGCTTCAAGATAAAAGGATGAAAATATAAATTCAAGAGAATGAATAAGTACGGCTAAAATAGGATAATAAGGGGAGAATATGAGAATTTTAGGCTAATCGAAACTTATTAACTATACCATTTACTAAATATGCAGGATATTTATACATTTTACTGGTAATTTTGAGGTTATTAATGTGCAAAGCATGAAATTTTTTATCTGATAATCTATAAATTCTAAAAAGTTGATTAAGTATAATATTTCTAAACAATTGAATCGAGTTGGAGGAATTAAAAGGTAATAATTTATTAATATTAAATTTAAAAAAATCTTTTTTATCATATAAATTAGTAACTATCCCATGAGCAGGTTCTATAATTAGATTTAAATCCAAATAATAAATATTATTACTAATAGAAGTTTCATTAGGTATTATATATATATGGTGCCCACTCGCATTGGCGAAGTGAGGTGAAATGCTCAGTCGCTTGTTCAACTTACACGTGGTAACAATGCTGGTGAGTTCATATTTCTGTTCGAGGAGGTATTATTTTTCTGATTTGTAATTCAATTGATTTATTTTTCTCTTTCCACTAGCCAGTAGACAGTTCCAATGGTGTCTATAGTTAAATACTATCGCCATTGTCAGAAACTGGCTATTCTATCGGTTTTAATTCGAATTGTATGGCTGTCCTGATGAGAATGCAATTTCGAACTAACCGCCATTTTTTGTGAAGTTTCAATTGATTGTTCTCTATGTCTTAATCTCTTATCTTGAGCTAATTATTATTGCCTTTTCTCATTTTTGCCGTATTTTATTTTTTATTTTTATTTATATTTATATACTTTTAATTGTGAATTTTGTATCCTAATATTCTTCTCATCCCACTTTCCACTCTAGTGATATGTTACCTTCTATCTTTATCCTTAGTCTTAGTCTATAGTTACTCATTTGTAACAGATATGATAGAGATGGGTTTTTTGTACATACAGTAGTTCATGCATAATTTTCGCTTAAAATCTCAGTTTATATATATATATATATATATATATATATATATATATATATACAGGTGAACCTCGATATCTCGAAATTTTCGATATCTCGAAATATTTTCATCTCCCTTCACTGACGGTATAAACTAATGTAAAACAAACTCTTTAACTCTAAATTTTTTTAATCAAACTCTCGATATCTCGAATTTTTTCATCCTACCATTTGGATCATCTTACCATTTTCATCCTTTCATTTGGAAAAATACGATCCGAAAAATGTGTTTAATGCAGATGAAACAGGACTATTTTTCAAGTATATGCCTGATAAAACTATGGTCATTAAAGGCATGTCATGGCGGGAAATGGAGCAAAGAAAGATTAACTGTGCTATTTTGCACTAATATGGATGGTTCAGAAAGGCTCAAACCTCTTATGGTAGGTAAATCTACTAAACCCCGATGTTTTTCAGGAATGAAATCTGTTCCAATGACTTATTTTGCGAACAATAAGGCTTGGATGACTGCCGGAATTTTTTCACTAATTGGTTGAAGGAACTAGACAGAAAAATATTCCGTGAAAATCGCGATATTGTTCTCTTCTTGGACAACTGTACAGCGCATAATAGCGTGCCGAAATTAAAATCCGCCAAATTTCATTTCATGCCACCAAACACAACTTCTAAGTTACAGCCTTTGGACCAAGGTATTATTCAGAGTTTTAAAGTAACTATCACCACAAAATTAAGCTCATTTGGATCCGCCTAGTTCATTTGGAAAATGTGATAGATATTGAAGGATTCAGTACCTGTAACCAAACTGTCATAGATGACTATTTTGCAAGTAAAGAAATGCAAGATTAAATTTTAAAAATGTATATACCTACATAGTATTATATTAAATGTGTATACAATCATTTCAAGCTTCGCTTTATTTGTTGTCAGCATTTTCTTGGGTAATACCCAATTCTCTGTCTGTAAGATACATAAAGTAAGTGATTTTTTTAAAAATGTGTAAAGTATAGGACTAGGATGTATATATTCATTTATGAATTCCTTAAAAATTTTCAAATTTTCGATATCTCGAATTTTTTTTCTACTCCCTTCAAAATCGACATATCGAGGTTCGACTGTGTGTATATATATATGTGTGTGTGTGTGTTGAAGACCCAGACCGTCCGACTCGCCAACAAGGACTTGAGCATCTATTTGGACGGCCGGGTGTGTGTGTGTGTGTAATATTTGCACAATAAATGGACGGCCGGGTGTGTGTGTGTGTGTAATATTTGCACAATAAATGGACGGCCGGGTGTGTGTGTGTGTGTGCAATAATTGTATGTGCCGGGTGTGTGTGTTGTTGTTGTTACCCAGACCGTCCGACCTACCAGAAAGGTGTAAGGTAACTGTTTGGACGGCCGGGAAGTGCCACCCAATTTAGACCGGAACCCAGGGGGGGAGGCATCCACAGGGACCGTACCCTCCTTCCCCTACCACCAACCTCTCGGAAGGACTTACGGACCCACATGTTTAACGTGATCGTACTCCGCGTGAACACGGCGGCAGTTTTGGCAGTGGCTGGAATCGAACCCGGGCCTACCGAGTGCAACTCCAGCGCGCTAACCAATGGGCTACCGCGTCCCCCCGGGTGTGTGTGTGGAAACCCCAGGCCGTCCGACTCGTCCAGAGGACTTGAGTAACAAAGTGGACGACCGGGAAGGCTGGGTGTGTGTGTTGAAGACCCAGACCGTCCGGCTCGTCAACAAGGACTTGAGCATCTATTTGGACGGTGTGTGTGTTGTTGTTGTTGAAACCCAGACCGTCCGACCTACCAGAAAGGTGTAAGGTAACTGTTTGGACGGTCGGGAAGTGCCACCCAATTTAGACCGGAACCCAGGGGGGGAGGCATCCACAGGGACCGTACCCTCCTTCCCCTACCACCAACCTCTCGGAAGGACTTACGGACCCACATGTTTAACGTGATCGTACTCCGCGTGAACACGGCGGCAGTTTTGGCAGTGGCTGGAATCGAACCCGGGCCTACCGAGTGCAACTCCAGCGCGCTAACCAATGGGCTACCGCGTCCCCCCGGGTGTGTGTGTGGAAACCCCAGGCCGTCCGACTCGTCCAGAGGACTTGAGTAACAAAGTGGACGACCGGGAAGGCTGGGTGTGTGTGTTGAAGACCCAGACCGTCCGGCTCGTCAACAAGGACTTGAGCATCTATTTGGACGGTGTGTGTGTTGTTGTTGTTGTTGTTGAGACCCAGACCGTCCGACCTACCAGAAAGGTGTAAGGTAACTGTATGGACGGTCGGGAAGTGCCACCCAATTTAGACCGGAACCCAGTGGGGGAGGCATCCACAGGGACCGTACCCTCCTTCCCCTACCACCAACCTCTCGGAAGGACTTTCGGGCCCACATGTTTAACGTGATCGTACTCCGCATGAACACGGCGGCAGTTTTGGCAGTGGCTGGAATCGAACCCGGGCCTACCGAGTGCAACTCCAGCGCGCTAACCAATGGGCTACCGCGTCCCCCCGGGTGTGTGTGTGGAAACCCCAGGCCGTCCGACTCGTCCAGAGGACTTGAGTAACAAAGTGGACGACCGGGAAGGCTGGGTGTGTGTGTTGAAGACCCAGACCGTCCGGCTCGTCAACAAGGACTTGAGCATCTATTTGGACGGTGTGTGTGTGTAGAAGTAGAAAGCCCAGACCACACGACCAACCCAAAGGCTTATGGTAGCTTTCTGTGTGGCCGGCGGTGTGTGTGTGTTTAATATTTGACTTGAATAGTCCAAGGAAGATACAATATAAGTTATAAAAATCTATTTTATTCCATGATACTAGGAGTAAAGATAATTACATGTTCTGGACGACTCCTGATCGTCGACCAGTTAGTTCCAACCAAATCTGTGTGCCGTCTGCGCAGTTCTTCACAACTGCAAAATACATTTTCATCATAGGTGGAGAAAGGAGATGAGACATGTGACTGCTATCTTAGCGGTTTACGCTTTAAAAATGTGATTGGGAATGCAATTTCAATGAGAACGATTACATAGGGTTAAGTTTAGTGACCATATATGGTATGATTGAGGAAGCGTATGCAGATTTGTTAATATTAGTGGCGTGGGATAGAATTTAATGTACTTGCAGTACGTGCTGGACATAAAATAGGAATTTGGTATAATAAGTGAAAGAAAAGGACGCGTTATTGGGAAAGGCTTAAAATCTATGTATCATATATATATATTTATATATATATTTGAATACAAATCAACTCTTTTTTTCAACGATGTCTGTGGCCACGATACCAATAGAACAAAAATCTGATGTGGGCAGCACATGACTTTCCCTGCTAACTTATATCCACGTTCTATTTATTTCAATTAAATGTAATTCACCTTTAATTCAATTTTCTTTCTCATTTGATAACTGGACTTATTTTCAAAGGTGGGGTGGAAAAATACGAAAAAAACTAATATATCTCGAGAACGGCTAGTCCTAGTGTAATGGGGTTGGTCTTATTCTTTTCTTCGTTAAAAATTACGCATTAAACAAGCATTTAATGGATATATTTGAGCATACGTAGCTTTTTAGTTTAGATTTTGGCAATTTTTGCGGGCCATTCTACAAAAAAAGGCAGGTTATTTTTTTCTGAATCGTACCAAAATCTAATCAGCACCAAGGTGACCTATACGTGACTTATCTACCGAATTTTGTAAAATTCGGTCCATTAGTTTTTCAGCTAGAGTGGATACAAGCTTTTGCGGGACATTTCGCAAAAAAAGGCGGATTCTTTTATTCCGAATCGTACCCAAAACTAATCAGCACCAGCCCCGCCCACAAGTGACTTACCTACAAAATTTTGTGAAACTCGGTCCATTAGTTTTTTAGTTAGAGTGGATACAAAATCTGCACAGACAGACAGACACACACACAGACGTCACGCTAAAAATGGTTTTTTCGTATTCTAGAGGTCTCGAAACGTGTAGATCCGTCGAAAACTCGAGTTGTGATTTTCGGCATGATTCCAATACTTTCCCTATACATTACCATGTATTGCAGGGAAAGTAAAAATCTGAAGTGGGCAGCACATGACTTTCCCTGCAGACTTAAATTCACGTTCTCTTTATTTCAATTAAATTTATTTCACTTTTAATTCAATTTTCGTTCTCATTCGATAACCGGACTTATTTTCAAAGGTGGAGTACAGAAAATACGAAAAACTAAAATGTCTCGAGAACGGCTAGTCCCTGTGTTATGGGGTTGGTCTTATTATTTTCGTCGTTAAAAAGCACGTATTAAACGAGCATTCATTGGATATATTTGAGTATAGCTAGTTCTTTAATTTAGATATTGACGATTTTTGCGGGCCATTTTGCAAAAAAAGGCAGGTTATTTTTTTCCGAATCGTGCCAAAATCTAATCAGCACCAGTGTAACCCAGAAGTGACTCATCTACCGAATTTTGTGAAATTCGGTCTATTAGTTTTTCAGTTAGAGTGGATACAAGCTTTTGCTGGCCATTTCGCAAAAATAGGCGGGTGCTTTTATCCCGAATCTTACCCAAAACTAATCAGCACCAGACTCGCCTGCAAGTGACTTATCTACAAAATTTTGTGAAATTCGGTCCATTAGTTTTTTAGTTACAGTGGATACAAAATCTGCTCAGACAGACAGACGGACAGACACACAGACGGACAAACAGACAGACACACAGACAGACGTCACGCTAAAAATGTTTTTTTCGTATTCTAGAGGTCTCAAAACGTGTAGATCCGTCGAAAACTCGAGTTGTGATTTTCGGCATGATTCCAATACTTTCCCTATACATTACCATGTATTGCAGGGAAAGTAAAAATCTGATGTGGGCAGCACATGACTTTCCCTGCAGACTTATATTCACGTTCTATTTATTTAAATTAATTTTAATTCACTTTTAATTCAATTTTTGTTCTCATTTGAAAACTGGACTTATTTCCAAAAATGGTGTAGGAAAAATACGAAAAACTAAAATGTCTCGAGAACGGCTAGTCCTAGTGTAATGGGGTTGGTCTTATTATTTTCTTCGCTAAAAATTACGTATTAAACAAGCATTTAATGGCTATATTTGAGCATATGTAGTTCTTAAGTTTAGATTTTGATGATTTTTGCGGGCCATTTTGCAAAAAAAGGCAGGTTATTTTTTTTCGAATTATACCAAAATCTAATCAGCACCAGGGTGGCCTGCAAGCGACTTATCTACCAAATTTTGTGAAATTCGGTCCATTAGTTTTTCAGTTAGAGTGGATACAAGCTTTTGCGGGCCATTTCGCAAAAAAAGGCGGGTTCTTTTAACCCGAGTCATACCCAAAACTAATCAGCACCAGATTCGTGCACAAGTGACTTACCTACTAAATTTTATGAAATTCGGTCAATTAGTTTTTTAGTTAGAGTGGATACAAAATCTGCACAGACAGACAGACAGACACACAGACAGACAGGCACACAGACGTCACGCTAAAAATAGTTTTTTCGTATTCTAGAGGTCTCGAAACGTGTAGATCCGTCGAAAACTCGAGTTGCGATTTTCGACATGATTCCAATACTTTCCCTATACATTACCATGTATTGCAGGGAAAGTAATAGAGAAAATTGAACGAAAATCCTATGATTATTTCGGTCATATGATTATTTCAGCCTGTTGATTTTTACTTTCCCTGCAATACATGGTAATGTATAGGGAAAGTATTGGAATCATGCCGAAAATCGCAACTCGAGTTTTCGACGGATCTACACGTTTCGAAACCTCTAGAATACGAGAAAACTATTTTTAGCGTGACGTCTGTGTGTGTGTCTGTGCAGATTTTGTATCCACTCTAACTAAAAAACTAATTGCCCGAATTTCATAAAATTTGGTAGGTAAGTCACTTGTGGGCGAATCTGGTGCTGATTAGTTTTGGGTACGATTCGGGATAAAAGAACCCGCCTTTTTTGCGAAATGGCCCGCAAAAGCTTGTATCCACTGTAGCTGAAAATCTAATAGACCGAATGTCACAAAATTTGGTAGATAAGTCGCTTGTGGGTTACCCTGGTGCTGATTAGATTTTGGTATGATTCGGAAAAAATAATCCACGCTACCTTTGAAAATAAGTCCAGTTATCAAATGAGAACGAAAATTGAATTAAAAGTGAATTAAATTTAATTCAAATAAAGAGAACGTGGATATAAGTCTGCAGGGAAAGTCATGTGCTGCCCACATCAGATTTTTGAGGTTATTTAACAAACGGTAGGTGCTCAAATTTTTCATGAAAATTGAAACAGAAAATGGTATTAAAACATATTTACGTATTATATGAATGTTACAAAAATATTTTATTTTTATCTAAAATGGAAAAATTCATAAAAAGTAAAATGAACTCTTGGTTATCAAACAAATGAGCAGATGCGGAGGATTACTGCAAAAGCAATATAGACAACTGCCAAAGGCTATTTTGGGGAACGGAAAATTTTTATTTTTAATCAAATTTCGCTGCCAATTCAAGCATTATTACTTTGCTTATATACATAATGTATAAAGGAAAGTATTGTGACGGGGTCGAAAATTCGAATTCGAGTTTTCGACAAGAGAGCACGTTTCAAGTATCCCTGATCACGAATCAAACATTTTTGAGGTGATATCTGTGTGTGTGTGTGTCAGTGAGCCTGTGGAGACGATATCTCACGAACGAATGGAGCGATTCGAATGAAATTTGGTACAAAAATCACAATCCGTGAATACTGAAATCCTATTGTTTTTAAACGCAATCGAATGCTCAGAACCCCCCCTACATTTTTGAATGAAATTTTTAAAAAATCATCAAAAAATCAAAATCTTTAATAAAGTTGCGCAAATAGACATTTCTTACGTAATTTTTCCTTAGAAAACGATTGACATAAACTTTAGAACGCTAGCATAAACCGTTCTCGAGAATATTACACATTTTTCAAATAAATTTATCAAAAAATCCAATAAATTAAAAAAATATATATATTAACTGTTGAGAAACATGTTCACTTTTCATATGTAATATCATGCGATAAATTGGGTGACATGATTCTCGTGGATCTAGCTCGTTCCTTTCATGAGAAAAGATACTTTGAGTAATGGTTTTGTATTTGGACGCTAATAGTCATTTATCTGTTACAAGAATAACTTATTTCTCCGTCCATAACGCTTAGCGATATTTTGGCGACGAATTTGGCGGAATGTCGCCAACTTGGCGACTTTTTTAAATGTTTTTAAATTAACGAAAATCTCGCCAAATCGATAAAAATGACGCTAAATCAATGAAAATGACGACTCATTGACGAAAATTCAATATATTGGAAAAAATATAAGTAACTATTGTAAGAATAACCTATTTTTTTACTATAAAAGTAGCAAATTCATTGCATTATATACGGAAAGTTATGTGCTGCCCACATCAGATTTTTTTAACTCTAAAACTACGTTTGATAATAATGGTCTGAAGAATGATGATTGATTGGTGATACCATGCTTGGCAATTGGTGATACCATACTTGACAACATACCCCCCGGGGGCGAGTAACTTTCCCCCGAGGGGGGGGGGGGCTGCGGGGCTAATGACGTCACGATCAAAAAATTTTATCGCGGCTATTTTTCACAGTGATTGAAGCTATAAAGTCTCGTGATCATTGAGCCATAAATAAACAATTTTATGAATGATTCTGTCAAATTTTATCCTATGCTGCCATGTTGGAAAAAAAATATGATGTGGGCATCACAAATGGAGCAATTCGAATGGAATTTGGTACAAAAATTACAATCCGTGACTACTGGAAGCCTATTGTTTTTATGCGCAATCGAATGTTCAGAACTCCCCTAAATTTTCGAGTGAAATTTTTCATTAGAAAACGATTAATATAAATTTTAGAACGCTAGCATAAACCGTTCTCGAGATATTTCACATTTTTCAAAAAAATTATCAAAAAGTCATATAAAATAAAATAAAAAATATTTCTTATTGAGAAACACGTTCCCTTTTCATATGTAATGCCATGCGATAAATTGGGTGACATCATTCTCGTGGATCTAGCTCGTTCCATTCATGAAAAAAAGATACTTTGAGTAATACTTTTGTATTTGAACGCCAAAAGTCATTTTTCTGCTATAAGAATAACTTATTTCTCCGTCCATAACGCTTGGTGATATTTTGGCGACAAATTTGGAGGAATGTCGCCAACTTGGCGACTTTTTTAAATGTCACAACCAAATCAAAGAAAATCTCGCCAAATGGATAAAAATGACGCTAAATAGATGAAAATAACGACTATTTAACGAAAATTCAATATCTTAGAAAAAATATAAGTATCTACTATAAGAATAATATATTTTGTTTTTACTGTAAAAGTAGTAAATACATTACATTTATATAAGGAAAGGCATGTGCTGCACACATCAAATTTTTTTTTCTTCAAATCGCACCAAATTCTAATCAGCACCAGGGTCGTCCACAAGTGTTTTACCAACCAAATTTTATGAAATTTAATAAATTAGTTTTTGAGTTAAGAGTGGATACATACATTGCACACACAGACACGTCACGCTAAAAATGGTGTTTCCGGGTTCTAGTCTGCTCGAAACTGGTACATTCGTCGAAAACTCAAGTTGGGATTTTCGACACGATTCCGTCACCATGTATTGCGGGGAAAGAAAAAAAATCTGATGTGGTTAACACATGACTTTCTCTACAGACTTGAATTCATTTTCTTTTCAATAATTCATTTACTCATTTTCTTTTCAATAATTCATTTAATCATTTTCTTTTCAATAATTCATTTAATCATTATCTTTTCAATAATTCATTTAATCATTTTCTTTTCAATAATTCATTTAATCATTATCTTTTCAATAATTCATTTAATCATTTTCTTTTCAATAATTCATTTAATCATTTTCTTTTCAATAATTCATTTAATCATTTTCTTTTCAATAATTCATTTAATCATTTTCTTTTCAATAATTCATTTAATCATTTTCTTTTCAATAATTCATTTAATCATTTTCTTTTCAATAATTCATTTAATCATTTTCTTTTCAATAATTCATTTAATCATTTTCTTTTCAATAATTCATTTAATCATTTTCTTTTCAATAATTCATTTAATCATTTTCTTTTCAATAATTCATTTAATCATTTTCTTTTCAATAATTCATTTAATCATTTTCTTTTCAATAATTCATTTAATCATTATCTTTTCAATAATTCATTTAATCATTTTCTCTTCAATAATTCATTTAATCATTATCTCTTCAATAATTCATTTAATCATTTTCTTTTAAATAATTCATTTAATCATTTTCTTTTCAATAATTCATTTAATCATTATCTTTTCAATAATTCATTTAATCATTTTCTTTTCAATAATTCATTTAATCATTTTCTTTTCAATAATTCATTTAAACATTTTCTTTTCAATAATTCATTTAATCATTTTCTTTTCAATAATTCATTTAATCATTTTCTTTTCAATAATTCATTTAATCATTTTCTTTTCAATAATTCATTTAATCATTATCTTTTCAATAATTCATTTAATCATTATCTTTTCAATAATTCATTTAATCATTTTCTTTTCAATAATTCATTTAATCATTTTCTTTTCAATAATTCATTTAATCATTATCTTTTCAATAATTCATTTAATAATTTTCTTTTCAATAATTCATTTAATCATTATCTTTTCAATAATTCATTTAATCATTTTCTTTTCAATAATTCATTTAATTGTATAAAAATAACACGCATATTTATTTGTAATTACACTGAATTTGCACTTTTAATTCAATTTGCGTTTTCATTTGGTAAATGGACGTATTTTCAACGGCGGCGTAGTAAAAATGCGAAAAAAAATATCTCGAAAACGGCCAAGTCCTAAAGTTGGAGAAAGAGTTTCACTGTCAAAAATTACGTATAAAACAAGCATTTAATTGATACATTTGAGCATAAGTAGTCTTTTGGCGATTTTTGCGAGCTACTTCGCAAAAAAGGCAGGTTCTTTTAACATGAATCGAACCAAAATCGAATCAGCACCAGGGGTGACTTTCTTATCAAATTTGGTCCATTAGTTTTTGAGTTAGAGTGGATACATACATTGCACAGACAGACAAACACACACACACACAGATATCACGCTAAAAATAGTGTTTTAGTGTTCCAGAGGTCTCGAAACGTGTAGATCCGTCGAAAACTCGAATCGTGATTTTCGATACGATTCCAATACTTTCCGTATGCATTACCATGCATTGTAAGGAAAGTAAAAATCTGATGAGGGCAGCACATGACTTTCCCTGCAGACATATCCACGTTATGTCTGCAGGGAATTAAATTTAATTCACTTTTAATTCAATTTTCGTTCTCATTTGCTAACTGGACTTATTTTCAAAGGTGGCGTAGAAAAAATACGAAAACCTAAAATATCTCGAGAACGGCTAGTGCTAGTGTAACGGGATTGGTCTTATTCTTTACTTCGTTAAAATTTACGTATAAAACAAGCATTTAATGGATATATTTGAGCATACGTAGTTTTTCATTTTTAGATTTTGACGATTTTTGCGGGACATAATGCAAAAAAAAGGCAGGCTATTTTTTTCCGAATGGTACCAAAATCTAATCAGCACCAGGGTGACCCACAAGAGACTTATCTACCGAATTTTGTGAAATTCGGTCTATTGGTTTTACAGCTAGAGGTGATACAAGCTTTCGCGGGCCATTTCACAAAAAAAGGCGGATTCTTTTATCCCGAATCGTACCCAAAACTAATCAGCACCAGATTCGCCCACAAGTTACTTACCAAATTTTATGAAATTCGGACCATTAGCTTTTTAGTTAGAGTGGATACAAAATCTGCACAGACAGACACACACACACACAGACGTCACGCTAAAAATGGTTTTTTTGTATTCTAGAGGTCTCGAAACGTGTAGATCCGTCGAAAACTCGAGTTATGATTTTCGATACGATTCCAATACTTTCCCTATACATTACCATGCATTGCAGGGAAAGTACAAATTAATTATCTAACATCTGGATTTTCTATTGAACATTTTTGTCTCTCACTGTTTATCTATATTGTATAACTTAGATATTTCGAGTGAAATTAAGCAAAGTGAAGCAAAAACTTTCGTTTAAAAATTTAAATTAGTTTTATTTAAAATATTGAAATCGTTTTAATATATTCATATCATAAATAGAGCCACATTTCCAACAAAACAAGATAAACATTGTTTACATCTTTATATATTAGATTCGGAGATATATGCGTCCAAAATGTTTACATTTTTGGTAACGCTCCGATTTCAACCAGAGATACCCCCCCCCCCCCCCCCAATCATAGAAGTTATTCACATTAAAAAGTATTTTAGAATATACAGGGTCTCCCAAAAACATTGACCTCGGCTATTATTCCTTAAATATTGATCTTAGACATATAATAAATTAAAGTTGCGTAAAAAAGGTACAGAATTTTATGAAATCGATTAAGATTTTCAAAGAAATTAAATTTTAAGAAAAACAAAATTTAATTTTTATACGGCCTCTGTACAAATACATTTCAATTGAGTAAAATGTGCCCCATGCACTAATAAGGTGATGTACAAAATTTCAGCATTTTATCATAAAAAGTCCCAGAGATATGTTTAAACAAAGTTGGTGAGGGATTAATCGCAAATTAAAATATTTACAGCAAGAGTGCAAGCGACGCAACGCAGAAATGCATCATACGCAAATAATATCTGCCTCTTATCTTTAATGGATCTGCATGGATGGAAAACATTTTGAACAAGCTTTGTAATCTTTGTGTAAAGTTATGATTTCTAAACAGTGTAGATACTTTTGTACCAATAAATAGCAAAATTATTTATTTATGTAATAATTATTTTCTTTCGTAGTTTCTGTATGACCCCTGAAACGCGATCTGCCGACATGATTTTTCACCTCTGGGAATCCATGTCGATGCATCGAAAAGTGGTTTAAGTCAGCATTTTTGTCTTTTCATATCTCTGGGACTTTTTATGATAAAATGCTGAAATTTTGTACATCACCTTATTAATGTTTGGGGCACATTTTACTCATTGAAAATGTTTTTGTACGGGAACCCGTATAAAATTTTAAACTTTGCATTCTTTCAAATTTAATTCCCTTGAAAATTTTAATCGATTTCATAAAATTCTGTACATTTTTTACGCAACTTTGTAATTTATTATATATGTCTAAGATCAATATTTAAGGAATAAAAGCCGAGGTCAATGTTTTCGGGACACCCTGTATATCTGTAACATATCCCTGCAATTACGTGAAAATTTTGTAATCATGGCGTACGGTTCGATCCATTATCAGAATAGGGAGGTTTAGAGTCATAACCAGTGGCATCACCATTTTTTTTTGGAGGGGGGGGAGGGGGGTAACTCCAAGTATTTTGTTTCCCATTTCTCTGAGCTTCAATGTGTTCCGGAGGGGGGGGGGCGGAGATATGAGTCCTAAATCCTCCCTTGGCAACGCCACTGGTCTAATCCTCTATTCCATTATACAAATACATTAATTCTACATATGTTGTGTTTCTTTCAGGTATATCTCCGGAGGAGCAGACGAGTATTCGCTCCCCTCCCCTCCGGAGGCATTTTATATTAACCTGGATTATATTTATAAGACAAAACATTTAGATATATTTATATATGGTAAATAGAAAACTTGCCCCACTGAAAATTTTATTCCCCCCCCCCCCGGCCAAAAAGTCTTGAATGAAACACTGCATATGTTCCACATTAGAAAATTAAATCTCGCACTGTTTGCTACCCTTTTCTTATTCGATCGTCGATTCCCCCTTAGCTTATATCCCGACTGCGTCTGACTTATTATGACAAGTAGATTCGAATGATAAAGAATATTAATTGTCAATTGGACTCCAGATCGTTTAAAGTTTTAATCACAAATGCGTGTTGCATTCCTCCGCAGTTGTATACGTAGATTGACCTAATATTCCAATAAAACGGGCGAGTTCACTGCGGTGTCTTGGAAGTATTGTGCAACTAACTAGAACTGCGGATTTAATTGACCCAGTTAAGTGTTAGAAAAAAAACCTTTGAGTCAAGCTAGTTAAAGGATTAAGATGTTTTATAATTGCGATAAAATTATTTGTGGAAAAAAATTCCAGTTGTCGAATTGATACATTGGAAACTTTGTTCGGGAAATATCGTAGAATTGCGTAGCAACTTATACACATAAAATAATTTTATATTTATTTTATGAACACAGTGGAATATAACATACAGAAATTCTATTTCACTAATATTTCCTAGAACAAATCAAATGATTCGTAAAAAAAAAAAAAAAAAAAAATTATTTAGTGCTGCACCATTTACATTATTAGAAGAAAAATACATAAATCAAATAATTTGTATAAAATAATCTTACTGCCAAACGATTTAAATTATTAAGTGATAAATATTTAAAAATATAAAGTATGTAACATTTTATGTACATTAAATATTTAAAAAAAATAATAATAAATTGATGATTTGGCATTTTAGGCTAAGGATAAATATTGAATGTGTGTGGGCGACTGGGAAGGAAATGGGCGATGTCAAGCAAGTTTCAATGTGTTTTGCAGTCATCAGCGTGTTGCGTTTGGAAATGGTGAAAAGAATAAAAAGTATAAAATGGCAAAATGTTCTCATCACAAGGCAAAGTACATTTTTAAATTCATATGAATCTGTAATTTTTAAATTATGTATAATTTTTTTTCTTTTTTTGTAATAACTTATAATATTAATTTTATTAATAAATAAAAATAGAACAATAATGGGGTTAAAAATTTATTACAAATATATTCGCCGAATAATTAATTCTTTAAAATTGGGTGTTTCTCTATTTTTGTATATATTTTTTGCATACACATATAGGAAAACATTTTTTTTTTAATTAAAACTTGGCTACTACATAACATATCTCAATACATCATGCAATTCAAACAAACAACCGATCTCTACTAACCTTCCTATGGTGAATCCACGATCAAGGAATCAAGTTATAACCATAAATTCGTACATTCAACTGAGACCAACCATTTTCTTTTACAGCCCACACGAGCGAAGTCCTTCTCCGTCGAACACATGAACTCCTCTGCGTAGAATTCTCATCGCGATTCTGTAGCTTTAAAGGAAGTCACGTGACTACAGAGCGCAGCTTCGTCTGCTAAGGTTGTGCCCCAAATTCGCTCTTCCTTGTGCACCATCGAGTGCCTTTTAAACGTGCGAAAACTTTTTATCGGAAAAAGTTTTATAGGTGGATATCATAAAACCCTTCATGGTGGATATTAAATTAAAAAGAAACGTTTAAAATAAATTCTAATTCTTTACAGCATGCGAACGATGAGATGATATTTCGGTGTGTACCTGAGTAATCAAAACAGGATGTTAATTCAATATTTAATTTCTTAATTCCTTCTTTTCTAATCTGAAAATTGTTTTTTGGAGCATTTCAAGTAGAAAATTTGGAAGTGATAAAGAGGACTGCGGGGACATCTGCACTGAGCCCTGCAAATAGGCAAAGCCGGGAAGCTCAAATACTTATCAAACTTAAAATACAAAATATTTTGTATTTTAATATTCAGCACGTTTCCAAAGGTATTTTGTATTTTCCGAAATTGTTAAAAGTATGTTAAGTAAAATAAAGAAATGCAATAGAATATTTGGCAAAAAATCCCTTACTCAATTTTTAAAATTAAATAATGAATAAAATTTACTTCTTATGTGTTATTTTACACATAAGAAGCAAATTTTATTCCTTATTTATTTAATTTTAAAAATTGAGTAAAGGATTATTTTAAGCAGCAAATTTTATTCATTTATTAAATTTTAAAAATTGAGCAAGGGATTTCTTTTGCCAAATATTCTATTGCATTTCTTTATTTTACGTAACATACTTTTACAATTTCAGAAAATATAAAATACTTCTCAAACATAAATAATTTGGATCCACAATAGTAAAAAAAAAATCGAAAATTAGTTTACCTGTAAAACTGACAATGAAACTATTATAAAAGTATTAATTTTAATCTCATATGTTAGATACGCAAACTATGAACAACTTTTGGTGAAATTTCATGCGGAGTACAAAATTTGGTTAACATTCTAGGGAATTTTTGAAAATTATAATACATTTAGTCTTAGGGCTTTCTATAATATTTTAGTCTTTGTATTTTGTTTTCTGTTGAACTTCAAATGCCTTGTATTTTTCGTGTATATTAATTTCAAAACTGAATATTTTTGTTTCTTATCGTGAATTATTCATTTCAAAAGTATTTAGTACTTTTGTATTTTATTAAAAAAAAAAAATTGCATTTCCTTTCCATTTTAACAGGTTTAAAGAGTTCGAATATTCAGATTTAGAAAACTTCTTCCTAATTTAGAAAAAAAGTATCTGTACATATGCCAACAAAATGAAGACTCGAACCACCGACCTATGGATCTCAATGAAAATGATCTATTGACCAGGTCCAGATTAACGCACGGACTTACGGGGCCGCGGCCCCTAAATTTTGTATGTGTTAAAACATTTTAATCAGAAATAATTATTTATTTAATTATTCGAATAACATAAGCCGATAATGTTAATTTTTATTTTAAATTTTGAAAATATGTTAATAGTTTTAAATATTATACATCTTTTAAAGTTTTACTTTCAAATAAAAATTTCTACATGTACAAAAGTGCCTTCGGGACAATGGTCCTAAACTTCCCAATTTGCTTAGTGATGTTTCTTTACAAGTATTTGGTATGCTGTGAGTGTATGGGGAAATATCTCAAGAATGTGCAATCGAGAATGTTCAATCTCGAAATGTGCAATACCTCGAGAACGATTCATGCTAGCGTTCTAAAGTTTATGTCAATTGTTTTCTAAGGGAAAATTACATAAGAAATGTCTATCAGCGTGACTTTATTAAAGGTTTTGATTTTTTAATGATTTTTTTCAAAATTTCACTCAAAAATTCAGGGGGGTTCTAAACATTCGACGGCGTTTAAAAACAATAGGTTTTCAGCATTCACGGATTGTAAATTTCGTACCAAATTTCATTCGAATAGCTCCATTCGTTCGTGAGATATCGTCTCCACATACTCACTAACACACAGACATCATTTCAAAAATATTTGATTCGTGATCAGAGATGCTTGAAACGTGCTGTCCCGTCGAAAACTCTAATTCGAATTTTCGACCCCGTCACAATACTTTTCTTATTATGTATATAAGGAAAGTAAAAAGGGTAAAATTTGTACTAACTAAATTAAAACTAATTGTTCAATATTTTAAATTTTCATAGAATCGTTCATCCTATACTTTTCATCATATACGGAAAAAAATGATCATTTCTTCAAATTAAAAGTCTTCACTGTTTCCAAAACAATGGTGGTAATACAGTATATGGGGGGCATCGGGCGCGGTTAGTACTTGGGTGGGTGACCACCTGGGAACACCGCGTGCTGTTGGCATATTTCGGGCACGGTAGCCCGGTGGTTTGCGCGCTGGATTTGCACGCTGCCACAACTGCCGCCGTGTTCATGCGGAGTACGATTACGTTAAACATGTGGGTCCGTAAGTCCTTCCGAGAGGTCGGTGGTAGGGGAAGGAGGGTACGGTCCCTGTGGATGCCTCCCCCACTGGGTTCCGGTCTAAATTGGGTGGCACTTCCCGGCCGTCCAAACAGTTACCTTACACCTTTCTGGTAGGTCGGACGGTCTGGGTCTCAACAACAACAGTATATGGGGAAACTGATGATTTGAACTATGGATAGTTTTGGTATCTCTCTCTCTCTCTCTCTCACACACACACACACACAAAATAGTTTACATTAACATAAATAAGTCCTTGGTCTGTACTAAATTGTAACTAAGCCACCTCTGAGGAAAAGAAATAAAGCAACAAAAATAATCTGCTTATACATTTATATATTTTCAAACACATATATGATAAAATACATATGAAGTTTGACAATAAATCATATATAAAATATATTTGTTTCAATAATTTTTATTTGAACATTTTTGTACAGCCAAACATTACTTATAGTAGAATCCTAGATCAAATTGGATCAGACTTTATAAGTGAAAATCTGGATAATCCAAAAAATGCAATAACTATTTAAAAACTGCATAAATATCGACATGTCTTATTTTCAGAAATACACAAGAATTCTATAACCGATTATGATGTCTTATTTTCAGAAATACATAAGAATCCTACAATGAATTATGATGTCTTATTTTCAGAAATACATAAGAATCCTATAATGAATTATGATATCTTATTTTCAGAAATACATAATCCTAGAATGAATATGATGTCTTATTCTCAGAAATACATAAGATTCCTGTCTTATTTTTAGAAATACATAAGAATCCTGTCTTATTTTCAGAAATACATAAGATTCCTATATTGAATTATGATTAAAAAATACTTGTGTGGCAACAAATACAACTTAACTTGGAAGAGTATTTCTCAAATGTTTTTAACCAAAAGAACCAAGACTTTCTGGCAAAAGATGATTAAAGAGTAACATTTAAGAACTACATTAGTTGTAAGCTAAGTCACCAGAATGATATAATCTAGGGGAGGGGGGTCCCATTAAACATTAAAAATGATCACAAAATGCTTTTTCATTCGCTTCAAAACTTGCAGAGTCAAGTTAAAATAATCATGCTTTACAGAGGTAGCATTCTTCACAAGATTACCCTCTAACTTATTTTAAAATTACAGTTTTCATATAAAATTGGTTACAAACTCTTAGTATTTTTAAATTTTAATATTAATATTTAAAAAAAAAACCGGTTATTAATTTTAAACAAATAAAACCTAACGTTTTTCGGTTTGAAGTCAATAATCAGAGCAGCAAACAAAAATTTCACTGGTTTACTAACCAATTAAAAATTTTCTCCAGAAGATATTAAATTCTATTACAATAAATGTTAAGAGTTGAACTTGTTTTTGATGTGAAATTTTACCTCTAAAATATTGGACAAAAATAATGTATGAAAGCACACATTTTCATTTGAAATTTATACAAATTTAATTACCATTTATACCACTCAAAAAGCAAAACATTTTATTTTCATTGCACATCAAAATTAAATATATTAAAAATATATTTTAATATAAATTTCATTTTGAAAATATATGCCTTTTGCTCTAAATATACCCTTCAAATTATGAAACTGTTAAATGACTTCAATTATGGCTGTTTTATGACAGAAAAACTGTCATCATCACTGACAAAATAAGAAATTTACAAGCATTTAAATAAGTGTTTATAGAGTTGAACTTGGTTTTGATAAAGTGTAAGGCACTGAGAAAGGTATACATTAAACATTTTCTATAAAATATAATATTGAACAAATAATAATGTAAGAAAGCACACATTTTCATATGTGATGTCTTTAATTCATTTACACCAATCTAGAAATCAAGGACTTTTTTTTCATTACACATTAAATTAAATAGATTAAAAATCAATTTCAATATAAATTTTATCTAGAAAATATATGCCTTTTGCCTATGAAATTTCCTTCAAATTATCTAACTATTATTTTACTTCTTTTATGGTAGCTTTACATCAGAAGAGCTGTTATTGAGAATAAATTGAGTCTTTTGAGTCCTATGAGTTTTCAGCATTGGAAAGAATATGCCCTTGTGATGTCTGTGATTTTTACTTTCCTTATATACATAATGTATAAGGAAAGTATTGTGACGAGGTCGAAAATTCGAATTAGAGTTTTTGACGGGACAGCAAGTTTCAAGCATCCCTGATCATGAATCGAACATTTTTGAAGTGATGTCTGTGTGTGTGTGCGTCAGTGAGTCTGTGGAGACGATATCTCATGAACGAATGGAGCGATTCGAATGAAATTTGGCACAAAAATCACAATCCGTGAATACTGGAAGCCTATTGTTTTAAAACACAATTGAATGCTCAGAACCCCCCTAAATTATCGAGTGAAATTTTGAAAAAATCATCAAAAAATCAAAATCTTTAATAAAGTTACGCAAATAGACATTTCTTATGTAATTTTTCCTTAGAAAAAAAACAACTGACATAGCTTTAGAACTTTAGCATGAACAGTTCTCGAGATATTGCACATTTTTCAAATAAATTTATCAAAAAATCCCATAAATTAAAAAAAATATTAACTGTTAAGAAACATGTTCACTTTTCATATGTAATATATTGCGATAAATTTGGTGGCATCATTCTCGTGGATCTAACTCGTTCCATTCACGAGAAAAGATACTTTGAGTAATACTTTTGTATTTGAATGCCAATAGTCATTTATCCACTATAAGAATAACTTATTTCTCCTTTCATAACGCTTGACGAGATTTTGGCGACGAATTTAGCGGAATGTCGCCAACTTGGAGACATTTTTAAATGTTGCCAAATTAACGAAAATCTCGCCAAATGGATAAAAATGATGCTAAATCAATGAAATTGAATCAAGACTAATTGAAGAAAATTCAATATCTTGGAAAGAATATAAGTATCTACAATAAGAATAACATTTTTTTTAACTGTAAAAGTAGTAAATTCATTGCGTTATATAAGGAAAGTCATGTGCTGTCCACATCAGATTTTTTTTAATTCATTTATACCAATCTAGGCATCAAAAGATTTTATTTAATTACACATTAAATATATTAAAAATTTATTTCAATGCAAACTTCATTCAGATAATATGCCTTTTGCATATGAAATTCTCTTCGAACTATATAACAGCTAAATGACTTTAATTACGATTGTTTTACAACAGAACTGTCATAATTTATTTTAGAAAAAATTGAGTCTTGATTTAAAACTTGCATGATTGTAAGATTTCAGCATTGGAAAGCCTGTTTTATGAATAATGCATTAACTGATCTGCTTACAATTTAGCCCACAGAAATATAAATGAAAGTTGAAAAAAGTTATATCTTCTTTGATATCAGCTATATCAAAGTTACAATTGCAGATTTTTATCTTAATCTACTGAATTGTATTTAACTTTTATTTTTATAATGAAGTAACATTTACTTTAATGTAATGACATAACAAGGGGAAAATGTCATTATACAGCCATAAAAGCATTATAGAAAGTAAACTTTATATAGATTCTATTTTTAATTTATAAAGGAAATTTGGTTCACTTTGTTACAACCATAATTTTATTATGTCCTACCTTATATAAAGTGATTTCACTAAATGTACAGAGCTAATTAATGTAAAGGTACAACATAATCATCCTTTCTATTTATCAAAAAATAAATAAATAAATATATATATATATATATATATATATATATATATATATAGTAAGCATTTTAGTATTTATAATTGAAGCAACCCAGTCATGCATGAAGGAGCTAATTGGCAGTTAATGCATACAAGAACCTAGAAAATTGTGTGTCTTGCTTTTACTGTAGTATTTTTGTTCATTTACTTAACCCTTTAAGCGTTGTTAGTGAGTTCAACTCGTCATGAATTGCATTACCGATAAACGTGGTTGACAAATTAGACTCGTCATGTACTTTGAAAGCCAAGACTCCTGTGTGTTTGATGGGAATAACTCGTCACATGATTGTGTATGAGATATTAATTGTGTTTACATTCTTCTCCACTAGATGGCAGTAGTAGTCCTACAAACTAGATTTTATCAGAAATAGTATTTCATAAAGTTCTAGTTAGCTTTGTATTTCATATTACGATACAGTATGAAATTTATCGTATCACAATACAGTATGAAAAAGGATGAAGGTTTATTACAAAAAAATATCCAGGCACTTGCTTGATCAAATTACCTTCAATGTTTTTATTCTATAGAGAAAGGTGACATCCAGAAATATAACACTTATTGACTTTAGAATTGAAATCATTGAGGAAACAATACAAAAATCCTATGATTCTACCAACATGGCTGTAAAATCAGAAAGGCAAAGTTATGAAAATCACCCTCTTCCTCTTACAGAGACATTTTGATAAATGTATACTTCCCACACCCTGCAAAATAGAGCTAACTAGGCGATGTGGATGTGTTGTATGTTGTGCTTCTAATAAAACTGGCAAAATGCCAGGGAAAGAAACCAGGATATGGTGTCCAGATTGTGAAGTTGCTCTTTGTTATACCATGTTTCAAAATTTATCATACCAAGAGGAACTATTAAAAATTGGAATTGCATGTTTTTTCTTACTTATCTGTTATTATGCATGTTTATTTACTTAATACTTATTTCAGTAAAACGCCTTCTTATTCAAAGTGCAAGCAGTGGGGAAAACGGTATGGGAGAAGACTGGGGATACCCACTGAGGTGTGCGAAGGGAAATAAATAACACGCTTAAAGGGTTAAGAATCTAACAATGTATGGGACTAAAATCCAGAGGAGGCCCTAGTATACATAGCACCACCGTGCAAAAGCCAAAACAATAAACAACAAAAAATGAAGTCTTGAATATTGTGTTTTAATGCAATACTTAAATTCAAGGTTGATTTTTGACATTCTTGACAGGAAAAGCAAAACAGTAACTTTTTGGGTGGAATAAAAATTTCAAAGTTGGTGCCTCTGCAATATCATGTAAAAGACAACAAGCCTTTATAAAAGATCTCAAGGAAGAGGTCAACATAAATTTGGAGGCAAAGTATTTTCTGTGCAAGTTGTTTTAAAATACTTAATGTTTATTAAGCAAAGTAGTATTAGTAAATTCAATTGTTCTAAATAATTTAATTTTCAGCAAAACTATACTCTGTATTTTGCATTAAATAAAATCATTTTGGGGTTAATTATATTGACATTTGGTTTCTCTTGATGTTGTATGCAGTTTGTCATGCAGGCAGCTATCCTTTGAAATTTAATTTCACCCAAAAAATTACTGTTTTGCTCTTTCTATCAAAAATCAATCTTAAGTTTAAACAGAATAGAAATTTAAAAAAATCATGAATATAATCATGAAAAATTAATATAAATAGAAATCACTGCATGGGGGCACCCCATTGGATGAAGCACCCCTATAGTGCTTACATTATTTACTGCATCAAGCTGTCCCTGCTGAAAGGTTTGTCTTTGTATATAACAAAAGTTAATTAGTTAAAGTACATACTTTTAAAATTTGTTCAAACTCAATTTTGGTAAAAATGTCACATAAAAAATAAATTTATGCATAAAATGGGAATAAACATAAGTCCTGATATATACAGGGTGTCCAATGCTATCAGTGCCCAATGGCTATTTCCTCAACCGTTAGTAACAGAGATATACTTCCAATTGCAAAAATGTTTTAAATTTTAAAATCTATTGTCATAGAAACAGTTTAAATCAATAAATGCATTTCTGAAAGAAATAAGGAATATAAATTTTTATACGGTCCCCCAGTCCTATCAATTATATTTAGGAAAATCATCCTCATACAATTTCATGCAAAATAAAAAGAAAATCTTCCATTTACGACCAAAATTCACAGAGTTATAAAGCATTAAGTTTTATGACTTATGAGTCGCTTTTTCGCACATAAAAATGTCCCGTTTCAGACAACCAACCAATCAGAGACGGTATTGAACATTTCTCAGCACAAAAAGTGCTCAACTTTAAACAACTAGAAGTCGGTCAATTTTGGTCATAAAAGGATGATTACTTTTTTATTATTTTGTAAAAAATTGTATGAGGATGATTTTCCTAAATATAATAGGTAGGACCGGGGGACTGTATAAAAATTTATATTTCGTATTTCTTTCAGAAATGCATTTCTTGATTTAAACTGCTTCTAAGATAATAGATTTTAAGTTTTAAAACATTTTTGCAATTGGAAGTATATCGCTGTGACTAACGGTTGAGGAAATAGCCATTGGGCACTGAAAGCACTGGACACCCTGTATAACATAAATGTCAGCATAAAATGTGAAGACTACTTTTGATGAAACAACAAGTTGCTTCACTTCATACCATTAGACAATTATAGTGAACACATGTCAAATCAAGTGCAGAAATAGTGTCAAAATATTATACATGCTTGTGAAAATGATTTAATTTTAATAAAATGGTAAATTTATGATTTAAAGATTCATATGTTTTATATTTGAATTCCAAACTGTGCATTGTATTAAAAAATATTATACTGATTATGCATATCAAATATACAAACACATTCTCATACTTTATCACTGATAAACTGCATAAGGATGTTCTAGTTTTAATATTTACTCCTTATTTTACAATTAAAATAAAAATAATTTAACACACTTTTCTGATTCCAAATTTATTCACAAACACACAATATATATAACCACAACCTATAATTCTTTTTGTACTAAAATCACAAGCTAAAATTTTCTTTTGTACTAAACTAAAACTATAACTTATAATTCTCTCTATAGAAACTTTAAACATAATATTTCAATTTTAATCAAAACGGTACACAAAAAATGTACTATACAAATATATTAAAACATTTAAATGAAGAAATCAATAAGCAAATTGCTGCATATATAAAATGATAAAAATCAGACAATCGTCAATGAAAACAAACTTAGAGCTTTATGTTCTATTCACATTTTGTACTTATATTAAAACATTATCTGAAACAAAGTAATAAAAGTGTTTTCTGCAATTTTTAGCTGAAAAATAAAAATTCACATTGAATTCATAAATATTTACATTTACTTCCATTCCAGATGTGGTAGTTTTTCTAATGCAATAGTGATAAAAACTATGGCTAATTGTATTAAAATAATATATTTTGCACAAATGCACAACACAGGAACAGAAAATATACAGAGTAGCACTTGCTTATTACAAGCATATGGTTATCGAGATTCTGTAAATAACAAGAAAATTAAAAAATTTTATATAGAATTAAGTATAATTTTTATTAGTGTTAGATTAGTTTCAATACAAATCAGAAAAATGAAATTCAAAGTTTTTAACTCAAAATATAACAGAAATAGAATGCTAACAAAAAAAAATTGAAAAAGCAAATATATTTCAAAACCTATGAACAGAAGAAAAAAAAAACACAATTGCAAATATTTTGAAGAATTTTTTCAAATATTCAGCTCTTGTATGAGATGAGTTGAAAACATGCGAGTTTTGCAATATAAATTATTTCTAAAAAATTGATCAAAAGAAAAATAAACTATAATTTTTTATATTTGTTTATGATTCGTAGACATATATATATATACAAATATATTTTATCTCTACTTAAATGATTTCATTTTTCTTATTGAATATTAAATTAATTTTGATTTGGTGGAAATGGTATACATATTTGGAAATTTCAAATTTAAGAGGTACATATTATGAATATTGCTATAGCTATATATTTTATATGCACTTATCTGAGCTTTTTAAATTATTTTACTCTAAATATATACAAAATGAACCTTTTAATTGAACATGTATTTTTTCTCACAAGCTATTTATAAATCCTACTTTATACCAGTGGAATTCAAAATGTGTTACATAAAACCCAAGAGTTGATTCTTTTCCCTAGGGAAGAAACTTGGAAGACTTTTATAAAATGGCGCAATTTGAAAATCAACATTAATCAGCTATTTTATAGCTAATAACAATTTTATAATTATAAGCAAATAGATTTTTAAGTATCAAGCAGACTTGTTCATACTTTTGTTGTATTTAATCTATGAATTATACTTTAAATCTAGGACTTTTTGTCAGAATTACAGTCAAACTAATTTATATCAAACTTAAAGGAACTGAATAAATTTTATTATAAATTATATAAATTATAAATTAAAAAATAATGCATACTTTTTTTCAAATCAGAGTTATGAGAATTAGGTGACAACTGTTTTAAAGACAATGTGATTGATCTCTTTTGTAAAGTAAAAATTGCAGTATATACTAACTGAAAGATTATAGATGACTGTACATCTTTTGCACAAAAGCAGTTATATGCAATCTTTTTTGGTGGCAGCTTTTGTTAAGCAGTTTTATACATGCAATTTTCAATTTATGAGCATTCATTATAATAAATGTCACAATTGATATAAAATGCATTTAAAGCTGTCAAATTGCTCATAAAATAAAATTCCAAATGAATTGTGAATGTAGTTTATTTTTTGTAACTCAGTTTTAATAAAAACTAACCAGTAACAATCTTGTTTTTATTGTTGCTTTTTTTTTAATTTATTGTATGATACATATCATGTACAATACGATGTAATATATTTTACAATTACAGTTATAATAATAAATATTTTCTTATTGCAACTAATTTTATTATTATTAAATTTATTACAAGCATGTTTGGCTGTAATAACTATGTGTGTTCTTAGAAAGAAAATTCTCTAAAAGTTCAAAAGATAAAGCATATGTTGCATAAAAGTTTTGCATAAGAATTATATCAAACCTAGGAGTCATAAGAAATAAATACATTCCATACCTCAATATATATAGTATCTACAAGTTCCAAGGTCTGGAAAAAATTAAGATTACTGCTTCACTAATTAACATTTATAAAAGCTAAAGTAATTAACCCCATCCTTGATTTTAATAAATAACTTAGCAATCATACTTCAGAGAGAGAGAGTTTAAAATAAAAAGTTTTCCAACTCCATGAAGACATTCTACTTAACATTCATTAGTTTATTATGACTATTTATTGCTAAAATATTGTAAAAAATAGAGGTACTGAAACTAAGTAAGAAGATGTATTATAACATGCAACATTTATAACACGCATATATTATATATTATATATTTATAACAAATATAAATCCATCGGATTTTAAAATAATTTTTTGTAAGACATTTAAAAAAAAATTTTAAATTTACACTTTATGAAGTTTAAATACATTAAAAATTTGAAAATCAATAATTAACAGTATATTCATAAACTTTCAATTCTAAGGCTAAGTAAACTGTACACATATACAACATTTAAGTTCCAAAACATGCCATTTAAAATTATAATATATAAAAATAATTTAAGCTATCAATATAAAAAGAATTTAGCAATAAACTTCAATTTACAAATCATATAAAAATAAATATATATTTAGATCTACTATAAAAAATTACACATAAATAAAATTTCTACATCGCAAAAAAAGCTTGACATCAGTAACAACATTGCATATATAACATTAAGATATATCAGTGTTCCTAGCCAATGGCAAATGTCTAACATTTGAATTCACCAATGCTAAATAACAAAATTTTCTGAACTCAACTAATTGTATTACAAAGTTTTCCCTTTTAAATTTGTTCTTAAAATGAAAGGCACTCGCTTGTCTGTATTTTAATATTTTTTAAGCTTTAACTTAAGGTGTCCAACACAATCATTCTTGGCATGATGCCAGGAATGATTGTGTTGGTTGTCAGTTGAAGTTGTGTCAGTTGTGTCATTGTGTCAGTTGAAGTGTTCATACCAAAATTGGACTGTGTGTAGAATCTTCATGCCACTTCATAACAAGAATGGATTTCCCAGTGTAATGGCACACCAATGCTGACCATCTAGGGGCTCGCTTCAATCCTGCATTTAAAGGTGCATGTACATTATGCAATTTTGAGTCTTTTCTGAGATTCTAAGAGTTGAGACTTTCAACAAACACTAAGTAGTATAGTGGCTCCCAGAACTGATAGTCTTGGTGTGATACTTGTGAAGCCAATTCCTGTCATGCCCGGAATGAAATGCATGGACTGATATGCATGGTCTCATTCCATGAATGAACATGTATGGGTCATTTATAAATGAATATTCAACAATTTAGTGCATAAAAACTTAGCCCTCAATTCTGAATTTTAATACTTAATCTTCAGCAACTCTTTAGAGGGGCTCAAAAGTTGTGTAATTCAAAGGTCTATAAGACACATTTTATTAAAATCAATCTTTTAATTATGTGAGATTCATTAACAAGTTTTCAGCTGAGATCGGACAGCCCTTTTCTTGAGACATTATTGATACCTTAGGCAAACTTCCCATCAGAGCTTATTGTTGATTCCTTGGAAGTTGATACAAGAAAAAAAAAAATGTGGTTGTGTGATAAATTAGTAGAAAAAGAATAGACAATTAATTTGAAGCCAAAGATGATGCCAAGACTTCAAATTAGAATAAGAAATGTGCGGATTTCAGTCACACGCCAACTCAGTAAGAGGAGAACTTACCTTGTGATCATGAGGCTGCAGGTTTGAATTCAATAATGGGGAAAACTTTTTTGATTTCTCTTCACAAACATGGTTTGTCAATACTTATTAAAAAGTCTCTTATGAAACTAATGTATACATATATACCGTATTATGTTAATTGCATAAAACCCTTATTTCCGTGCATTTTTTAAAGCATATCTTAAACAAAGCTATGCAAGATCACTTGAAAGATGACAATTGACATTTCCATTCCTCAACATTTCAGAAACAAAACACATTCATTCATATCTTCTGACTACAATGTATTTAAACAAAAATAAGAATAAATATAAAAATTCTGAAATTTCCTTTAAAGATGTAAATTAAGGAAAAAGGAAATTTCAGAATTAAGGAAAAAATTTCAGAATTAAGGAAAAAAGAAATTCTGAAATTTCCTTCCAGACAAAATTCCATAAAAAATTTTCAGGCATATGAAACTCTAAAATAAAATTTTAATGGCATTAAGATATTTGTAGCTATAGACAGTAGTATATTTTCAACAGACATTTGGAAAGGTTATTTTTCTAAAATGAACTGTCTCTAACACTAACGATATACAATACCATATCAGGAAGAGTAGGATATTTTTTTTTCAGGAAAGGATCCCCCCCCCCCCCCCCATTTACACTACTGGCTGTAGAAACTCTAGACATCAGCACTTCTCCAACTTTAAATCACCCTTGTCTCAAGAATCAATTTGTTTTTATATTCCCAATGTCTGCAAATACTAATTTACATTCTCAAAAAAAATTACATTATAAATTGAAAACAAATCCTTAAAATTAGCATTAAATAAAGAATTCATACAAAGGATTAGAATTAACTTATAGGAAAACTATAAAAATGCTTTCCCGATACTAGAAAATATCATTAATTTACCATGTTCATGTTTGAGAAATATTGCTGCGCATAACATAGCAACCATTCACGCAGTTCATTCATTAAGAATTCATAGAGGAATGAAAGTATTGAAGGGATGAAAGTATGCACATGTTGATATTCTGCAAAGAATCTGCAATAACTGATTATACAGTAAACTTACTATATTATAACTTCATGATATTGCAACCCTTTCAATATAGCAACCTTTTGTAAAAGTCTGGAACAGTTTTCCATAAGAACAATGTTATCTTTTAATTATTATAGCGATCATTAAAGTACTATTTTTTTTGTTATAATGACCCTCCATTTTCCCATACAAACTGCTGAAAATTGATAAAACTGTTACCTTATAGATACGAAAAAAGCTTTTACCACTTCAAATCAGGGAATTTCAAAGAATTGGTCCTTTTAGTAAGAAGGTTGTAGAAACTACTTTTCGCTGCGAGCTCAGTCGCCATGTTGAGGCAGACTATTGAAATATTGCCATTGGAAATTGTTTTTCCCATGCAGGTTTCAAAACTGATGAGAATTCTCCAGAATTAGACACTACTGCTGTTACAGTTTCTGCTGAATTAGAAATGAAAGAAGCTGGTGAAAAAGAAATGATGTGAATAATTCACCAGAAAATGAATTTTCAGAAAAATATTTCTTTTGCAGATTTGGTAATGACTGACCAGATTCTTCAATGTTGTGATGATTTTAAAAATGAAGACAAACTCATTATAAGTGTTGTTCAAAGCGAAAATTCTTGTGATCCCAGAATCGGAATGGTGGAGGTGATCAATGCCCAAGTCTTATGCCTGAAACAAAGGAAACATCCTGCACTGTCGCAGTGCTAAAGGCATTTAAAATGAACATCAGTGTCAACATTATGGATATGGAAAATTTTATTTTGAAAAAAGTGCAAAGTCAAACAAAACAGACTAGAATCGCAGAATTCTTTAAGGAACAATAAATGAATTAGTATGTATATATTCCCTGTTTTGTTTGCTTTATATATATAGCAATTTCCACTATTTAATGCCCAATAATTGTATTTTTATGAATATATGGTTTTATAGTCTTACTGTATAAATTTTCTCCTTCCATATTCCTTATAATGTCCAATCGATACTGCAACTAATTCTAGCCAGCAAGTGTGTGTGTGTGTGTGTGGGGGGGGGGGGTCATTACATTGCGAGCCTATGTAATAAATATATTAAGGGGCTATTTTGAGAGAAGATCAGCATTTGTAACACAAGATTTTCAACCCACTCAATCCTCGCTAATATAATTGTATATAAAGCAAATTAAGAAAAAAAAATGATAAAGAAATATTAATTTAAGAATATAAAATTGTGTTCTAAAAGGCAAAATTTAATTAAGTAAAAAATTGTTCTTTCAGAGCATAGTTTATATCACATCAAATCATGCTCCATAAACAAAATATCATAAAAAATGAAAATTAAGTTTATAAAAGAATATACAATTCATATAAATACATTAATTGAATCACCAATTGGGAGAAGGAATTGAGGCCAAATAATGTGAAAAATGAAGTAAAATGGCCATTTTGTTTTTTTATATGACCTATACAATAAGTGCGTCAAGGGAACAAGTGCATAAAGTGAACATTATAACCGTATTACTGGCCTATGAAACATATTGAAATATATGAATTGATTTGAAAAAGGAAATGAGTCTAGGACCGAGTTCCTTTCTCTTTTGGTATAAAAACTAAAATGAGTAGGAAAATAAAATAAGTCTAAGAGATTTAAATTGCAGATGTGCAAGATAACTGACATTTTAAATGAAATGCTTTAACAATTCGTCTTAATCTGGACATATATTTATATGTTTCATTCTATAATATTTAATCACACAAAATTAAAAATTGCCATAAAAATTAAAATGAGAGTGAGAAAAAGAAATAAGTCTAAGAGATTTAGATTGCAAATGCAAGATAAATAATATTTTAAATGAAACGTTTAAAAGTTTAAACAATTACTCTTAATTTTCTTTTGAAATAATCAATGTATCTCAAAACAGATGGTAAAATGTTTTTTTCTCCCCAGATTTTCCCTAAAATTGGCTGTAATGGACTCATTTTATTTTTCCAATCAGTGATTCAATTACAAATAAATAAATTAAATTTCTAATCATTCAAGGAAGGTCAACTTAAGACTAACAATACTAGGTGGGAAAATGGGGTGTTAAATGTTTATTTAATGATGAAAAAAATTATTTAAATGTAGAATATTTTTCTTCTACACACACTTAAAGAATACTTTACAAATAAACTTGGGAAGTTTGATAGTAAACTAATATTAAAGGAATATTAATTTAAGTGATATTTTAATTTAAAATAACAAATGAGCAGTAATAAATTGACAGGAAATGAAAACATAATACTAAAGATACTGTGTCAAAGAGAAAAAGTAGCAAATTCGACTAATGCATTATCAAGGTTCCCACTCATCAAAAGGTTCATCAAAAGAATTCAAAAACTTTTCAAGAACCTAATATTTTTTAAGAACAACTTTTAGAACTAATTTTATTCAGATTTCTAACATTCAAAGATACAATATAGCAAAAATACATAAGCTGAAATATTGTAACTGATTAAAGCTTTAAAAATATTTTCTATCAATATTCAATGTTTTTCCTAGAGTTAACTTCTTTACATGATAGATTTACCTCATTGCGACAAATCCATTATAACATAAGATTGCAAAATTTGTAAAAATTGCATGTTCAAATTCATTATGTTTAAATTTATTATTTCATTCATTTCTATTTTTCACATATTTCTATCAATTTCTTTGAGTTGATTTTTCTTTTGCAGCTCATCCAAAACTATTTGACTGCACAATATATTTTAAATTGCCTTTAAAAAATCCCCAGTCATAGCAATTTCAGCACAGACATTTAACAGAACTTTGAGGGAAAAAATCACAAGATGCATGCCAATGATTTGGGAAAATACATCATTGCATATCTTTGATTGGCTGGAAGGCTTTTGTTAAATCTGTCACCAACCAGTTTACAAATGCACATAAATTGCCGAATTTTCAAGCAAAATCAGATGGCTGGTGAAAAATAGCTTTGAGTTACATTTTTGAAATGGGAAATATTAAAAAAGAAAAAAAATCTAAGGATTTTGAAAGATCTTGTTGCAAACTCTAGCACTTTTAAGAGCCTTAACAAAAATAAAACACTTTTCAAGGATTATCAGGGACCGTAAGAACCCTAATTAGTAAATAATGCTGAATATATACTATCAATAATGGCTCGTGCATATATCTTTGAGAGGGCACAAAACTGCAAAAAGATCAGAATCAAACTCTAATTTTCTATACAGAAGAACCGTTTATAACGAACCTGCATCTTGCGAGATTTTGGATTTAACAAAGAAATTATGAACTGTCAATTGGTATAATTCTAATTTAAGTCTGATTTGTTTGTCTTTATTGTGCAAAATTTAATAATTACTACTTAATGAGCCAGCAATATAAAATTGAATAAAATGTAAAAATAATTTTTTATTTTAATTAACATTTGATATTGCTTTATTATGGGTAGATTGAAATTTGGGTAGATTAAAATTATGGGTAGATTAAAATTATGGGTATATTAAAATTTGATATTGCTTAATTATGGGTAGAGTAATAATTTTATGATAGAAAAAAAGGCAAAATTCAAAAGTCAGTCATGGGTAAATTGTGAAATTTTGTGGCCGAGAATTAACATTTCCAAAAAAAGAATACCAATTTTGAAGCAGTACTACAAATAAACACTACATAACTCATAAAGCATTATATTATAATTTTTTTTAATTGATACTTACATTTCTAAACCAATTAAATTCCGGCACTGTTATCAATGTCATTACATGAGATCAAGGTTTTCATTTAAGTAGACAGTGTTTTGATACATTATATAGAACATACACATATTTTCCTTTTTAATGCAGTGTCTGTTGTCTTGTAACATATTTTTAAAGTTAAAAGATAAGTTAGAATTGACTGTTTATGGATACTGACAGACAATGGATAGCAACTTTATGTGGCTAGGAAAATGACTTTTTTTATATTCCAGAAATCTGTCAAACATTCACTGACACGAAATTCTTTCACACTCACATCATATGAACGAAATTCACATTTCAGTTTGTCACACAAACAAAAACCTTTTCCATCATCTAAATGTCCGAGGACTTGATATATTTAATATTTGAAAAATTTCCGAAAAAAACTTTAAAATTTGCAAAAAAGAACATAAACATCCATGCTACAAAACAATAATAAAAATATTATATTAGAAATGAAGCAATAAATAGGTAAAAAATTCTGAAATTCACGAATATATTTAACATTCATAAAATTTTTAAAAACCTGCCCCTAAAATTCAGGAAATAAATCACAGAAATTTGCATACTAACTTAACTATGGGGTATAAGTACATCCATATAAAGAACTATAGCTGCACAATGTTGCAAATCTTTAAAAACTCAGGAAAAATTACTACAATTTAAGTTTGATTCTAAACATCTGAAGTTGCATTGCTCCTTCTAAAATAAATCTACCAGCCGCCTTCGACAATGTGGATAACAATGTCATAAAACTGGTTTCACTCTTATTAAACCAGATCTTTCATCATTAGGTATTGACAGCATTCAAAGCAAGAAATTTCTGTGTGCCAAAAGTAAGTAATTCAACACATTCGAGTAATTCAACATACAGAAACTATACCTAAAGGCCCATGGCTCAAAATTAAACAATAATTAAAAACAAGTTTAACAACTGCCAGAAATTTTTTAATTTCCTAAAAACCCATTTTATACAGGATTATTTTCATTGAAAAGTTATGAATTAAAATTATAAAATTAATTCAAACTAGAAAATGTACCAGGTGTTGTCCAGTAGTTAAAGCAGGGTAGTTGAATAAAATAACAAAATAAATTTTTTTCATGTAAATAAGAGTGAAAATTACATGAAATATGTGTACATTAGCACAATGACACCCCCCCCCCCCAATCACAGAACCAAAATCTGTCAATCATGAAGACTCTACATTCTATGTTAAAATCTCTCAGCACAATTAGACGAATTTAACATCTTCCACAATGTAATTTTTATATTTTCAATAAGTACTCGCTACTTAAATAATATAGATAACACCTTCCTAATCCCCCGTTTTAAGCACCCCAATTCTACAGTAACACAGAAATGATCACCTGCATCCAAAATTATGCAGCTCACTCAATCTTCAAAATGGGCCTGATCCCGAGAAAGAGAAAGCTTCCGAGAGAGTTAGAACTACAATAAGGAAATGCTCAGCTGATTAAAAATTTTTAAATTAATCAATGGATGGGTTGAGAATTTTTTTTTATGCTGGAGCCATCTGTTATATTTTAAGGAGCAGTTGTTAAATTATAAATGCCAGATTGCACATCAATTTTTTTTTATATCATTATGATATTAAAAATTGAAGAAATTTAAAATGCCCCAAAAGTATATACTAATCATCTATTAATCATACGGATTTCAAAGTTTGTTTGAAAGAAAATATTTCAATCTTACTTTCTATTGGCATTAAGATGGAAAATCCATTGGAATATTTTAGAAAATATTTGTGATAATATTTTAAGTTGCTACAGAATCAATTTGTGTGAATTTCACCTCAAATGGTTATACATCAGAATAAAACATAAAAAATTACTAAAAAACTAATTCACTTCAAAATTAAAAAAATAATGTAAAGGCACACCTATTCAGATCCTGAAGTACCTGTGTGCAAAATTTCATGGATGCAGAATATTTAGATTCCCCACACAGAAATCCTCCATTATTATATAAGATTATTTTATAGTCTTTTCCATAAAAACTTCAGTTCGTTTTTAGCTAAAATTTTAAAGCTGGAAAACTATGAGTAAGAATAAATATATATTTCCTTATCTGACCACACTCATTCTCTCTAGCATTTAAATATTAACTTTTTTTTATTTCTATAACACTCCCACGAAACGTTTTTACTTTTTGAGCATAAATATCACAAGCTGAGTTTTCCTTGAATAATTAGAAGTTCAAAAATATATTACTATGCAATAAAAACTATAAAAAAATTTAAAAATAAAAAATTATTTTTCTTCAGCATCACTGTTTTTTTCAGAACGCTTTGCACTATTCGGAGATTCTGGTTGAGACTTGCCCCATTTCTGCAATTTTGCAGAACCGAAGATAATGAATAATGTCCCAGTAAAAAAGTAGACACATATTGCAATTATGAATGCAATCCTCCACTGTCCCAGAGTTTGCTATAAAAGAATAAATAAATATATATATATATATATATATATATAATAAACATTCATAAATGATTAAATATTGCATACAACCAATATATTTCTTGTAAGTTATTAAAAACACTACCAATAGTATTTTGGGATGAAATTCAGTTCGTTAAGAATGAAAAGTATCTGCATGAATAAATATTGAAGCAAAATTTGTGCCATACTTTTAGAGTGTATGATAGTGTAGGAGTTGATGTTGCTAGTCCCGAGCCAGGCCCGAACTCGGAACCCGGTACTTACAAGACCAACATGTAGGAAAAAGAAATTCTTAAAGTGAATAACTTACCCCATATTCCTTAGCCAGAGGTGATAAAATATCTGAAACATAGCTAAGGTAAAAAAAGTATAAATCCAAAATAGATAACTGATTGAGGATCAGTCAACGTGTATAATAATAGGCCGTCTGACATCCCTTCTGCTCCATTAACCTAAGTAACATTCCTTACCTGAATTACTCAATCACCATATTAAAATAATATCAATAAATACTCCAATTTGTGGGGATACCATAATTCAATTTTATTTTTATTAAAAGAAACACAAAATTATTATTTCATTAGCTCAAAATACCTTAATTAGCTGTCACTAGAATAACCTTTCATTTTTATCAATAATTTTAATTCTCAACTTATATTCTTAAATCTCATGAACCTTTATCTCGACACACAGCAGATATGATTATCAATATTTGTTCAGACACAGTAGCTTTCTTCAAATTATCCAAATTATCCAAAATCATATAATTTTAAACTCATGTATAACTTCATTTTATCACTCTATGTAATTTCCTCATAACTCAAAGCATGTTTCATTCTATAATTATAATTCATCATAATATATTCATTTTCAAATTATCATATTTATCCTTCTCATATATTCAATTAACTCATGTGTGTTTATCAGTTTTAATTTAACAAGGTAATCGACCTTATACTTAATGACAGGGTACATTTAGAATGTCCTAATCCAAAGAGAGCACTTGTTTCTCCTGTCCTGATAAATCAATGTCATGTTAGAAATTAAAAAAATAATTTACACTTTAAGTTATCTGTATTTCAAAATTCATCTAAGAGTTAAATTAGTGTTGTGTACAATTATTCCTAATTATAGCAATCAGCTAAATTTTATATATTCTGTCTGGCTTATCCAGTATGAAAATTTGCATTAGCAAACGTGGAATAAAATTGTGTATTAACTACTCCTTCACTCTGTCAGAATTAATACATCAAAGAAAAATGACTGATAATGTATGTTATAAAATCTCTCTCTCTCTCTCTCTCTCAATAATCCTTTCTCAACATTCATCTCCTACTTGTGTCATGTAATCATTTTAGGTCATCATCAATTAGTACATTTTTTATATAATTAATCATTAATTACTTATCATTATATAATCAAATTCTATATCAAAATTTAGTTCTTATTCAAAATTTAGTTCTTATTCATTGTGTGTTTGAGCTTCTTATCCATTTCACAATTATTAATTTCAATGCATTTCTCTAGATTACTCAAAATAAAATATATATATATATACATATAAATACACTCTTATTCATATTACTACAATTGTTATATATCAAATGTTACACTAAAAAAAATGCTTCTCCCTTTGCTCATCCTTTTTAAGGAATTGTTTTTATAGGCTTAATTCAATTAGTGACTATTTTTATGATATTTCATTCTTTTTTTGATAAGAGTACTTACCCGTTTTTGTTTTCTTTCTAACTTATCTATTATGCTGACACTTTTTTTTTGTGTTTCACTCGTACACTATAACATCATTGCTCATTTGCATTAAAATCGTGCATTTCTTGAGATGTTGTATGTCACTAAATCTGGCACTTGTCACATTTTCACACTACACAAATCATTTTGTAGAATTTATAGCGCTAGGTTTCTTCCTTCCACACCTGGATTTGATGTCTCTGAATTCGATGTGATACTGGATCCGATTTCTTGGTTCAGCTTGGAGACTATCACTTCGGGTCTCTGGATTCGATATCATCAATGGATTCCGGTCGTCCTGGAGAATTCGTTCGATTCTTTCTTGCTATGATTTAATTATAGTCTATTTTCTGTTCACAACAATACCTCGAGCACCCGTAAGCAGGAATAGAGCATTCCCATACTTTTGGGCTGGCAAACTGCTGCAAACCTTCAAATAGCTCTTTGAAACAACATGCTCTGCTCGACTCGCCATTTTAACTCAAGTCACTATATCTTCCTGCATCTTCGAATTTAATCCTTACGTCACTTTCAATATTCCGACATTAACTCCTTCAACATATCTATATAAATAAAATTGAAAATCTGTCTGTCTGTCTGTCTGTCTGTCTGTCTGTTTGTCCCATCATCACGGAAGAACGGCTGAACCGAATTTGATGAAATTTTGTAGGTAGCCCAGAAATAGCCCCACTTAAAATTTAGTCCATGTTTGGAGTTTCCACAACCAGTGGTTCTCGAGATATTAGTGAAAAACGAATATTTCGTTTGTCTCATCATCACGAGAGAACGGCTAAATCGAATTTAATGAAATTTTGTGAGTAGCCTTAAAATAGCCCCCCATAAATTTTGCCCAAGTTTCGAGTTTCTAATATTAGGGGTTGTCGAGATATTGATGAAAAACGGAACTTTATCCTAGGAGATCTACTCTCTAACTCCGTGGTTTATCCAAACGGAAAGGATGAAAATCGTTTGTTTAAAACGTCAACGTGAATTAAAACTTCATTTCTGAGCTTAGTGCAGGATTTTTGCATTAATTAGTCACTATCTGAAAGCATGAATTGTTTGAAACATGAATTTTAATGGAAAATCTAACTCCATGGTCAAGCATTTATTAAACAATGGAAAGTATAAAGAAATCAAAATGGTTATTATTTTTGCATTTTATGGAGAAGAGATCAAAATGGTTATTTAATTTCGCAGTTTATGAGGAAGATTCTTTCTTATATTATGTTGCTCAGCAACGCAATTAAATTAAATGTGTTTGTTAATATTTGTTATTATTTTTTCTATTTGAATAATAAATAAATAGATGTAAAAATATATTTTGTAAATGAACGGTTTGATTTTTCTTTTAATTCTATTAATTACGGACTGTGTACATCACTTTCATTTATTTTGGCAAAGAGTTTTCAAGCTTATATATTGCGTTTAGCTAATAAACTCATATATTGTGTTTAGCCAATAAATTTATTTAGCCGATTGTTGAAACAGAAAAAGAGTAGAACGGGTATATTTTCTAATGCAATTTTAGTGTTTTCATTTAGTATATGCAAACGGGATCGGATGTTTTATTCTTCAGATCTGCAAATTCAGAGCTATGAATTTCGAGGAATATCGCTAACTTGGCAACTTTTCTTAAACGTTGCCAAATTGACGGAAATGTCGATAAATTGATAAAAACGACGCAAATCAATTCAATTAAATTTGTTCTGAGAAGAGAGTACCCAAAATGCTGTTTAGGAAGCATTTGTCGGCCAGTCCATCCATCCTACTTAGTAACACATTCAGCTAATTTCTAAAATGTCACCAAATTGATAAAATGTTTGCAAATCCATAAAAATATAATAAAATTGATAAAATTGCGCTTAATAAATGCAATTAATTATGTTTTGTTAGGGCATAGTATTGTGATGATTATTCGTCAATGTGTCGCAAAATGGGACTGTCAGTTCTACAGTCCCACTTGTTGATAAATTTGGCGATGTTTCAAATTGTCGCTAAATTGACGAAAATGTCGCCAAACCTTCCATGGAGATAGAATTATTCAAACGATAAGATTCCCATCAATTCATTTGAAACAAATGATGTCATGTAGTTCAGCAACGGATGTAAATCCAATGTATTTATGCGGCATACGATTTTTATTAAATCTTTTCCGATTTGAATAACAAAGATATATATAAATTAAATTTCATTGACATTGCATTGTTGACTGGATAATATCAATTACGGTCTTCAGGTTGAAACATTATTATTATTGGTATTTTCGTGGACTGTTGATTCAGGGATTATTGATATTTCATATTAATTCTATGTCATTGTTTTATTATGACAAAAATTGTTGAAACTCACATATTGCACGTTGTGCGAGTAATCTTCTATAAATGCACGGGTTATCTTCTAATCTACGAGAATATAAGTAGTACAGGTATATAGGCATATATTTTGATATATATTGGCATATATTGGAATCAATTACGACATTCTGGTATAAAGATTATGGGGATAATTGAAATTTTCAATTTATTATGTCATCTGTTTTATTTCGGCAAATATTTTTTAGACTCATATTGTGATAAGGGTAATCTTCTACTAACATACAGGCATATTTTCTAATCTGCGACAATATAAGTAGTACGGGGATATATATATATATATATATATATATATATATATATATATATATATATATATATATATATATATATATTCCCATATAATTTTAGTGCTCTCATTCTGGCATATATTGGAATCAATTACGGTTTATTGATATTTTAAACTTATACATGTAATCTACTAATACAGGTTATATCTTCTAATATTCGAGTATATAAATATTACGGGTCCCATACAATTTTAGCACTGTTATTTTGAATATATTGATTCAATTTCATATTTTTTGTATATTTGCTTTCGAAAGGGGCCAGGATGTTTTATTCTTCAGATCTGCCAGTGAAGATAATTTTGCATGATGAGAACAGATATTAATAAACTTCTCTTTAGGAGCAATAAATTTAATATTTTAACATAATTTGCATATGATTCTGAATTATAAGTGTCTTTATATTATATACTCCGTACGAAGAACGGGTATGCTGCTAGTATTTTAATAAAATGTTCGCTGATTAAATCACTGTCGTGGAATGAACTCTGAGTCATTCAAAATACGTATTGGCAGGAGTCGGAAGCCGAGGCTTACCGCTCTGCCTTAAAAGCTGCTAATCAATCTGCAACCTTGCAGGTAGCGGTTCTTCGAGAGAGTGGGGTCGATGTCGTCCGAGTTTCTCCATTGCCGGGTCAAAGGTTGCCTCTGATTGGTTCCTTCACTTCTTCTCATTGACCTCTGTGACCACCTTGTAGTGCTAAACACGTACTCGAATGTTCTCGAACGAAAGGGGTCTCGCCTTTCTTTATGATGACACAATTTAGAAGTATGCTTTTTTGCAAAAGAGGAATGTCTGATAAACTTATCACAATATTTCCCTCTGAGTCCACAAAAATAAAGAGAAAAAAAAAGGCACTGATGTCCCTCTTAATTCACTTCATGTTCACCATAAATTTTGTAAGTTCACCTTTCATTCACCAAAATATTGTAAGTCACCATGTCTGGTACTATTTGTACCACGACATACCTCGGGGCAGCAGGAGAAGAAAAACTAATACCATACCATACACCAATGTCAATATTGTCAACAATAATCACAATCATAAGACAATATGCATCCATTTTAAATATACTTTTAAAAAAAATTTCATTTCCGTTTATATATATTTTTTAATTTATATACATTCACAGTTTTAATAAAGAGCACCTTCAGAAAATCTAACTTTAAAATATTAAATCCTTGCAATGCAATGTCACTAATTGACATGTCAACAAACTGACCATTACTGGATGTAAATAAACTTTTGACAGCGAAGTGCACATTCTGGACGGGAACTGGTTTTCCGTACAAACCAAAATTGAACTTTTTCTCCCTGCGTTGGAAGTTTCCGTGATTCCTCTCCTATTCTCTGCGCACAAGAAAGGGGCGGGGGAGCGGTATGCAATAACAAAATTCTCCTATGGATCGAATGCAGTTTTTCAACTAGCAGCTAATACCTAGGAGTTTTCCGTTGAAAGAGAAAAAAGTGGTTCGTTACGAAAATTAAGCTGTTTATGAAGTGACGGAGTATTCTGAGAAGTATTTGATTGGAAATATTCAACAGAATTTTAAAAAAATCTCGCAATTGAGTAATGTCACTCATTTATAAGCAAATTCCCAAGTTATTTTATGCTACTTCATTGCCTACAATTTTATTTTAAAACACATTTTAATCCATTTGTACCACAACACAACATTATAAGGTTAGAACAAAAGCTAGCTTCCTCTCTGAACTTATAATTTGGGTACAGGTTCCTAGCATCTTCGATCAATGTCTTTGGCAGGAGCAGTGTCGTCTGCTGTCACACACTCCACTTGATGTTGCTAGTCCTGATCCAGACCCGAACTCGGGACCCGGAGCTTAGAAGACCGACATTAGAAGGTTAGAGCAAAAGCTAGCCTCCACTCTGAACTTATAATTTTATAATTCAGGTACAGGTTCCTAGCATCTTCGATCGATATCTTTGGCAGGAGCAGAGTCGTCTGCTGTCACCACACACTCCACTTGATGTTGCTAGTCCTGAACTACGCCCGAACTCGGGATCCAGTGCTTACAAGACCAACATTATAAGGTTAGAGCAAAAGCTAGCTTCCACTCTGAACTTATAATTCGGCTACAGGTTCCTAGCATCTTCGATCGATGTCTATGGCAGGAGCAGAGTCGCCTGCTGCCACAATAGTAAAAAAATTATTGAAAAAATTAATAAAATAAAATGATTTGAGAATTATGCAGGGTTCGCATACTCTGACTTTATCATGGTTTTTTATGTGCTTTTTATATTTCTTAGGTTGAAAATCTATATTCGACATAACCCCATCCAATTTTGAGTATTTACTTATGGTACTGAAGTAGGTACTCTCAACTGCCATGTCAATCAGTACTTTTTAAACTAAATTGACTAGCTATTTGGAAACCGAGATTCAAATATGATTCACAAAATTCATCCATGTTATTTATATTTTTCTTCTCTTCTACAGGAGTTTTTGATGTCTGGCTATTTTATATGCACCTATGTTTAAAAAGTACAGTATAAACTTTAATAGAAGTTAAAATTGTTCATTAATTTAAATTTATTACACTCCTGTTTCCAGTATAAATCTGTGTGGTATAGAAGAGCAAAAAACAGCTTTTATTTTATCATTTTAAAATTAAAATTAAAAATGTTAAAAAGTAGCAAAAAATGACTCATACTCTTGAATAAATAGGAAGCCAATTGACTCGTAATTTTACAAGCTAAGAACAAGCTCTGCGGTAGTGAAAAATTTTCAAAAAGATAAGTGCAAAATTGGGGTGAAAAGGGAAGTCTACTATAGATTAATTTCATAAAACAGATATTTTAAAATCACAGCACAAAAGTTTTATGTGGGTATTGGAAAAATTGATTAATATATATAAAAACACTTACTCATGGCTTGGTGGAGTACATTACCTAAAACCAAATTACAACAAATAACCCCAAGGGAGCATTAGATCCCACTTCCCTTGAAATGGCATTAAAAGAAACCCAACAATGCTATACACAAAGTACATAACACATTCATTTTAGTTTAAGTTTAAAGAATAAAGTTTATTAAAGTTACACATGAATATTACATATATTAGAAACTTACAAAATATTAATAAAAGAGGTAGGTGCCTTAAAGTAAACCAGCCAACCAAACCAGGGTACGGCCGGTTTTTTGGCTAGAGCTATTTTAAGGCAGTGGCCCTAGTTAAGTGACGATGGGGTGGGGGAGTCAAGATTATTTAGAAAATGACCACAAAAGCTCAATAAGCCTCTTCCTGTGAGATGATGCTTCAGCACTTTTCAATTCATTTCGATTCTGGAATATGTATAGTGAAGCCCCAAAATAGTGTTGCCTGCCTTAAGCCGATAACACCTAGATATCTGTTAGCAGCCAGCAACTCTTACTTCAGCATCTCCCCCCCCCCCCCTGCCAATTTACTTCCTTCTACTTTGATGTCACGATCTACATTGCCAGTTTTCTTTCTCTACCAGAGCTATGTGGAATGGCCACAGTGCCACCAGTTCCATTGCATTCATTAGCTAGTTGTCCCTTATCCTTTTAAACCAGTGTCAAACTGCTTCTCAGGAGAACTCAGAAAAATCCCACATACCAATTTGCACCATGTCATCAAACAATTTTGGAAGATGGCGGCTATTTTCACATGACAAAGAAAAAAAGAACATACCTGTTGCCGATATTATAATCTATTCTGATTGTAAAAATATAGCCTACAAAAACTTTATTACAATAAATTATATAAGCATTCAAAGCATTATTTCATTATTTAACGACATATTTTAAATTTTATCATGAATTTTCATATCAAAACAGTTATAAGAACAGGCTGATTTTAACCAACATAACAAAAGTTATCCGAGTCATTCTACTCAAATCACTCAGCCTTCAATCAGCTATTTTGCTCAGTTTTACACAGATAATTGACAAACTCAATATGAGATTCAAATATTTATACTTACATTATGTAGAGTCAATGCACCTACAGCTTTAGGTGCTAGGAAACCAGCAACAGTGGCAAAAGCATTTGTCATTCCCATTAAGGTTCCTAAACAATAGTGTAATTTGAATTATTAAAAAAAAACCCGGGAAATTGATTTTTTTTTTTTTTTAATTTATAACACAAACAATTAGGGTACAATGTTACATTTAAATTTTAATAATTATTTCTATGTTAAAATAGCAAAGCAACTTTTTACAATTTCTCATGCATTTACTTCTTATAATTACTGTATTAGCTGAAATATAATATTGTCTAAAGAAGCTAATAAAACCTACCCAGTCTGACTTATTTTTTTACTCCGGGTTTGAGCTAGCCCTGTCTACAACACAAGCTAAAAATCTTGAATAATTTTTTAAAGTAAATTTTGAATTAAAAAAAAATATACAATTAGCAATAATTTTGTTATGAGGATTAAAAGTATCCACAAAATTATCCCTTATTTTCCAAAACAATATTCTAGTTAGCACACCAATGTCACCATAGAATATATGACATTTATTTTAGTCTTGGGAGTTGCAAGAAATGTGTTTCCAAATCAAGATAAATCTGTCCAACAGCAAGACCAGCACCCAGTCCACTCTTAATCAACAAAATTCCTTGGCAAAGTTATGTTTGATTTGTAGCAATAGCCAGAAACAGTGCCAAGTGAATGCATAAATGACCAAACAGCTGTGAGACCATGTATTTCAAAAGAGACATTCCAAATTTATTAATTTAAAAAAACTGACTTTTTTAATAATTGTTAATTGTGATTTATGGGTTTCCTTCAAATAAAAGATATTTTCTGCATAAAAGGTAGGTATTAATGTTAATTATACTATTCATAATTAGTGCATTTTCCAAACTTTTGTCTTTCTAGATTACCCTAGTTTCATTTTATCTGAATAAACAGGATTTTACTGTACCAAGACTCTTAAGACAAAGCTAAAGCTCAAGTTTTTCTGCTGAAAAGGTGTGTCCTTAAATACCATAAACAATGTACATCCCCCTCCCTCCCCTTGTCACTAGAAATGAAAATCAATTCATGTCTTACAATCAATAGTGTCATATTTTATGAAACACATATTTTAATTCTGCTTACTAACAGAAATATATTATTCGCAGATATTAACACTATTGTTGACAAGCTTGAAGAAAGCACAGGGTAAAAAGAAAAAACACATCAGTACACTTCAACATCAGTATAGGGTAAAAGCAGAAATTCAAATTTTATAATTAATCTACAAAATCTGGAGGCATATAAACATCTGTCTTCTAATCAATAATGTCATATTTTATTTAATACATATATTCATTCTGCTTACCAACAGAGATATCTAACTTATAGATATCAACACTACTATACTTGAAGCAAGTACAGCAAAATACATCAATATATCAGTACAGGGTACAAGTAGAAATTTAAATTGTATATTTCACCTGCAAAATCTGGAGACATATCAACATGTGTCACCATATATCCTGAGTAAGTACAACCATTGAATCCCATAGCCAAGGTGAGGAAAATCATACTCCAAGTGCTGTCACATGCAGCAACAATTACACCAATCAGGCAAAGAGCAGGTCCAAAAAATCCTAATTAAAAATATACATAAAAAGAAATAGAAATATGTAATGAAATAGAAAGTCTTAATAAATATTCAAATATTTTACAACATTTAAGGAATATTAGTATGTGAAAAACCCAGCATGTTAATTAAAATACAAAAAACATATACAGATATTACCTTTCACCCTTTTAAGTGTGTAAGTCTAAGATCTAGACATGTTCTGACTAACAAATTATATATATATATAATTATATATATATAATATTATATATATATAACAAATTATATATATATATATATTGTGCATTATTTCTGTAATACAATTTACAGTAATGCACACAGTAACGTAGAATCCGCATTAACGAAACATGTATGGCCCTTGATAACATACATGGTTTCGGAAATGCTTTTCAGTTTATTCAATTTACTCAATTTCAACAACTTTTTGGGCAGCTAGAAAAGGCCTAGCTCATTGTGCAAAACAATGTTTCTGTTTTGCAACTTTTCATCTTAAACACATTTCTTGCATTTACACCATGTATGTTTATGCAGGGAACAAGGGGATTGGTACCTTAAGTACCTGCATTACATATGTGATTTATATAACAATACTTTCATTTTAACGTGTAGTTAAAAAAAAAATTTCACCCATCTTTACCACATGTAATTCTTATTCCATTCCTTAACTTATATATGGAACAGGGAAAAAGGAGTATTTTATACCAATTTAGTACCTGTTTTACTTATAATGTTTACTTATCATGTTCCTTTTAAAATATTCAACAGCTTGTTGTATAGTCTTTTTGATGTCACATTTACATTTCAGTCCATTTTCCTTTCACTTTTTCTATACAGAACACTCTTAATGATCAATCTCAGGTATATATAATACAAGTAAAATAAAAATTCTTCAATTATATATATATATATATATATATATATATATATATATATATATATATATATATATATATATATATATACATATATATATATATATGTATATATATATATACATATACATATATATATATATATGTATATATATATATATATATATATATATATATATTAATGTCATATAAAAGATACGAATATAAGATTTAAAATTAACGAGACAAGTAGGCGCAATGCTGCTCTAAATTGTCTAGTATAATAAAAGAGAAAAATTCTACAAAGAAATCTCAAAAAGGGGGGGGGGGGGGGAGAAAAGCCAACAGGGAAATTTGAAAAGGCCTAGGGGGGTGGTGACCCCTAGTTCCCCGGTTAAAAGTCGACTTTTATTCCATAGGAAACACTCCCGGAGCCGAAAAATACCTGAGGCCAATCTCTGTACAAACGTCAAAGCAAAAGACGCACAAAACAGTCCGAACAAGGAACAAATGGACTCCATTACGAAGTTGTAAAAGCAAGGGTATACATACAAAGTCAGAATTCAGAGTGACAACACACAAGAAAAGTAAAACGGCCAACTGAAATCCCTCAGTCAAAAGAGAGAAGGGAGTAGAGTGTATAGGACTAACATCATCGTTGCCATTTATAACCCAAAACTAAACGTTTGCCAAAATCATTTTCAAATGCGTTGACAGTTTTATTATGATAGGTATTATAAATATGTCTGAGGAATCCAAGGGGATAGTCTTGTTTGATAGCCTCCTTGATAAATATAACATCACTTTTTATACGGTCTTTTTTATAAGTATGCAAGCGGGCGTTCCGTATAAAGTGATTCATTACGATATTACGAAAAACTTTCTGACTTAAATTAGACCTCCAATTGATAATATAATTCACTTTAATCTTGAAATGTCGTCTTTTATCATAAAGTATCGTATATAAGGGTTCATCTTCAGCGAAGTGAATGATAATATCCAAGTAATTAATTTCATCGGCAGAATCTGCAGGAGTTTCAATTAAATCCAATTGTGCAGGGTAAAAGTCGAAGTTAAATTTAATATTGGTTTTTTGATGTGCCACAAGTATATCATCCACAAAACGGAAATACGGCAATTCGTTTAATATATGTGTGCCTTTTTCATAGTGATGGAGGTATAGATCTGCCATCATCGAGGAGCAGCCTCCATAGGTATACCTTTTACCTGCCTATAATAATTCAAACCATTGAATAAGACATTTTCAAAAAGCACAATATCCAAGATAGCCTTGAATTTGTGTAAAGCTATGTATTTATGTAGGTGATATTGACTATGGATTTCTATCATAATATCATATAGATCTTTCAGATCTATGTTATTAAAGAGATCTTTAAAGTCATAAGACTTGTAAATCAGGTTTGTGGGATGTTTGTTCAAATACTTTATTATATCTCCACTATTTTTAATCATTACTGAACCACCTTGCATAATTTGAGTCATAATAGGTTTTAAAAGTGTAATAAGTTTCGTATTTGCTGTAGTAGTATAAGCTTTATAGGCTACCGTTACTGGTCGAAACTTTACAGGTGTTTTGTGTAGTTTTGGTATCAATACCAAGTACGGATATCGAATATGATTGATGTTGATACCTATGCGTTTATGTAAAGCCCTTATTTTATTTTCGATTTCCCTTCGTTTTGATTTCAACAAAACATACATGTCTTCGTTATTATAACTGATATGGAGTTGATCGATGTAATATTTCAGACAAGTAAAGGTAAAATTCGATGTAACCTTATCGGTATACGTAATTGCGAATATTTTCCATACATTTTCCAGTATGTGTCTATTCATTGTGTGACGTTCATCTTGTCCACAAGAATGATGATAATACAAATAAAAATTCTCCATAGTGTGATCGCGCCATTCATTAAAAGATGATAAAGGCATGCTGTAACGTACTGCCATTTTATATATGAAATCACTCAATTCATGACTAAATTTCATGTCTATACCTTTAAAATCCTGCATACGAAATTTTGTTCCCAATTTCAATGCATCCTTAAGGTCATTATTGGTGATTATGTCCAAATTACCAGTTATAATATGACCGTGATCGTGATCAACAAAGAGGCTAGAAGCACATTGACAGGTCGGATTATCGTAAAGGTTCAGATTTTTACCAATATGATTATAGTTAAAAACTTTACTTTTACTAAAAAAAAAAAAAAAAAAAAAAAAATTATTAAACTTGTGAAAAGTTTATCATCATGGTGTTGGTATGAACGGCAAAGGTATAGGATATAGCTATTCAGTTATGTTATTATAAGCTTCTGCAGTATGTATCTGATTATTTTCTGGATGAGTGAACGTGCTAGTCACATTTTGTTTGATTTAATATCAACCATTTCGTTATATTGAATTACTCACTCTACAATACGAGTATAAATTATTGACTTTTATGATATGATTACAACCTTTGAATATAACGACTGGCAACAATATATGCTTCATATATTTGCCCGGTGGCACAGTGATTACGGGTAACTGTGTGATCGAAATCAAGCTACCCTCTATGAGCACTATCTTGCACTATTTTAAGCCTAGCCGTAATAAACCTGATGATAACATAAATAACGTATTGGACACATTACCTTGTTTACAAGATAATCAAGCAGACAAGTACGATATGTATGACTACACTACTTCGAAATGTATATACAAATATAAATATACGCGTATGGACTCCTTTAAATTCAAAAAATGTGGATCAAGTAGATGCAAACTATGTCCTGTCGCTAAAAATGAACAAATATCTGTCATCAATAATAATTATCGTATTTTTTGTAAATCTTATAATTGCATTTATTCTATAACCTGCGGTAAATGTCAACAAAAATATATCGGACAGACTAAAAATGCACTTAATTTACGCATAAATCTACACCGAAGTCAAATCAAGCAATACAGCAGTAAAGCTGTACAACATACAACTTTAGAATTGTGTCATTTTAGTCAACATGGTTTTAAAGAAATTACCGTAGAAATATTAGATTTTGTAACTAATCTGGCCGAAAGGTTATGGTGGGAATGTTTTCATATTAGACAATTTGGAACAACTTATCCTTATTGATTGAATTCAATACTTTATAAGGATATACATAATATGGATTCCTGCAGAGATGGACGAGTACAATCAAATTTGACCCGCACACATGGTAATACGCTTACACGACATAATCGAGGAAAATGTGCATCAAGAACATCTTACCTTAATACTCTCCAAAAATTAGATGTTTTAATAGAACAAATTTACAATATGGAAGAAATAAGTACTAATTGGATTAAAAATGCCGTTTTTGGCATTCGTAAACGATATGTAAGACGTATCTGGTCGCACTATAGTGTTAAACATTATGAAGATACAAGGCAAAATCAATCTGACAATAAAACCAATAAATATGCTATATTTTTGGATTTGATTAAATTAAGAGCATCACGATTTAACATTAATTTGAGTTATGAAGAGAAAAAACCTGTTAATAAGGAATTCTTTATTACAACCTTTAGTAATAAGAATTTTGATGATATACCTTTTAATCGAATATTTGAGGGTCAGGCTCATTGTTTTCCCATTTCTAATACGAAGATCACTATCACTCATCGATATGTTGTTCCTTTAGGACGTAAAGTTTTTAACTATAATCATATTGGTAAAAATCTGAACCTTTACGATAATCCGACCTGTCAATGTGCTTCTAGCCTCTTTGTTGATCACGATCATATTATAACTGGTAATTTGGACATAATCACCAATAATGACCTTAAGGATGCATTGAAATTGGGAACAAAATTTCGTATGCAGGATTTTAAAGGTATAGACATGAAATTTAGTCATGAATTGAGTGATTTCATATATAAAATGGCAGTACGTTACAGCATGCCTTTATCATCTTTTAATGAATGGCGCGATCACACTATGGAGAATTTTTATTTGTATTATCATCATTCTTGTGGACAAGATGAACGTCACACAATGAATAGACACATACTGGAAAATGTATGGAAAATATTCGCAATTACGTATACCGATAAGGTTACATCGAATTTTACCTTTACTTGTCTGAAATATTACATCGATCAACTCCATATCAGTTATAATAACGAAGACATGTATGTTTTGTTGAAATCAAAACGAAGGGAAATCGAAAATAAAATAAGGGCTTTACATAAACGCATAGGTATCAACATCCATCATATTCGATATCCGTACTTGGTATTGATACCAAAACTACACAAAACACCTGTAAAGTTTCGACCAGTAACGGTAGCCTATAAAGCTTATACTACTACAGCAAATACGAAACTTATTACACTTTTAAAACCTATTATGACTCAAATTATGCAAGGTGGTTCAGTAATGATTAAAAATAGTGGAGATATAATAAAGTATTTGAACAAACATCCCACAAACCTGATTTACAAGTCTTATGACTTTAAAGATCTCTTTAATAACATAGATCTGAAAGATCTATATGATATTATGATAGAAATCCATAGTCAATATCACCTACATAAATACATAGCTTTACACAAATTCAAGGCTATCTTGGATATTGTGCTTTTTGAAAATGTCTTATTCAATGGTTTGAATTATTATAGGCAGGTAAAAGGTATACCTATGGGGGGAGGCTGCTCCTCGATGATGGCAGATCTATACCTCCATCACTATGAAAAAGGCACACATATATTAAACGAATTGCCGTATTTCCGTTTTGTGGATGATATACTTGTGGCACATCAAAAAACCAATATTAAATTTAACTTCGACTTTTACCCTGCACAATTGGATTTAATTGAAACTCCTGCAGATTCTGCCGATGAAATTAATTACTTGGATATTATCATTCACTTCGCTGAAGATGAACCCTTATATACGATACTTTATGATAAAAGACGACATTTCAAGATTAAAGTGAATTATATTATCAATTGGAGGTCTAATTTAAGTCAGAAAGTTTTTCGTAATATCGTAATGAATCACTTTATACGGAACGCCCGCTTGCATACTTATAAAAAAGACCGTATAAAAAGTGATGTTATATTTATCAAGGAGGCTATCAAACAAGACTATCCCCTTGGATTCCTCAGACATATTTATAATACCTATCATAATAAAACTGTCAACGCATTTGAAAATGATTTTGGCAAACGTTTAGTTTTGGGTTATAAATGGCAACGATGATGTTAGTCCTATACACTCTACTCCCTTCTCTCTTTTGACTGAGGGATTTCAGTTGGCCGTTTTACTTTTCTTGTGTGTTGTCACTCTGAATTCTGACTTTGTATGTATACCCTTGCTTTTACAACTTCGTAATGGAGTCCATTTGTTCCTTGTTCGGACTGTTTTGTGCGTCTTTTGCTTTGACGTTTGTACGGAGATTGGCCTCAGGTATTTTTCGGCTCCGGGAGTGTTTCCTATGGAATAAAAGTCGACTTTTAACCGGGGAACTAGGGGTCACCACCCCCCTAGGCCTTTTCAAATTTCCCTGTTGGCTATTCTCCACCCCCCCCCCCCCCCTTTTTGAGATTTCTTTGTTGTTGTTGTTGAGACCCAGACCGTCCGACCTACCAGAAAGGTGTGAGATTTCTTTGTAGAATTTTTCTCTTTTATATATATATATATATATATATATATATATATATATATATATATATATATATATTTCAATGATAAATCAATGATAACTTCAATGATTCTATTTGTTTAAATAATCAATAAATTTAACTTTAAAGTGGCATTCTCCTCAATAAATAAAATTATTTTTCTTCTTTTAAGGTCTCTATTGAAAAGTTCAATAATTGGGGCATTTAAAAAATCCCTTGTCAATGCAAACTACCATATATTGATCTAATTAAATGTGCCTTAAACCTCCCCCCCTCGAAAAAACATCAAAATTATATCAAAAACTGAGAAATTAATAAATATCCAATCACTATTGCATTTCTGGATCGCTAGTCACCAGTTTGATTATTATTTCTGTCTCCATTATTTAAGAGTACTTTTACATTTTTGATTTGGATTTCTTTGAAACTTTTTATATTAATGAAATTCTAGTAGTCTGGTAAATGATTTGTCAATGACACCATATTTCTCATAGGTATATAGTGTCTAATTATTTCTCTGTACTTTAAGTTCATATACTTCATTTATTTTAAAAGTAACACTTCCATGGGTGTAATTCGAAACCAGATTGTTATGGAGTTGTGGAAGACCATAAAATCAGACTATCACATTTCTCACCTGAATCCAGAAATGTTAGGTTGTGACATCACAGCACTGGGCTACTATGTTTAATCACAGTGAGAAATGCCTTAGTGACAAGGAGAACCAGCATCAAACATACTGCCACTTGCCTTGAGATATTACCACTCTCCTTGCTAACCTCAGTGAAACGCACCTGTTTAGGGGCATTTATTGCTGACTGTGGAAAAAAAAAACATATTCTTGCATTCATTTTTTCTACAATTTATCCATTATTTTTCTTTTTTCTTGTTCATTTAGGAACCTAAACATTCATATCCCATTTTGGGAATTATTAAAACAATTTACAGCTGATTGAAATATCGCCAAATTCACAAAAATGCTGCCAAATTAATAAAATGACACTAAATTAATGAAAATGAATTGTTGAAAAATCAACATTTTCAATGTAATTGTTTTAAATCATTTAAAACAAACATTATCTTTAATGTAAGAAAATTACTTTTAACATTGGGTTTTGTGATTTTAGGAAATGCTGAACAATTGTATCTGTCCTGTTAACCAGTGCTAATTAATTAAAATGCCAAAAGTTGAATGTGGATCGAGAACAATTATATTTACCCCTGTGGGAGGCCCGCAGATCCCCCGATGGTGAAGGATAGGTTCGAATTCAGAACCTTTAGATTGCTGGTCCTCCGCTATACCATTGAGCAAAAAGAATTCTTGAGATCCATTGATTATTCCCTTGGGAATAATCAAGGATGTCTTTCGTAGCAGTGAGTAATGCAATGCAGCCCCACCACATACCCGCAAATCCTCTGATGGTGAACTCGGAACCTTTATATTGCTGATCCTCCACTATACCGTTTAGCCAAAAGAATTCTTCGGACCCAAGGAAATAATCAGGGATGTCTTTCATAGCAGTGAGTGATGCAATGCAGCCCTGCCAAACCCCCAAATCTAAAGGACGATTTATAGTAGTAGCTACTTTATTTTTTTTTTCATTTTGTTTCTGTTTCGACACATTAGGTGGCACACTATACTGAGTTCTGTAGTTTGTCATTTGTTTTGCTAGCACAACATGGTCTACCTCTCTTGGGTCTCCAGGCCCAGGCTTGTTTGCCCTGAAAGACATCCAAAGATTTCCAAAACATGCATAATCTAATTTATGTTTTGATCTGCTTCATTATAAATAAATATATTGCCATAAATTTTATATTCAGGTAGATTATGTAAAATTTAGTATGTAAAATTTAGTATAGATATTTTTCGTAATTTACACTATTAGAATACATTTATTTAACACAACATCTTGAGATTATCTATTATTCTATGAATTCTAAAACTATTCAACAAAAATGATAGTTTGATTTTCACTATTAAAAAAATAATCTTAAAAGTACAATAATCAAATTCAATCTTCTTTAAAACACATAATTGTTAATGTCGACAGTCTCATTATCAACTTTTGAAAGAAAAAATTATAGAGTTTAGGTATTAATTACTTGTAAATGAAAGATCACAAAGATATTTCTGTCACGATATCGAAAACATTTTATGTATAATAAAAGTTTAGTAAATTATATGGAACTTATTAAAATTTAAACATAATAAATGGAAATTGTAAAAACAAAAATTCATAATACATAAAATTATAGAAACAAAATTTTATAAACATTTTACAATTAGCAGGACATTTTATTATGTACAATTAATTTCATTTACTTTAAATACCAGAAATGAAGTATAAAAATAAATCATATTCTGATACTTCAATCTTAATGATAAATAAAATTATCATGAACAATAGTGAATGCACAATAAGGAATATTAGTACATGAAAAAATTGAGTGGAGCCTCATACTTCAGATAATTTTTACTCTTTCCTCAAAATTCAAAATCTGCTAATTTGTAGAAAAAGTCATATATTGAACACATTAGATTTCTTCCCCTAACTTTTCTTTTGTGCATGCAGGAAAAAAAAGTCAACATTGAATTTTAAGAAAGAATGTCATTAAAAAGTCAGCAGTGGCAAGATAGCGAGGCTCCAGTTCCAGGAATAACATCTTTCTATATTGTTCATTAGATATTTTCAAAACAGTTTCTCTCTCATTAAAAAACTTAAACACATCAAAATATTAAAATATTAAAACTATAATCACTATATATCGAAAACTATTTAAAATCCAATTGTAAATCCTTGTAAGGCTTTCAAAGGACTACAAATTACTTGCCTAATGCTTATAGCTAGCACCATACGTTTTTGAAATATAAGCATAACAAACTTAAAAAACAAAATTTCAATTTCCAACTTGACAGGATGATTCCTCGAAAACTATAAGAGTTTTATAGAAAAAAATGATTGACCTAAAAACTGAATTTCCTACTGAATATTTTTATCCCTTGTCGTTTATATCTATATTTCATAGTTTAGAAGATATTTTGAGAGAAAGCAAGTAAAGTGAAGTGAAAATTTGCTCAGATAAAAACTTTTGTTTTTTCAAAAAATTTAAAAATATTAAAATTGCTTTATATATTTATAAATGGTTCCCCATTTCTGATAAAAACATATAAAAATTATTTACGTTTTTATTTATTAGGTTCGGAGATATGAGCATCCAAAGTGCTTACACTTTTCATACTGCTCCAATTTCAGTCAGAGATACAGGCGTACAACTGAAACTGCTGCTAAAGTAATACAACTAAATAACTTCATTAAGAACAGCATACAATACAAAATTAATAAATAGTATTGACTGGTTTTGAAGGCAAAAGTAGTCTTCTTCATCAGGACACACAAGAACATCAACCTCACTCATGAGAGAAAGCTGAATCTTTCTCTCACGGTTAAAGGTTGAGCTTTTTAAGTGTCCTGATGAAGAGTGCTGCTTTTGCGTTCAAAAATGGTGGATATAATTAATTTTGTGTTGTATGCTGTTCTTAACAAAGTTATTTTAGTTGTATTAGTAAGAGATGTCATGACTATAGATGTTATTCACATAAAAATGGAAGGGTGTGGTAGCTCAGTGGTTAGCGCACGGGAATTGTACTCGGTAGGCCCGGGTTCAATTCCCTCCGCTGCCAAAACTGCCGCCGTATTCACGCAGAGTACGATCACGTTAAACATGTGGGTCCGTAAGTCCTTACAAGAGGTTGGTGGTAAGAGAAAGAGGGTACGGTCCCTGTGGATGCCTCCCCCACTGGGTTCTGGTCTAAATTGGATGTCTCTTCCCGGCCATCCAAATGGTTACCTTACACCTTTCTGGTAGGTCGGACGGTCTGGGTCCCAACAACAACATAAAAATGGAAGCCAGTTAAAATCATGACCTTAAGGGGCTATTTTATGTGATTTATGATGGATTCTAACTTATGTGTGCACAACATCTTAAAAAATTGTCAATTGTTAAGTTTGTCTACTAGATGCACCTTTCAAATAATCATTATCCTTGCATATACTGTGCTCATATATGCAATAATTTATTGACAATTTTTAAAAAATGGGATTTCTGTCTCTGTGGGAATTTCAAACATTCACTTTGTGCTACTGCTGGGCAAGCTTGTCCAATAATTCATGATATTAATACATATTCCATAATCCTATGGAGAACTAGAGCAACATAAATAAGCACAAATAATATAAAAATGCAGCATACAGCTATTTTGAGGATAGATGAATGAGTACCTATTCCTCTTTTGGTCTTTTGGACTTTGGATTTGTTGGTTCTCTTGTATTGACAAAGGGGATCCAGCATATCCTCGAAACAGCTGTATGCTGCATTTCTACATTATTTGTGCATATTTGCATTGCTCTAGTTTTCTTTATTCTTCACACAAAGTGTATTTTACTTATTGATACCATATTCCTAATTTAAATGTATAAACTCTTTTAAAATATTCTATATGCAATATAAAAACTATAGTAATACAATACAAAAATTGAAAAGCGCTTACCAATCGTATTGCATATTTTCCTAATAGTGCTAATAGTAAAATACTGCCTTTGTCTTGCTAAATCAGCAATATAACTTATTGTCCAACTGACAATGGCTTGAAGTAAGTATGGAAGTGCAGATAAAAAGCCATTCTAAATTTAAAAAAGTAATAAGAAATTGACATAGTGTGAAAGCATAAAATTCAGTTCATTAATAATATATAAATGTGAAAGTCATATAGAACTAGTACTTGGCAGTGAGACATCATTCTGGCTTGCAGATACACTAAAGGCCTTATTACATGACAGTATTTGGCACAACAAAACCGTTCACAAGACAGGTCATTCAACAAATCTAGCCACAACATTTTAGGTTCAAACCTAAAATGTTGTGGTTGAGAAAAAGGTTGTGCGAAAATAGACCAATCAGAAGTGCGTAAATCCGAATGTCACAGGTGACGTCACTTTAATGGCGACCAAGATGGCCAATAGACTGCTTTGGAATGAGTTAGAATCTCGAGATGGAAAAAATAATAGAACTTCTACTAAATTACAGACACCTGTGGGATATAAAAGAGCCAAATTATATGAAAAACACACACTAAAGAATGCTTTCTGAAATCGTCGGCATTAGACAGGACCTGCATTAGACAGGACCTGTTAGAAAGGAGGGGCTTAAAGTATCATTGCTGAGCGGAAATGCTGAAGTTTGGAGATGGAAAAATAATAATAGAACTTTTACCAAATTACAGACATCTGTGAAATATAAAAGATCCAAATTATACGCAAAAAACACTGAAGAATGTTTCTTGGAATGAAATCGGCGACATTAAAGAGGAGGGGCCGTTAAAAAGGCAGGGACCTAAAGTATCATTGCCGGGCGGAATTGCTAAAGTCTGGAGATGGAAAAATAATAATAGAATTTTTACCAAATTACAGACATCTGTGAAATATAAGGGATTCAAATTATACGCAAAAAACACTAAAGAATGTTTCTTAGAATGAAATCAGCGGCATTAAAGAGGAGGAGCGAGTTAGAAAGGCGGGGGAGCCTAGGATATCATTTTCGGGCGGAATTACTAAAGTCTGGAGATGGAAAAATCATAATAGAACTCTTACTAAATTACAGACATCTGTGAAATAGAAAAGATGCAAATTATACGCAAAAAAACACTAAAGAATGTTTCTTGGAATGAAATCGGTGACATTAAAGAGGGGGGGGGGCGTTAAAAAGGCGGGGATCTAAAGTATTATTGCCGAGTGGAATTGCTAAAGTCTGGAGATGGAAAAATAATAATAGAACATTTACCAAATTACAGACATTTATGAAACATAAGGGATTCAAATTATACGCAAAAAACACTGAAGAATCCTTCTTAGAATGAAATTGGCGACATTAAAGAGGAGGGGGCGTTAAAAAGGCAGGGACCTAAAGTATCATTGCCGGGCGGAACTGCTAAAGTCTGGAGATGGAAAAATAATATTAGAACTTTTACCAAGTTACAGACATCTGTGAAATATAAAAGATCCAAATTATACGCAAAAAACACTAAAGAATGTTTCTTGGAATGAAATCGTTGGCATTAAAAAGACGGGGAGCTTTAGAAAGGCGGGGAACTAAAGTATCATTGCCGTGCGGAATTGCTGAAGTCTGGAAATGCAGATGAGAAAAAAGAAAATAATTTTTACCAAATTACAGACATTTTTGAGATATAAAAGATTTATAATATACGAAAAACACACTGAAGAATGGTTTCTGGAATGAAATCACAGGCATTAGAGAAAATGGACCTGTTAAAGAGGAGGAGTCTAAAGTATGATTGACGGGCGGAATTGCCGAAATTCGGTAATAAAAATTGCCCTGTGTAATAACACCATTATTCAATCCAAACGGAACCTTTGGGATGTTAAAAGCGATCTTTACAGTATGAGAACTCTAAAACGGTATTCCTATGAGGAAATTACGAAGCGAATGCAAGGGTAAAGAGCTTCCCCTACTTGTTGAGTGAAGTGACGTCATGTTCGCTCTGTGCTGCGTGGAGTGACGTCACAAACGTTCCAAAGCCGTCGAGCGAATGGTATGTTGTACCAAATTGCTGTCGTGTAATAAGGCCTTTAGGTGACCCAGCAGATATATTTGAATTCTTAGTATAAAAAGTTATTACATGACTGTACATGAATCAGCATTAGAAGTTAATCATGATAGTCATTGGTCCAGAATATACAAGAAAACAGCTCAGCCATTATGACAAGTAGCGAATGTTAATAATAAAGCCAATCATTTCCTCATGAAATTTATTATTTCTTTGCACAGTAACTTACTTAATGTTCATATTTTCTGACTATCAGAGCATATTTTGAAATAAAATGAATGAAAAAAAAATGATTTTAAAAATTAAAATGATTTGTCTTTTATTTATATTGCTTATAAAAATAATAGAAAAACAGATGATTTATAACTGCTAAAATTTTATTTGCATCAAATCATTTTGCTTGCTGTATGGGTTAAGTGTAACCTTTTTCAATATTTTGTCTGATTTCAGTCAGATTAATACTGTAGGTATGGGATACAAATTATCAATATCAAGTATGGACCAAAATAACAAAGATGCTCACTTTTTCAGCCATTACAGTCACTAGTCTCGTGAATCATTGAAATTTTTATTCTTCGGATTTGCCTTTTAGTAGTCTTAGTTCAGTCATGCAGTGGTCTGAGATCAACCACTAAATGCCAGTCAACAGACTAATGATTTTAAACATTACAAATTTTATAACCAATCTCTTTATTCATTTTAAAAAGTCAATGGATATATATATATATTATTAAAATATATTCAAATGCAATTTGATTATTTAAAACGTTTGAGTATAAAATAAAAATATGTACTCTATCTGAGGCATTTCAAACTCTGTTATAAGTCTATAATTGATATTTAGAAACCATTTTCTACTCTTCAGACTACAAAAAGGTGTACACTCATGTTAATATCTGTAAAATTATGAATGAATTTTTAAAAAATTGAAAAATTGTGCATCTCACTATCTTGAGTCACCTTGACACACCAATATATAACTAAAGCATGGAGTCAGGAATGGGATCCATGTATATAAAACAAATTTGAAATGGTTTTTTATATTCACAACTTTTATTGTGCTGGTATCACCTTTAATGAACTCTAACTATAAAATTTAATTCATCTGTTTGTATCATTATCACGGAACGGCTCAAAGACAATGAGACCATGTCCCACGAACAGCCTAATATACTTTTGATCTCTTTACAACTACCTGCAGAACTGGATTTAAAAAGCCTGGTATGTCTTATCTTTCATGAGTACTTATAATTGGAAAACAGGTCAACCAATTTACATATTTTTTTACTAACTTTTTAAGCTTAATTGTAATCAGGTTTGTAGCTAAATTTGTTTTCAGACTTAGTAACACGTTATAAAGTTACACATATTAAGAAATACAATTCTCTGAATAAAAAAAAAATGATAGATGACAAAATTCTACTATTTCACATCGCAAACTTGATTCTTTGAACTGATAATTTTCATAACACCTCCAAAGCAATAAAATAAATACAAAACACCACTTTCTGCAGCTTAGCCTGTGGAAACAAGAAATGAAGTTAATTTATAATGTACATAAAAAAACAGGGACTATAATATTGTACTTGTCATTAAACAAGCTAAATAGTTGGTAAATCCATAAAATAAAAATATAAATTATTAACTTTTTTTATAAATTATAATCTTTTATTTTATAAACATGTTAACTAGAAAGTAGTGTTACCAGAAATCTTTTTTTTTTTTTTGGGGGGGGGGGGGGGGAGATAGAGAGAGAGAGATAACAAAATATCTTGTTTCCCATTTTTTCAATTATCATATCTACAAACTTTAATGGATTCTGATAGATTTCTGTAGGGAGGGGGGTATGATTCCCAAATCCCTAAATGGTAATGCCACTGTAACATATACTAATTACCACAAAAATACATTTGATGATATTTTTGTACAAATTAATCATTAATAGAATTCCTATTGTGCATTTTATATGAAAGCTTTGTTTCAGAAAATGCTAGGAACATTTTTCATCAAGTTTTGAATCTAATTTTCCAACACTAAAATGTTGAAATTTTACATTTTATTTAAAATTTACCAAACTGAAAAAAATGATTCAGGCAGAAGCTTGGAAAGAATATGTCAAAAATCATAAACTCTAGATCAAGCCTAAAGATATAAAAACTCACTACAGTAGTAAGTACAATTTTAAACAAGAAAGATTAATGATGCATAAAGCACTGACTATGAAACACTTTCTAACTGAAATGCAATTTTATTTAAACATCTCTAAAATGCAATACATTCAGTGGTGATATTTTTTAAATTATCACAGTACTACAATAATTTATTTTACTTGGAAACTCAACTTTCTCAAAAATGGCAATGCTATAAAATTTATCTGCTTCTCTGTGTAAAATCAATGAATATTTCAATCATATCACCTACATCCCAGATTCCAGAGCTAAATAATTTTGTGTTAAAAGAAATCAGCACTTCTTATACAACTCATCTTACAATCGCTTGATCTGTTTACATTCTGCATACATTAAAATTAGGCTTCGTTGTAGCAATAATCAAAGTTTAGTGATCATTTAAAATCAAAAATATTGTAATTACATAGGCACAGAATTTCGATACACAGATAATATGCAAAAATAAAGCGGTTTTAGGATAGATGAAACACTAAATATAAATATATGCATTCCTTAAAAAATTATGATTTTTATCAAGCGAAAAAAAAGGATGCCATATTTTATTTTGCAATGAGTCACATGATCTCTTCATATACTATGGGTGAAATCATTATTTCAATTCTTATTTAAAAAACTACTTAGCATATTTTAATGAATTTTTTTTTACATATTTTGCGTGATAATTTGAATATTTCTTAAAATTTTCAAAACAATTTGTGAATTTCAACTCTTTTTTTTATATATTTTATGGAACAATTTGAATATTACATAAAATTTTCGAAGCAATTTGTGAATTTTAAATCCGCTTAAAAAATGTTTGAATAATTAGGTCCCATGGGGTTCAATGTATTTCATTTTTTCAACCCGAGTTAAATCCAAAACTAATTGGGTGATATTATTCTTTTACATTTCCATATATCCCACCAGCATATGTAGTATGTCTCAACAACATACTATAATTTACTTTTGATACAGTTATTTTTACTGCAGTTATCATGCTAATAGACAGACAGACAGAATGAACAAAGTCAAACACTTTACAACTATGTTGATAAGTGTTAAAAATGATGCAAGACTAAAATGACACCAATCATATCTAATATGAAATATTTCTATGACATTTACAGTGGTGCTAAAAAAAAATTGCATTACCCACATATTTGCATGACTTTAATGAAAAAATATGACGCTACATTTTAATGATATTTAAAGTGTTTAATGCTGATGAAATGATACATTGAAGAGGGGGATATGCAGTAATGCACAAACATTAGTTAGGAATGTCTATGCATGAAATATTTCAAAATAATGAGAAATATGTGACATTCTTATTTTATTAAATATTTAATAATATAAAATTTACAATAATTAAAATAAGAAACTATTTTGTTAAATTTTCGAGATAACATGGGGTAATGTCTACTGTCCCATATTAATGTCAAGAGTTCAATAATAACACTTGTAATTTTCATATAAGGGTCAATGTACTAAAACTATAATGCAACATTCAGGTTTGTTACTCTATATTAAACATGTGTTTTAAAAATACTGATTTTTTAGGGGTGATGCAATGTTTTTAGCACCACTATATGGTGAATTTCTTTATTTGGGTAGTAAATTGTTCATTTTTCTCTTTTAGATGTGAATTTACTTTATAAAGATTAACATTATTAATCATTATTAAATAAATTCAAATCTAAAACAGGCAAATTTGATCCTAAAAATCAGATGATCTGAATTATATCCAAAAACGATGAAACCCACCAAGAAAACGCTTTATAGCCAAAATGGGAAAATATAGTTTTATAAAATATCAATTTAAAATATTACATTCAGAAATACAAAATTTCAATTTTTTTTTTAACCGCAGATAAATAAAATTTCAATCAGTAGCCATTAGAAGTTTTAGGGGAAGTTGGTTTTAACATAATGTGCAAGCAATTAGGAAAATATTTTAAATATTTTTATACAATTCTGATAATACACCTTCATCTAAATATACCTCTCTGAAAATTTGATGACTTTCATAGTCCATAAAATCTTTATTTGTACCCCAGTTTCTTTTATGTGTTTTTTAACACTTTCCAACATAGTTGAAAAGTGTTTATGACTTTGTTCATTCTGTCTGTCTGTCCGTTCACACGATAACTAATGTAAAAATGACTTTATCAAAATGAAATTTTAATATGTTGTTGAGACAGTCTGTGGGACATATGGAAATGTAAAATAATAATATTACCCAATAATGGATTGAACCTGGGTTGAAAAAGTGAAATACACTGAACCCTGTGAGACCCAATTTTTCAAACATTTTTTAATCGAAGCTGAAATTCACAAATTGCTCCGAAGCTTTTCATATTAACAAATATCTAATAATCTGGTTAATAATTTGTCAAAAGTTTCTACCTGTAATTCCCTATTATTTATATTTAAAAATTCCTATTGTAACCAAGTCCCACAGATTTTCTTCCTTTTTTTCTAAATATCCAATAACATCCCTTTTTATTTTTTCAATTTTTCCTGATAAAAGAGGGGAAGGGTCATTATTGGAGTTCTATAATAGTAAATAAAGTATGTTTCCCTTTGATTTGATAACAACACTGTTAAATTTAAATGCATATCTAAAAATTACCAATTTCAAATAATCTTCAAATAATTAAGGCTCTAATACAGTCTTATAAATGAAAGATGATTAACCATAGGAAGCTTATAAAAATTAGACGAAACAAGCCACAGAAAAAAGACCTGAAACTTGCATTTCAATATGAAAAATGTAAAAGTATTGCATGCAGATGAAATAAATTGTTCATTCAATTCTAAATGCATATCAAAATATTCTTAATCAATCATAAAAGTACTTACTGTTTTAATATTGAAGTGCAAAATAGTACTCAAGTAAGTTGGCAATTCAGTTAAAAACATATAAAATCCCCAATTTTGACCAAAATGTGTAATTATCAATGTATACACAGGGATGGATGTCAAAATATACTTCCAGGGAATAGGAATCTGAAAAATAGCACAGCCAAAATTATACAACATATTTACACACAACCATGACTTAAACAGCCATACATGATTTGAAAACAATAAATAAATAAATAAATGAAAGAAACAGATTTATACACTAAGAAGCTTAAAATCTATAATTCTACCAGAACTCATTTTAAAAATTTTTGCCCTTATTATAATTCATATGGTACAACCTCTAAAACCGCACATCGTCTGTTAGAGAGGAAGGAGATCAGATTAAATTGTTTGGCCTAGGTTCATTATTAACCTGGTCAAGCAGTCAATAACCTTCAATGACTGAAGAGCTATTTTTATTTAATATCTAAAAGTGCATTTAAAGGCATGTAAGAGGTGATTTTCAGAAGAGGTATCCTGAGATGCAACAATTTAAAAATGTGGGCACGTGTATTGCATTAAGCAAAGTGGAGGTCTAATATAGTTTTATAACTGCTCTCTTTCATTAATAATGACTTCCAGCCATATCCAAGGTATTTAGAAAGAAGGTAGGTCAGACAGCGGAGGAGAACAAACACAGTTGGTTCTCGCTCAGTGAAGTCATATCGGGACTGAAGGGAATTTCTTCAGCAGTTTCTGTGTTTTTGAGTTCTGGCGCGCTTTTCAAATGGTTGCAAATTTCAATTATTATTGAACTTTTAGAAAATTATATAACAAATTTATGAATAATTTTAGCCTGTACTTTAATAGCAGGATGATAATAATATCATGAACTTTCATGTTTAAAATACAATAAATGCGATTTCTCTATTTGAAAATGATAGAACAAGAATAATTAATTCAAAAGAAACTGCCGTAGAAATCTATTAAGAGCAATTGGAACTGATTGGGACAATAATTATACCTTTTAATAAGAGTGTATTCATATATTTCTTATTTTCAATTAATACAGGGTTTAATACTAAAATAATGTATTCAATAAATTTTTGCTCCTATTTCTCAAATTTATATGGTTCACATCCTATTAGAACATGATAATATCATCCCAGTAGCTTAATAAAAAGCAGCACATATGGCTAGCGAAGATCTGTCATACAAATCCCTGGTGAGACTTGAGTGTTTTTACAAATTACACCTAATATGAGGACTAAACTTTCTAGTATTATATCCGATAGCAAGAATATTCGTGATTAATTAGAAAAATGAATCCCATCATATATTGCATTACAATAAAAGTTTTATTTCTGTATTTAAGATTGCTTTTCTTTTTTAAAATCCTATTTTTGAAAGGGCTCGCCGCTACATTTTTAACATCCATAAATTTAACTTTTGCATATGACTTATATCTGCAATTCATTCATTATTCCTTTACAGGTATTTATGTTTTGTTTTGTAACAAAATATATTCAACTATTATTACTGTAAGTTTTAAAGTCAACTTTATAAAAGAATTAAGTGTTATTAACACAAGCATATACTAAAATGAAAATTGTTTCTTGGGCAAAAAGTTTAGATATTGTTACTGTATACAGTAGCAATATATATATGTAGATTCTGCTGAAGTGAACTGCAGATCAGTCTACGATAAATTTGTTTTATTCTTGTATATCACTGATTTATGGGCGCTTTAAAATTTTGCAGAACCAATACTGGAATTCTTCAGGTGTGATCCCAGTAACTAGTTAAATAAAAACAAATCTCATGCGGCAGCACACTCCTTAATAATGCAATAAATTTACTTCTTTTATGGTGAAAATATGATGTATAAGATCTACGACATTTGGTTTTTAGCATTGAATTGTACATTTTACACTTTTCTGGATGACAGCATGTAAAACTATTTCAAAGTACCCAATGGACAATTTCGGCCTCTTTTTCTTATTCGATTCGAAATGTTTCAAAATGGACAAAGTACAAAAATTTTTATTCTCTGAGCTGTAAGCCTCAAAGTTCAGCAAGCAGTCAAAGCAAAGCAGTCAAAGTTCGCCTTTCTGACTGTGGCAGGAAAACAGTCCATTTTGACGCATACGGAATGTGACGTCACCAGGTTCGTCTGCGGCTCCCGTCTTTGAGAATTGGTGCATTAGTTTGGTTACATTCATAAAGTTCCGATAATTATATCTGTTTCTTCCATCCCAAACTTCCGAATAGTTATAAGTAATGTATTGCTCCAATGTGCCCGACTACTAGTTTTACATCATCAGATAAAATATTTATATCTGTGCCAAAAAATGTTTTTCGTGAAAAATTATGTGAAGCGCAGGAAGCCAGATTGTAAACAAAATTCATCACTGTCATTAAAGAGTGTTCATTACGTATGTTATGATAATAAATTAGTGACTGTATAATACACTTTTCAAAGCCATTTTATGAGAAGTTATTTCTTTATGATTTAATAAACTTTGAAAATCCACTACTGGTGTCCACTACTGGTTCGGCACTCTATATTTAGTTTTGCTATTATGAATGAATTTAAAGCCAGATTCAAAGTGGATTATTGACTTTGTACCCGGTTTAGTGTGTGATGTTCGCGGTTAGCTTAGTGAATATAAAAAATTCCTTGCATAAATTTTTTTTTATATCTGTATATACTGCAGTGAGCAGTTGCAATTTAGTATTTTCATTAAGTATATGTACTTTTGAAAAGTTATAAAATAGATTTTATCTAAAAAAATGAATCACAAATTTGAAACATTGCACAAAAGGAATAGAAATTAAATGGAAAATAATTTAAAATTCCTTCACCTATTCAGAATCATGAATGATTTACTGTTTATTATAGGTTTTAAAATATAATATTATAAAAAACAATTTAAAATTGCTTTTAATTTAAAAATAAATTATTAGATATTATATTTAGAATCCTCACAAATTATATAAATATAATAAAAAATATATGCATAAAAATATATATACATATAAACATAAATACATAAATATTATTTTTCATTCCCAGAAAAAATACACCGCTCAATATAAACTTTCGGTTTAAATTTACTGTATAACAAACTTAACTATAAAAGGCTATTTGCACTCAAAAAATTATGGAACACATTACAAAAATATATATATATATATTCAGAGGTGGGTCGTCCAGTCTGATGGAGCTGAAATGGTTTTGCGTAAATAATATTTTGTAAAATAAAGATTAAATTTGTTCATTTTTTTTTCACTCATTTGTTTCGCTTACAGGCTTTCAAAATGCTACAAATTACTTGCTAACTGCTTATAGCTAGCTAGCACTTTTAGTTTTCGTCCTGATTTCATCTGGATACTCTGACTCTAGATATGAAATTTTCTCAAAAAATGAAAATTTTTTAACTTGCTTTGCAGTATATATATTAAACTTAACAATATATCTGACGAGATTTTACATTCAAATTAATTTATAAACTTGTCTAGCAGCACATAATTACTTACTGGATTATATATATTTCCATTAGAATCCCAAAGTTTATATAATATACCCTTATAATTTTTTTAAACAAAATAAAATATCTCGTCCTTGTGCATCCATATTTCACCAAGGAGTAAGTAAAAACACTGAGCTGCAGCAATCGTGATATTTTAAATATTGCAACTTTCCCAGCTATTGGAAAATCCAGGTTAAAAAAATTAAGCTATCGAAATTAGAACCACTTGATTCAAAACCCAATTATATACACTTGTAAAACTTTAAAAGAGCTACAAATTCTTGCTTATTGCTCATGATCACAAATGAACTAAAAATTCCCATCTACAATGTGGCTTTGTAGCCTGCTCAGCCAGTGATCTTAACTCTCATGCTTTCAATTGACTTGTTGAGTGATGAAAACAGATTGATAAGAAAATAAAAGTTAATTAAAAAACAAAATAAATATAAGTGAAATAAAAGGTTTACTTTTATAAAGGATTTAAGTGCCATTTTACCATGTCGTACAGCACAGCTACCCACCTTATTTCCTAAGAAAAATGCACTATTTAAACTTGATGTTATTCACATTTTTGATGTGAATAAGATCAATAGTTGAGGTATTTGGCTGAAATTGTAGAGTTACAAAAAGATTTAAACACTTTGGACACTTATATTGCTGTATCTAATAGATAAAAATATAAACTATACTTGTCCTGTCAGAAATAGGGTACCATTTATAAATATACAAAAGTAATTTCAATATTTTTAATCATTATTTAAAACAAAAAAAACATTGTCCAAGTGAGTTTTCGCTTTATTTTGCTTACTTTCTACTCCAAATAACCCTATAATAAAAAAAGTAGCTGCTGCCACTATTTGATAAATTTCGCTTTCCTCGAGTTTCTCAGTTTAGTACTGTAAAAGCTATTGCATACAAAAACATAAAATTTGGTACATTTGTAGAAAAATGTTAGGGGAACACACTAAAATAGACCGTTTTTCAATTTAAACTTAGTTTAAGAAATATTTAATGTAAATGTCAAAGACAGAAAATTTGAGCTGCGAATTCATGTCTTGGATAGACTAACAATAACAAGACATGAATTTTTGCAAGATGGAGCCCCTTTTTTAAATTTCGATTTAGTTTATCAGTTATTCTACTTTTTTTAGTTTGAGTTATTCTACTTTTTTTAATTTATGAGTAATTCTACTTTTTTATGCACTTCTGAAGTGAAAAGTTTTGTTCTGTATGAACATGTCCCTCGAGTTTCTCTATCTCATACGACAAAAACTATAGCATACAAAAATGTGAAATTTGGTACATTTGTAGAGAAATGGTATGGAAACATGTTGAAATAAACAGGTTTTCAATTTAATCTTTGGTTTGGCTTGAAACAAGCTCAACAAGCACCAGCGAACAGGAGCAAGTAGTCAGCGAGTAGGAGGCAAAGTTTCCTGACTTACAAAATGAGTTACGTGGGTTGGAGAAGAATGGCGAACATAGGGTGGAACCCTGGTTTTCTAAATAATAAAAGGTACATATAAACTGTAAGTGACAGAAATGTTCAGTAGAGAATCCAGTTTCTAAATCCATAATTTGTTTTTACATAGTTCTTATAGTTTTTGAACTCAAAATTGAAGACTCAAAATTTTCTGTTTTTAAGGATTGTAATGCTTATATCTCAAAAATTAAAAGTGCTATCTATAAACAGTATGCTAGTAATTTGTATCCCTTTGACAGCCCTACATAGATGTATAATTGGATTGGGTTACAGTTTTTAAAACATAGGGGTTATAATTTTGATCTTTTAATAGTTTGAAAAAGTGGTAATAACTTAAAGATTAAGTTGTTTCCATTATGTATCTCGCTTTAGTTACCATATTTAGTTTAGTTATCTGCATAGTAATCCCATATTATCTGTTGTAAAAGAAACAAATGAGAATGGAAACGACAAATAAACTTATCAAACTTTATTAAAGTTTTATTTCACAAGAAAATTCGCTCAGTTAGGTTCTGTACTATGATTTCTGTACTATGATATGTCGATTTTCAGCCATTTATGTACCCAGTGTGTGTGTGTGAGGGGGGGGGGGGGGCGCTTCGAGAGGGTTCTATGAGACTTTACCCCTAACCCTAATATTGTCCAGTCCAGAAGAAAAATAAAAACTCTGGCTCCAATAAGTGTGGTCTAGTGGTGGATACTATAATAGATTGACCCTTCTATGCCCCCGGAGAGCTACTGAAATTTACTCTTTATCTGAAAAGACAAAGAAAAAACCCCATAATTTCCACACTGGGGGATGAAAATCAGACTATGTTAGGTTCTGTTCGATGGTCGATACTATAAATATGCAAAGATTTAGACTTTTGTATCACCAGAAGACTTTTGGAGGGTCTATAAAGACTTTTTTGAAAAACCCCAAAATCTCCACATTGGGGGCAGGGGGTTGAAAATCTGACTAAGTTAGGTTCTATCTGATGGTTGATACTATAAGTGTACAAAGATTCAGACTTCTGAGTCACCAGGGGACTTCTGGAGGGTCTGTAAACTTTATGAAAAATCCTATTTTTTCCACCCCTTGGGGTAAATAAAAAATTTAACTTCCTTAAGTTCTGTCCGGTAATCGATACTATAATTGTGTAAAGCATCAGCCTTCTAGGTCACCAGGAGGACTTCTGGAGGGTCTATAAAGACTTTTAGAGACCCTAATTTTTTCATCCCAGGGGAGAAATAAAGAAATGTGGCTTTGTTAGATTCTTTACTATAATTTATACTATAAGTATACAAAGATTCAGCCTTCCAAGTCACTGGGAAGGAGGGGGGGGGGGGTCTTGAAATACAAAAACAATTATACTATTACATATAGTGATTTGAAAAACATTAATTTTAACATGATCAATTCTATCTTTTAGAATAAATAACAAAAAAGAAAATATCACCTTTGGACTCTGAATATCATTTTTTCCATCCTGAATCAGCATCAATTCAGCTCTTGTTATCCGGGGATGTTGCTCAGGTGATTCGTAAATCAGTAATGCCCAGAAAACAAACCACACACAACCCAAAAATCCTGCGATATATTACACACATGTAATAAACAAATGCCACAAAATTTTTTATGAACAATTATGCAAGTAGGCATGCCAATACATTTTTTTCATCAGCTTATTAGTATATATATAAGATAAGCAAACAACATTTTAAACATGTCAAAATTAAAAGAATAATAAAATAAAAGTTTTATAACCAGTGAAAACATAATAAATTTGACAGTTTACTTTTTTTCAGTACTTTATTGAAAACTTACTTCAAATGCTTAGCGAGAGTTACAGATAAAAACAATAAAAATTTATAAGCATTTTAATACATATGCAAAGCTATAACACTGTCTTTGAAATCTACCAAAAAAATTTCACAAAATTAATTCTTCATTAGAAAGTTTGCCGACTATGGTCAGGGTATCTGACTGAAATAGGAGTATTATGAAAAATGTAAACAATTTTTACACATATATCTCCGAACCTAATAGATAAAAATCTAAACAATTTATACTTGTTTTATCAGAAGTATGGTACCATTTATGTAAACACAAAAATAATTTTTAATATTTTGAACATATTTATAAAAAACAATAAAAGTTTCTGTCCAAGTGAGTTTTTACTATAAAATACTTTTATAGCAAATATAAAGAATTTTTGCATGAGCATGTTTTTGTTTCACGTTTTTCTTACTTCCACTTGAAATATCTTCTAACCTATAAAAAAATATATGTAAATAGCAAGAAAAAATGTTCAATAAAAAATCTAGTTTCTAGATCAATCATTTGATTTTACAAAGCTCAACTATAGTTTTCAAGCAATCATCTCGTCAAATGTTGAAGAAGATTGAAAATATTTTATTTTTAAAGTTTGTAATGTTTATTTGTATCTCCAAAACTAACAGTACGAGCTATGACCAGTAAGCAAGTAATTGGTAGTCCTTTGAAAGTCCTATAAAAGCATATATAATTGAATTTGAGATTCGATTCTTAGTTTTTGAAATATATTAGTTACAATTTTGATATTTTAATTTTTTTTTAACTATTTTGACTTTACAGAAAGTTATTCATGCAAAACAATTTTGACTCCATCAAACTAGAGACACCATTTTTTTTTTAAATGAGTGTTGGACAATTGAACATTGTTGGAATTGATTTAGAAGTTTCTGGCTGGTGTCACAGTTCTTCTCTAAATATTGAGTTTCTCTGTTTTTAAATCGCAACTCCAAGGAAAGAAATTGATTACATTTTCTTTTTAAATCATGCATGGATGGCTGGCAGGCTTCTAGAAATTCTCCATCCTCCCACCATTCTAGTCGGATTGAAATTCAACAAAGACTAACATTTTTTTAAATTGCCATCCTCTAAGATGAAGTTAAAAATGACAAACCTTTCAAAAAAAAAAAAAAAAAAAAAAAAAAAAAAAAAAAAAAAAAAAAAAAAAAAAGGTCATCGTAAAATTATAGTGAATGCATTTTTCCTTAGAGGACTCCTTGGAGGAAAATATAACTGTTGGTTTCTGGTTTAATTTACTCCCTGCATAAGTATAAACTTAACTAGTGTGCATTGTCAACACCTTCTATAACATATAGGGAATATTTGTGGTACAGTTTTAATGTACATGCTATTATTTGAGTCTTTATTGGACATTCATCATTTACAAAGAGGAGTAAATGTTAAATAACAAAGTGTACTAGGTGTATTTCCTTGTGTAAAAATGAAAGAGTTATGTAACCTTGTCTACATATTTTAATCCGAATCAGGATCCTAAAAAGACCCCAAACCTAATTGAAAAAATGAAAACTTACATAATCAGAATGTAGCAGAAGACTCAACAAAAGATAATTTTCCGATAATTAAAATGAGAACATACATTTTGAAAAAATTCTTAAGATAATGAGTAACAATTTTTTAAGGTGGGTAAAAAATCTCAAGTAGTCATCCTTGTGGATAAACTAGATGTTTCTAATCTCCCAAATTCTGATAGAAGGAAGAAAAATATAAATTGATTCACTCAATATAAAAAGCAAATAAAACATTAGTGGTATCATGTATTTAAAGGGATACAAATCTTTAACATGCAATAACAGCTTAGTACAAACTAAATATAAAAATTTACAAACCAAAAACATAAAATACTGAAGGCCATCCTCCCAAAAAGTCTGATTCACAAAGTATTCCAGAAATTGGCATTGCAATGACTGTACCAATTTGTGCACCACTGTATATAATTGTTGACAGCATGCTTCTTTCTAACTTTGGCAGCCAGCAACCCAACATTGCATGCATAGCAGGGAATGTGACACCCTAGAATTCATTAATATATTCAAATTAGAATAATGTAACACAATTTATGTTTCACGCAAAATCTCTCAATATTACCATGAAAAGAATGCAGTTTTATAAAAACTAAAAAATTTAGGCAATACTATAGCTCTTTATTTTGGAAGGTCAACAGTACTGAAGCATTTTTCAAAGTATAAAATTAATTTTTCTAAATGTACAAGAAACATATTTTTTCTAACATTTAAATGATTTGATGATATTTTTTGGTTATAATTTATTCTATTTGCCTAAAACACAAGATCAAAAGAGAATGAAATTCTCAAGAACTGTACATGGAGATTTATAGACATTCTCAGAAACAAATCAAAGATTTTTGATGTGAAATATCTTAGGATGAGGAGTACGATAGAGTAAATAATGAAAGAAATGTGATGAAGATGAAATAGAAGTATATGAGGAAGTACAACAGAAATGCCATAAATATCCAAGAGGAAACCATTGTTATAATTTGAAGGTCCAGGTTACATGACCTTGGTGATTAATTCGGTGGTCTTGTCAACAAATTTGGTGAAATATCACCAACTTAGTAACTTTTAGAGTTCTGGAGACTTCTCAAATTTTATTGATTGACTAAGAACTTCATGAGTTACATGCTTTTACAGAACTTTCTACAGAGTGTATATAAACTCATCATCGTTCAGTTGGGCTGTCGATGTGAAACAAGAAAAACTAAATTGTGAATATATCAGTGTCTTAGTAAATCATGAATAAATTATGTAATGGAAGTACCACTATACTTACACTGCTAAACTCAATACAGAAACTAAAATGTAATTTTTCTCCTGATTATATATACTCTTTAAGCTGTATTATAAAACAATTCTAGTAGAAAAATGTAAAAAATTATTTTAGTTCTGCAAAACTATTTTAGTTGTGCATCAGCATCTGCACCAGTATGCTTTAATCACTTGTGCAGGCCACAAGCTTGCCTGGTGGAGTTGCTGCAAAGATTTCATCATCGATAACTTATTATTTGTGGTTCAATTCGGACCAAAATAACCTGTATTCTATCAATCTATCAAAACTGTATAATTAAAAGAAAAAAGTAAATACAGAAAATATCAAAACTTTTCCCTTAGAAACCTTGTACTTCCATTACATACAACACAAATCGACCTTTTTCTATTTGAAACATATGAAAGGAGTGATACTTCACATCAATCTATAACAAATAACGAGTTATTTACTATTATTTTTTATGTGTGTGTGAGCAAATTAGTTTGGGATGCATCCTACACACTGAAAAAATGAAATAAAGGGAAATATCCTTTTATTATTTAGGGACATCTTTTGCTAAAAAAAAAAAAAGAAAAACAATTATGGTTGATAAGGAATGGCAAAAAGCATAAAATTATATTCCAAAAGAAATGAAGGGTTTACCAAGTAGAGCACTTTCTTCTGGAACAATAAATTTTATAACCAACATACTTAAGAAAAGTACTGAAATTTTTAATTATATACCTGAAAATCATTGACAATAAATCTGAAAATTCACAAAACAGGGATACTATGCAAGAAAAAAAATCAATCAAAATTTGTAGATTGATTTTAAATTTGTTCCAAACTCATTTGAGCTCATGAGCTCAAATCATTTTTATAAAGTAAAAAATTAATTCAGCACCAACAGTGCTAATTTTTTCTTAAAATTTTGATCAGAAATGATGCAAGATTACAGCAACTATGCAAAAGTGGAAGAAATTTTTTCACAGCTTTCCAAGTAATTTTAACTTATTTTCAAATTATCAAAGGATTTCATATTTTCCAGACAATGCAGCAACCTTGCAAAAAAATACTCAAAACTCAAAAGAGGCTTACCTCGCCAAGTCCTTCAAGGACTCTGAGAACAATCAGAGCATTGGGATCCCATCTAGCAGCAGCTGGTGTTAAAAGAGTTAATATAGAGGTGCATAAAACACCTATACCAAAAAGCCATTTTCCTCCAAATACTTCAGCTATTCGACCACCAGGAATTTGGGTAACAAGATAGCCATAGAAGAAAGACCCCAAAATGTTTCCTTGTACATTTGAATCCCAGTTAAATTCTCCTGGCTAAATAAAAAAAACAAAGTTCTATCAGATTTTTTAATACAGTGTGTAAAAACATCCAGTATGAATATGATACAACAAAAAGTAGTTATATTGAACCTCAGAGTTATAATGAATTTCTGTTTATAAGGTACTAAGTTAATAGTCCCACAAGAAGTTTTATTTACATGTCCTTAGATTTCATTTACGTAACAAATTTATATATAAAGAAACAGTGAATTTGAACCAGATTCTAATGCAAATTCCTCCAATTAATTCTGTGAATTGAAATTCTGAGTAACTCCCAAGAGCTTTTTGACACATCTAATATATTGCTCACTTTAAAAGAAAAAGCCCAAAAGCAGAAAGGAATTCATATGATGTACACACCTGCAACTAGAAGACACTAAGCTTTCTTTAAACAAACTGCATTCAAAATTTGACAGTGCTGTTTCTAAAATGCTTTTTGTGAATGTAAGTAGTAGAAAATAATGTCGACTGATACCTGCTCAGAAATCCTCTTCTTAGGAGTCACAATGTCCTTATATTTTTTACCATGATATAATTTTCATTGAAGGTCATAATGATATCACATTGATGTTTCATAATTTTATATATGCTTTGTGATAAAAGTATTTAATTCATTATTTTAATCCACATAAATCTAATAAAAGGATTAGTTTAAAAAAGGAAATACAAATGTTAAAATAAACTTAAACAAATTCATATATCATGAGTAATATATTTATAATTTGTTTTTATTTTTATCACCGAATAGATTATATATGGGTTGAAGTTTAAGGCTCATGCCCGAATATGAAAAATGATATCATCCAGACTGAGGACAGCTACCAGGTAGTCCCCATGTGATGTAGCCCTAAATTTTATAGCCATGTGCCCCCAAGAAACCTTAATTCAGCACTGTTTTTAACCACAATATTTTGATGAAAAGCATCTTCAACTTTTAATGTTTCCATTCCAAATTTTATAGTTGGTACCCTGCTAACACTTTCTGGAGACCTTGAAAGTTTGATTTGCATCTTAGTAACATCTTTGAAATCATAATTTAGAAAAGTAATTGCTTTGATTTTTGCTGAAATGTCAATGATTGTTTGTTGTGATACTTTTGCTTGCAATTAAAGCATTTTGTATGTCATTTAACTGATGAAATATCTGTATATCCTTTTTTTTTTTTAGGAAAAATACAAATTTCTGAGAGTTTTATTGCACATTAAAAATGGCTTAGTGTAATGTTGGTTGAGAAACATCCTTTGTTTCATCATCACTACATCTCTCATTTTCTGTATTTCAAGCATATTCAGTGAAAAAAATTCATCAATTATGAAAAACTTTATTTCTAAATATGTTTCACAATTCATGAAATCTTTAAAAGTCATTTCCAGATTCAAAACATCCCACTTTTCAACATTATTCGGTACATTCTGGAGACTATGCTGATTAGATAAACCCTTTAGCACATGTTTCTTGGTTGCCCCTGCTACTACTTCTTGTACAAAAATTTAGAATCAAAAAGAGCATGGAAGGTGCTAAAAGTCTTTTCCAGAACTCAATAAAAAAAAATATTTCTTAGTTTTCAACTAACTTTGAGTTTAGCCAAAACTTGGAATCAGAAAAAAAAACTAAATATGTATAAACCTGTGAAATGAGTACAAAATGAGCTTTTAAACAAAATATTTTAGCATTAAAAGATATAAGAACATCTAAGGACTAATGGGAAACGACATATAAATTATAAAATCATATAAATTATGCTTTACTATATTTAAAAATTACATGAATTTTCGAAAGTTTTAAAAGATTTATTAGACAATATCTTGGCTTTTCCAGAAAGCTTTTCAAATGTGATGGCAACCAAGGTTTATCAAACAGGGTAGCAACCACAATCAGTAGATAATTGGCTACAATTTCATGCATATGAGAATAATGTAATTATGTCCATTTTTCATTCCTAACAAATAAAATCAACATTTGCCTGAATTTTGTAATCACTTTTGCTTGGAAACTCCAATTGGCAGGATGACGAAATTTCGCATACATATGCAAAATTACCCACAGATTTGCACAATCATAATTTCAATTATTAAAACGAACTGCAACAGGGTGAAATGTGTAATTCTGAACTGCACATACTCACTATGCTTCCTACAAATAACAAGTAAATAACTTTTTAACAGCTAATCAAAGTGTGTACACTTGTATGTATTGTGATTTAAAAGTGCTCCTGTGTATTAAATATGTTTTTGTGATTTAAATGTACTACATTGATTGATTGTTTTCCTATATTCTAATTTGTTTAATTTGATATTCAAATTCTGAAAGCTTATATACTCTTTTGTACTGAGATTCTCAAATATTGAAATTAGTTTTTTATACTTCTAATTTCATAATTTTTTGTTAAAATAAGTTTTAATTTGAAATCTTTTAACAGCTCGCACACTTCATATGCGTGAGTCTACTCAAAGAGTGCCTTTTTTTTAAGAAAATGCAGAAACAAAAGTGAATAAAAGATGCTGTAACTGGTATAAACACTGTATTTAAACTAAATACAGCTATTATAATGACAAAACTCACCAATAATAGGCATTTCCCAAACTATGAACTTTGTCTCGTAGCCTCATGCAGTTCAAGATAAATATTCTAAGAATTTAATGTCAGCTGCATGACTGACTTCTAGTTTGTCACCACAGCACAGAGGTTTGTAAAATTGTGGCATATAACAAGTTTTTATAATGTCACTGCAGTAACAACTAATCCATACTGATGAGCTCTAAAATTGAAACAGGTCTGCAAATACTTGTTGCTGCAGTGGAAGTATAAATATTAACTGCAATTCCCACAAGCTTTTTATGTGTAACCGTAGTAAATTTAAATGAATTTTTCACCAGTAAGATTAATGTACATGAAAACCAATACTTTTAATTTGATATAAATTAAATCTTTATTAAACAAAATATATTGACATAAATGTTCTCAACTCGAAAATATAAACTTGCAACATTACCAATCCTTAACATGACAATCCAAGTAGAATCGGCTTCTAAATCGTTCGTTCATTCTTTCTAGTAGCATGACTTCCTTTTGTACCTCCCTCAATTCCACTATTTTGTACAGTTGATGTCTATTGGTTCATTATGGACGAGCGATGCAAAGTTCATTCTCCATTCCTAACGAAGCAAAATCAACATTTGCCTGAATTTTGTTATCCCTTTTACTCGTAAACTGCAATAGGTAGGAAGATGAAATTTTGCATACATACATGAAATTGCATGCAGATTTGCAGAATCACAATTCCAATTATTAAAACAAATTTAACAAGGTGAAATGGTCATTTTTAAATTGTGTATGCTCACTACACTCCCTACAAATAGTGTTGTTGAGACCCAGACCGTCCGACCTACCAGAAAGATGTACGGTAACCGTTTGCACGGCCGGGAACCTACAAATAGTGTGAAAGCCCCAGGCCGTCCGGCTTGTCCAGAAGACTTAGAGCAACAAAATGGACGACCGGGAAGGCCTACAAATAGTGTTGTTGTTGAGACCCAGACCGTCCGACCTACCAGAAAGGTGTAAGGTAACTGTATGGACGGCCGGGAAGTGCCACCCAATTTAGACCGGAACCCAGTGGGGGAGGCATCCACAGGGACCGTACCCTCCTTCCCCTACCACCAACCTCTCGGAAGGACTTACGGACCCACATGTTTAACGTGATCGTACTCCGCATGAACACGGCGGCATTTGTGGTAGCGTGCAAATCTAGCGCGCAAACCACGGGGATACCGCACCCGAGATGGCCAACAGCACGCGGTGTTCCGAGGTGGTCACCCACCAAGTACTAACCGCGCCCGATGCTGCTTGACTTCGGTGATCTAACGAGAACCGGTGTTTTCAGCACGGTACGGCCGTTGGCCCGCCTACAAATAGTGTTGAAGACCCAGACCGACCGGCTCGTCAGCAAGGACATAAGCAACCGATTAGTCGGCCGACCTACAAATAGTGTGGAAAAATAAAATATAGGCCTATGGGCACTATGGATAGGAATAACTTTGTTGTTCAATAGTCAAATAAAAGAGGAATCAATATTAAGCTTCACTACCGTATTTTTTTTTTTTTTTTTTTTTACACAGTTGTTAGAAGAACAGTTTGAAACAAAATACATACCATGGAGTTAGAGTTACCCTTTACCTCCATAATGATACATCTATATAATAAAAGGCAATGTCTGTGTGTCTGTCTTATACACTATACGTTTCGCGACCGCGCGTCGGAGAGCTACGAAATTTGGCAATCGGAGACCCGGGGGGGAGGGAAGGGGACACGTGAAAACCGATTTTTAAAATTTTAATTATTTTTTTGTTTATTTAATGTTTTATGCGATTTCGACCGTTTTTTGCCCTTTTTTCTCCACGATCCAGACATCGTAGAAAAAAACAAATTACACCATCGGAAAGAGCAGAGAATTTCGAGTAAAAATATATCAATTTCAAATCTCCATTTCGATTTCTAATATTTTTTAAAGATTTTAAAACAAAAGTCACTTTTTGCTCAAGAAAACGATTTTTGGTTTTTAAATTCTCGCATCGTGAAAAGTACTCATAATTTCGACTAATAATTTACATTTTCAGAAAGGTCAAACATCTGGCATTCTTACAAGTCTAATCTGGTTCAGAAATAATGAAAATTGCCTTCAGGATCGCAATTTTAAAGACGTCATGATTTTAAATTTCTCACCGTTCCGCTCGGCGTGACGCTTCGTTTCTCCCCCGCTGAAGCAGGGAAGGTGGTGGGTGGGGACGTCAAGGTGGAGGTGACGTCACGGTTCTGTATATGCATAGCGATGGGTGGGACAATAAGAAACCGAATTAGTTTTTACTTTCCGTTTCCCGCGCTTCCGATTTTAAATGAAATAAGAGCTTAACATATGCACTGTAGAAATTATTATATTTATATTTTAAATAATGGAACGATATGGATTTTTTAAATGGATATTTTAATTTTATGGATATTTTAAATGATGGAACGATGGATATTTTAATTTTATGGATATTTTAAATGATGGAACGATGGATATTTAAATTTTATGGATATTTTAAATGATGGAACAATGGAATGAGGATGATGGAATTAAGAGCTTAGAGAGCATATGGTCATTTTAAATTGTAAATTAGCGCGCGGGAAGTTAGCGGTAGGCCCGGGTACGATTCCCGCCACTGCCAAAACTGCCGAAGTGTTCACGCGGAATACGATCACGTTAAACATGTGGGCCCGTAAGTCCTTCCGAGAGGTTGGTGGTAGGGAAAGGAGGGTACGGTCCCTGTGGATGCCTCCTTCACAGGGTCCCCGTCTAAATTGGGTGAATATAAAGAAAGTTGCGGAGGGCGAGGCAGCCCAGTGGTTAGCGCTCAGGAATTGCACTCGGTAGGCCCGGGTTCGATTCCCGCCACTTCCAAAACTGCCGCCGTGTTCACGCGGAGTACGATCACGATAAACATGTGGGTCCGGAAGTCCTTCCGAGAGGTTGGTGGTAGGGGAAGGAGGGTACGGTCCCTGTGGATGCCTCCCTCACAGGGTTCCCGTCTAAATTGGGTGAATATAAAGAAAGTTGCGGAGGGCGAGGCAGCCCAGTGGTTAGCGCTCAGGAATTGCACTCGGTAGGCCCGGGTTCGATTCCCGCCACTTCCAAAACTGCCGCCGTGTTCACGCGGAGTACGATCACGATAAACATGTGGGTCCGGAAGTCCTTCCGAGAGGTTGGTGGTAGGGGAAGGAGGGTACGGTCCCTGTGGATGCCTCCCTCACAGGGTTCCCGTCTAAATTGGGTGAATATAAAGAAAGTTGCGGAGGGCGAGGCAGCCCAATGGTTAGCGCTCAGGAATTGCACTCGGTAGGCCCGGGTTCGATTCCCGCCACTTCCAAAACTGCCGCCGTGTTCACGCGGAGTACGATCACGATAAACATGTGGGTCCGGAAGTCCTTCCGAGAGGTTGGTGGTAGGGGAAGGAGGGTACGGTCCCTGTGGATGCCTCTCCCACTGGGTTCCGTTCTAAATTGGGTAAATAAAAAGAATGTTATGGAGATAGTCGCTGGGGGCGAAGAAGCCCAGTGGTTAGCGCGCGGGAATTGCACTCAGTAGGCCCGGGTTCGATTCCCAAAATTGCCGCCGTGTTTACGCGGAGTACGATCACGTTAAACATGTGGGTCCGTGAGTCCTTCCGAGAAGTTGGTGGTAGGGTAAGGAGGGTACGGTCTAAATTGGATGAATAAAAAGAAAGTTATGGAGATTGTCGCGTAGGGCAAAGTAGCCAAATGGTTAGCGCGCGGAAATTGCACTCGGTAGGCCCGGGTTCGATTCCCAAAATTGCCGCCGTGTTTACGCGGAGTACGATCACGTTAAACATGTGGGTCTGTAAGTCCTTCCGAGAGGTTGGTGGTAGGGGAAGAAGGGTACGGTCCCTGTGGATGCTTCTCCCACTTGGTTCCGGTCTAAATTGGGTGAATAAAAAGAAAGTTATGAAGAATATCGCGGAGGGTGAAGTACCCCAGTGGTTAGCGCGCGGGAATTTCACTCGGTAGGCCCGGGTTCGATTCCTGCCATTGCCAAAACTGCAGCCGTGTTCACGCGGAGTACGATCACGTTAAACGTGTGGGACTGCAAGTCCTTCCGAGAGGTTTGTGGTAGGGGAAGGAGGGTACGGTCTCTTTGGATGCCTCCCCCATTGGGTTCCGGTCTAAATTGTGTGGCACTTCCTGGCCTTCCAAGCAGTTACCTTACACCTTTCTGGTAGGTCGCGCCAACGAGTTTGCCACGGTCAGAATTTTCAAGGGTAGCGAACAGGCTGGTCGCCAAAGGCGGCTCGTAATTTTATTTATTTAATGTTTTATGCGATTTCGACCTTTTTTTGCCGTTTTTGCCCTTTTTTCTCCCCGATCCAGACGTCGTAGAAAAAAACAACTCACACCATCGGAAAGAGCAGACAATTGCGAGTAAAAATATATCAATTTCAAATCTCCATTTCGATTTCTAATAATTTTTAAAGATTTTAAAACAAAAGTCACTTTTGGCACAAAAAAACGATTTTTGGTTTTTAAATTCTCGCATAGTAAAAAGTACTCATAATTTCGACTAATAATTTACATTTTTAGAAAGCTGAAATATCTGGCATTCTTACAAGTCTAATCTGGTCCAAAAATAATGAAAATTGCCTTCAGGATCGCAATTTTAAAGACGTCATGATTTTAAATTTCTCGGCGTTCCGCTCGGCGTGCCGCTTCGTTTCTCCCGCGCTGAAAAAGGGAAGGTGGTGGGTGGGGACGTCAAGGTGGAGGTGACGTCACGGTTCTGAATAGAGCTCCTTTGCTCTATATAAATTATTATATTTATATTTTAAATGATGGGACGATCTGGATTCTTTAAATGTATATTTTAACTTTTGGATATTTAAATGGATATTTTAATTTTATGGATATTTTAAATGATGGAACAATGAAACAATGGAATGAGGATGATGGAATTAAGCATATGGTCATTTTAAATTGCAAATTAGCGCGCGGGAAGTTAGCGGTAGGCCCGGGTTCGATTCCCGCCACTACCAAAACTGCCGCCGTGTTTACGTGGAATACGATCACGTTAAATATGTGGGTCCGTAAGTCCTTCCGAGAGGTTGGTGGTAGGGGAAGGAGGATACGGCCCCTGTGGATGCCTCCCCCACTGGGTTCCCGTCTAAATTGGGTGAATATGTAGAAAGTTATGGAGATTGTCGCGGAGGGCGCGGCAGCCCAGTGGTTAGCGCGCGGGAATTGCACTCAGTAGGCCCGGGTTCGATTCCCGCCACTGCCAAAACTTACGCCACGTTCACGCAGAGTACGATCACGTTAAACATGTGGGTTCGTGAGTCCTTCCGAGAGGTTGGTGGTAGGGGAAGGAGGGTACGGTCTAAATTGGGTGAATAAAAAGAAAGTTATGGAGATTGTCGCGGAGGGCGAAGTAGCCCAGTGGTTAGCGTGCGGGAATTGCACGCGGTAGGCCCGGGTTCGATTTCCGCCACTGACATGGAGTACGATCACGTTAAACATATGGGTCCGTATGTTTTTCCGAGAGGTTGGTGGTAGGGGAAGGAGGGTACGTTCCCTGTGGATGCCTCCCCCACTGGGTTCCGGTCTAAATTGGGTGGCACATCCTGGCCGTCCAACCAGTTATCAGGCCCGGGTTCGATTCCCAAAATTGCCGCCGTGTTTACGCGGAGTACGAGCACGTTAAACATGTGGGTCCGTGAGTCCTTCCGAGAAGTTGGTGGTAGGGGAAGGAGGGTACGGTCTAAATTGGATGAATAAAAAGAAAGTTATGGAGATTGTCGCGTAGGGCAAAGTAGCCCAATGGTTAGCGTGCGGAAATTGCACTCGGTAGGCCCGGGTTCGATTCCCAAAATTGCCGCCGTGTTTACGCGGAGTACGATCACGTTAAACATGTGGGTCTGTAAGTCCTTCCGAGAGGTTGGTGGTAGGGGAAGAAGGGTACGGTCCCTGTGGATGCTTCTCCCACTTGGTTCCGGTCTAAATTGGGTGAATAAAAAGAAAGTTATGAAGAATATCGCGGAGGGTGAAGTACCCCAGTGGTTAGTGCGCGGGATTTGCACTTGGTAGGCCCGGGTTCGATTCCCAAAATTGCCGAATAAAAATAAAGTTATGGAGATTGTCGCGGATGGCACGGTAGCCCAGTGGTTAGCGCGCGGGAATTTCACTCGGTAGGCCCGGGTTCGATTCCCGCCATTGCCAAAACTGCAGCCGTGTCCACGCGGAGTACGATCACGTTAAACGTGTGGGACTGCAAGTCCTTCCGAGAGGTTTGTGGTAGGGGAAGGAGGGTACGGTCTCTTTGGATGCCTCCCCCATTGGGTTCCGGTCTAAATTGTGTGGCACTTCCTGGCCTTCCAAGCAGTTACCTTACACCTTTCTGGTAGGTCGCGCCAACGAGTTTGCCACGGTCAGAATTTTCAAGGGTAGCGAACAGGCTGGTCGCCAAAGGCGGCGAAATTTGGCAATCGGAGACCTGGGGGGGAGGGAAGGGGACACGTGAAAACCGATTTTCAAAATTCTAATTATTTTTTTTGTTATTTAATGTTTTATGCGATTTCGACCGTTTTTTGACCTTTTTGCTCTTTTTTCTCCACGATCCAGACATCGTAGAAAAAAACAAATCACACCATCGGAAAGAGCAGAGAATTTCGAGTAAAAATATATCAATTTCAAATCTCAGGGACAAATTCTAATATTTTTTTTATGATTTTAAAACAAAAGTCACTTTTGGCTCAAAAAAACGATTTTTGGTTTTTAAATTCTCGCATAGTAAAAAGTACTCATAATTTCGACTCATAATTTACATTTTTAGAAAGGTCAAACATCTGGCATTCTTACAAGTCCAATCTGGTCAGGAAATATTCCGTATTGCCCACAGGATCGGGATTTTAAAAGTTTCCGAATTTCAATTTCTCAGCGTTCCGCTTCTTAACCGGCGTTTCTCCCCCGCAGAAGGAGGGAAGGTGGTGGGTGGGGACGTCAAGGTGGAGGTGACGTCACGGTTCTGAATAGAGCTCATTTACTCCATATAAATTATTATATTTATATTTTAAATGATGGAACGATATGGATTTTTTAAATGTATAGTTTAACTTTTGGATTTTTTTAAATGGATATTTTAATTTTATGAATATTTTAAATGATGGAACAATGAAACAATGGAATGAGGATGACGGAATTAAGCATATGGTCATTTTAAATTGCAAATTAGCGCGCGGGAAGTTAGCGGTAGGCCCGGGTTTTGATTCCCGCCACTGCCAAAACTGCCGCCGTGTTTACGTGGAATACGATCACGTTAAATATGTGGGTCCGTAAGTTCTTCCGAGAGGTTGGTGGTAGGGGAAGGAGGATACGGCCCCTGTGGATGCCTCCCCCACTGGGTTCCCGTCTAAATTGGGTGAATATATAGAAAGTTATGGAGATTGTCGCGGAGGGCGCGGCAGCCCAGTGGTTAGCGCGCGGGAATTTCACTCAGTAGGCCCGGGTTCGATTCCCGCCACTGCCAAAACTTACGCTACGTTCACGCAGAGTACGATCACGTTAAACATGTGGGTTCGTGAGTCCTTCCAAGAGGTTGGTGGTAGGGGAAGGAGGGTACGGTCTAAATTGGGTGAATAAAAAGAAAGTTATGGAGATTGTCGCGGAGGGCGAAGTAGCCCAGTGGTTAGCGTGCGGGAATTGCACGCGGCAGGCCCGGGTTCGATTTCCAAAATTGCCGCCGTGTTCACGCGGAGTAAACATGTGGGTCTGTAAGTCCTTCCGAGAGGTTGGTGGTTGGGGAAGGAGGGTACGGTCCCCGTGGCTGCCTCTCCCACTGGGTTCCGGTCTAAATTCGGTGAATAAAAAGAAAGTTATGGAAAATGTCGCGGAGGGCGAAGTACCCCAGTGGTTAGCGCGCGGGAATTTCACTGGGTAGGCCCGGGTTCGATTCCCGCCACTGCCAAAACTGCAGCCATGTTCACGCGGAGTACGATCACGTTAAACATATGGGTATGTATGTTTTTCCGAGAGGTTGGTGGTAGGGGAAGGAGGGTACGTTCCCTGTGGATGCCTCCCCCACTGGGTTCCGGTCTAAATTGGGTGGCACATCCTGGCCGTCCAACCAGTTACCTTACACCTTTATGGTAGGTCGCGCCAACGAGTTTGCCACGGTTGGAATTTGCCACGATCAGCATTTTCAAGGGTTGCGAACAGGCTGGTCGCCAAAGGCGGCTAGTACAATAATAAAACACAAATCTATAAAAATATGTTTTTGTGGTTTAAATGTATTGCTTTGATTTCATTGTATTCCTGTATTCTAAATTGTTTAACTCAATATTCAAATTCTAAAAGCACATATGCTCTTTTGTATTACAATTCTCAAATTTTGAAATTATTTTTTTATAATTCTAATTTCATAATTATTTGAAAAATTAAGTTTTAATTTGAAATATTTCATACTCATAAGTCTATTTAAAGCCCGACTTTTTACTGGTTATATAAATTTGAATGAAATGTTATGCTCACAATGATGTCCTCAGAAATCCTCCTAAAATGAAATCCTCAGAATCTCACAGTTCACAAACATTAGAATAAACTAACTTTACAAATCAATTTTCAAGAACCCACCCTAGAACATTATTTTTCATCTTAAAATTTCATTATTAGTTTTAACGTCATTAAACTAAAACAAGCTTTGTTAACTCCACGGGATTATGGCACTAACGAGTTTGCCATGGTCAGAATTTTCAAGAGTAGCAAACAGGCTTGTAGCTGAAGGCAGCTAGTTTAATGAATAAAAGCCGAGGTCAATGTTTTGGGACACCCTGTATAGTGAAAACATTGCTTGCACATATTGCACATGATTCACACTTTTTTTCTCTTAAATCCCCATGTTGTTTTCATATCTGTACAACATTTTATATTTGTACACTTTTTTTTCATTTGGTTAAGCATTTATAGAGAAAACATGGTTGCATCAGTTTTGTAGAAACTGATACACGAAATGATAATAAGCACTTCAGAAAAATTATATATTTTTAATTTGGCTCAAGTGTTCAACATGAAAACTAGACTTTTCTTTAATGAATGAAACATATATGTTGCACACAAAAAAAGAAACTTAAATCTTAAATACCACAGCTTTTCTCATAGAAATTAAAAGTAGTTTCCAAATAACCAAAAACACTAAAAAATTTTAAATAAAATAAAATTGTTTACTTTTAGTGTTGAACCATTACTATGATCATCAGCATAGCATTCATAAGATTCACTTGAGTTTGACTTGTTTCCTTGGTTAACCATAGCCACAAGAGCAACACTCAAGTTCACCCGTAAAGCATAGACATTGCAGAAACCAAGAAATCCAAGCAATGTCAGAATATAACGAGCAGGAATGTTTTGAAAAGGCCCTAAATTAAACAAGAAATATTGTAAAACAAAATTTATATAGGTAAAAAAACTTTTAATGAAACTTTTAAAAATCTTAATATAGGTAAAATCAAGATTTTTATTTTTTACACAATTTTATGTTTGAAATTTGGTAAGAGAGAGAGTGGGGCACTTTGGTTCAATTTTAATTTTTTTTATGAATTTTTTTTTTTATAATTCTATCTTAATAAAACCCTTACCACTTCCACATAAGATAAAAGTATAATCAGTTTCCAACATCTTATACATAATTACTTAATAAAAAAAAATGAGAACCTTTCCAGTGTCCCAAGATGTCCCAACGGATGGGCACCTTAAGACAGTATCTTAAATGATTAAAACATTATAAATTATCAACTTTACTGAGACAAATTTTTGGTTATATTGCCCTTATTTAATAAATAGCTAACACTTCAGATTAAAATAAATATACCTTTATCTTTTAACATAGTTTTATAAATAAATTAAATTCTAATCTCAATATTATTGTCTACACAATTTACATAACAGTTTTTTGCCTAAAAAACTACAAAAGTTTGATAAATTATTACCTAACTAGAATAAATTACCTGGTGTTGCCGGGATCCACGCAATTGAAATTACTTTTTACTAGAATGCTGAAGATTTAAAATATACTCCCCCCCTTCCCTGCAAGACCATACATCAAAAAGTCTTTATTTTACAGCCATTTAAAATCTTAATTGCTAACTTTAGACATTATTGCAGAAATGCAATTTTTCAAGGGACTACTTATAATACTGCTACAATTTTATAATTCAAAATTCAAATCTCTATCTGTGAAACTCAGGATTTTTAATTTCTGAATTTTAAATCCTACTACCGAAGCGCCATCCATCTGGAACTCCCAGTTTTGAAGGGAGATGTTTGTCTATGATCTTGCCACCATGCTTATAACGAAATTCGAGTCACATTTTTCTCCACATGTTTTATGGTATTTTTAGCAGCCGCAAAAGGAAATTCGAGTCTATAAAAGCGAGACTAAAATTATCGAGCCTCGGGTTAATTGGAAAGTAATACAGGATTTTAGCTTACCAAAAATTAAGTGCATAACAGTCCATTAAACTGATTCTGCAATCGCAAATTTTATAATTGCTATAATCTTGAGCTCATTCCATGACAAGCTACATATCAGCCATATCATGCTTTACGAATTTCAGATTCATGGAAATGCTGCAGAAGCCAACTCGGAAGATTTGTTCAGTATATCCAAATGCTATCAGTGAATGTCAATACCAAAAATGGTTTAAAAAGGTTCAAGAGAGAAATTTCAATCTTAAGGACAAGCCGAGATGTGGGTGGCCAAAGCAAGTTGATGATGATGAATTGAGGATAATGGTCGAGTCAGATCCATGTATCACCAGTAGGGGAACATTGTGCACAATCAACAGCAATGGAACCAGAGTCAGATAAAATAAACGAACGCGCGAACACCGTCCGCAAAAAGTTTTTCGAATAGCAGATATTTTACAGAATTATTTAAAAAAAATTTTTTTTTTTTTTTTTTGTTATGAGCAATGCATACTTTCATTTTCAAAAAACTATACTATATATCTAACTCTGGTAAATCATGTTTTTTCCCTCTTTTTTCCATTTACTGGTACCCTGAAAATATTACCTGAATAAATTAGGTAACCAGGAAATCAATATTTTTGTGTGAGATGTGTGCGCATATATCGTATATGACTTGACAGATTTTTGCAGAAAATTTTTAGGCAAATACTTTTGTTCGCAGACAGTTTTCAATTTTAAACCACTCTAAATGGAACATTTGAAATGAATAAGCAAGTCTTGTCGTGCTGATTTATGGGTCCCACATGAACTCTCAGCTCAAAACCGTCAGCAACGAGTATCACTTTGCACTTCACTGGTCACGCGAAACAAAGTCAGAGTCTTTTTTAAGGCGAATTGTGACTGGTGATGGAAAATGGATCCTTTATGCTAATGTTATATGAAAAAGACAATGGTTGAGCCCAAATAAGAAGCCTATTTCTACAGCAAAGCCAGGATTGCATCAAAAGGATCAAGTCAAAGCCAAAAGAATTCTTCAAGACAGAAATTGAAAAGTTGCCTGAGAGATGGGCAAATGTTATAGAAAATGATAGAGACTATATTAATGATTAATTTTATGCATTAGTAAAGTTTTTTTTTTTCATTAGAAGTCGTCTATCTCAAACCTGCATAACTTTCCGATCAACCCAATAACTAAAAAATTCATTTGAAATTAAAAATAATAACACCAAGGTGCACTTATTCGGATCCTGAAGTACCTGTTTACCAAATTTCATGGTTGTATGATGCTTGTATTTCCTGCTACAGACAGACACACAGACATCTTCTTTTATTGAGATTGCAGTACACCTTTCAAAACACAGAAACAAATCCACAAAAGGGGCATCTAGTAGTACATAAAATAACCAAATTTTAAAATTTAGGGCACCTCACTCTCTCCTACTTAAATATTAAGCCGACTACAACAATGTTTAATGCCAAAAGGAATGCTTACTTGTTTTTCTATTATATACAGCTAATTTGTTAAATATTATTACATAACAATTTTGATAAAAATGGATGGATTAAGGAATTCATGGGAGAAAAAGAAATGCTTTAATTAGCTACATTTCTGGAAAGAAGCCAAGGGTGGTCAACTTAGAATCAAGCACTAAAATTTACTTCATTAAATAATTTAATGAAAAATAAACATCAATTTTAAATTTCTGAATTCTAAATTCAACTAATCAAAAATTTGAAGTACCAAAAAAAAAAGAAAAAAAGCAGACTATAATACTTTACCTGTGCAACTATTTTGTATACTTCATAGATAAAACCAGTGGCAAAGATAAAATAATTTAAAGAGACATAATACAGGGATCAAAATTAGCAAATAAAATGTTTTTACTTTGTTTTCTACCTTTTAGCATATTTTAAAATACATGTTTTTGTGGATCTTTAAAACTTGCTTTTTGGTCACTTGAAGTTCCCTCCAAAACATGTTTTCCTATGGCAGGCAAGGTTCAAAACATAAAGAATTAAAATATAGTATAAAAGGAAATGAAATGAGTATCAAATTTGAGCTTCTAGCTACTCCAATTCTCAAGTTATACCTTCTTATTGCTATACCTTCCTATTGCAGGCCCAGAATGTGCTGCAACAGTGAGGGTTTTAATCCAAAGAATTAAAATATACCACAAAATGCAACAATATACCTAATTTGAGACTTCTAGCTGCTCCTGTTCTCCAGTTATTTCTCAAAATATGTACATTCCTATGACAAGCCCATAATGGGTTGAACTAGTAGGGTTCAAAACCCAAAGAATAAAAATACACGTCATTAAAGACAAAGAGTACCAAATTTGAGCTTTCTAGCTGCTTCAGTTCTCAAACTATTATCGAAAAACATGTAGCTTCTTACTGAGGGCCTGTGCCTTTTCAAAAATCAAAAAAATAAAAATATTCCATAAAGAAAAGAAAATTTTGTTCTCACACGAAGATAAATTTATGCTTTATAAATATTCTATTATGAATTTACAACTAACTATTAACAAAATTTTTCAAATGTCCTTACATTTTATTATGCTGCAAAGTTTGTGAAATCTGTATATGATTAATATTTATAAACATTAAGAAAAATATATGAATTACCTGAAATGCAAAATTGTTTCTAAGATTTAATTAATAAATTTAGGTGCCTACAAGATTTTTTTTTATATTTTTAATTTCTTTTCAATTATCACAAAAAGTTTCCAATTTGATCATGTTTTCTGAATAGGAAACATAAGTTACAAGCCAGGTTTGAATTGCAAGAATGTGTTTATCAGTAGGATTGTCCGAAAAAAATTGGGAGGAGGGGGGGAAACCAAGCATTTTGTTTCTTTCTCATTTCTCCATATATCATTTTTATGGGTTCTTAGGGGATTAGCACTGACCAATGATGGAATTTATCCCAGGATTCTGGGCTAAACCCTTTTCATAATACTGCACTGGATGTGTGCAATTTCATTAATAATGTAATATTAAATACTAAATTAAAAATCCAAGCTAAAAACAATTTTACACAATAAATAGCACTAAACTGAAAAATTAAAACGACAATTATTGCAATTTGAGCCATCAATAGGGAAGATAGTGATGGACACCTGTGAAGGAAGCAATGACTGATAACTATCTGACAGATGGGTTCTTAAAATGAGCATGTCAAAAGCCCAATATTTTTTATCAGTGGCTCTGTAGGAAACAGATACCTTTACAAGTAAAAATTAGATCTAAAACTTAATACAAAATAGCTATAATTTTTTATTAAATGCATAAACACACGAAGCGATTTTAAAATTCATACAAGACAAACAAATTTATTTAAAATTATTAAATTAAATAATTAAAAAAATTCTGTAGCAAACTATGTTAAATCTTTTCACATTTGACACATACACGCCCCTGAAATTAAAATTTTGGCTTTCATGTCAGCTGTTGTCACTAATATTAAAAAAACTTACGAGTCCATCCTGTGCTCTCACTTGGCACTAAATGATCTTTGTCTTGAGAATCATATTCTGTATTTATAGTCATTTCTTTTCCCTTATGTTTTACAAGAGGTGTTTCGTCGTTACCGCTGTCAGATGATTGAGAGCGCGTATGCAGATTTGATACAGCTAGCGCAACAGTACGCGCAACTTCCCCGGCATCAAAGTCCGGATGAACTTCCATTATGAACTAAAGTTTCGTTTCTATTTCATTGCATAACTTATTAAGTAATACATTTCCCCAAAAACAATAACAGCTGGTAAAGTTCTAGGTCTTGTGTTCACAATGTACCGCCATCCTTTAAGTCTTGATGACGTCAGATGTTGATCAAATCAGTTTTATCGGTCTCCCGCAAGATGTCGCTTCTTTCGGATCAGATTAATCCCTGATCTCGTGAATCAGTGGGTGTGGCCAAATATTATCTACAGTGCATCAAAAAACATAGTTATCAAGATTCTCTAGCCTTATCAGTAGTAGACTCTAGAAAGAGTTACCTAAATATCCATATATAGGAGCAAACCATGTATATATCCTAGGCAGGCAGGGCCACACATAAGATGGGAGTGGGACAGAGATTCAAGGAGTAATCTAAGTTACTGTGATACCACAGAATACTATATTTCAGCAATTTATAATAGTCTGTGTGTGCTACTAGCTCTTTGGGACATACACCACTGAAGTAGGCGGTCCGATCTCCAAAAGGGGCCCGGACGGACCCTAATAATTTATTTTTTTTAGAGAGAAGACATGAAAAATTTACAAAATGAGGAAAATCGGCCCATGATAAAGGTTTGTAGGAGTGTGCAAAATTTGTATGAACAACTCGCCAACGCGGAGGTTGAGGGATCAATGCAAGCATTTCCTCGTCCTCGCTCGGCTGTTGGATTCGAATCCCACCTGCGAGCACGGAGGTTGTGTTGCTGGGCGCATTGTGTTCCGCCCCCACTGGTGGGCCGGAGCAACGTTATGTGGCAGCTAAATAGTTCACGATTCTGGCCGATATGGCGAATGATGGGTTATCAAGTGCCTGGCCACTGTTAAAAAAATCTCTATCAACTCTAGTGAATTTTATCTATACAACTAATTGATCTCACCACACTGTATATGCGCAGGTCTTCGATGAGGGATTTTATAAAACTCAGGCGATGCTGCGCCCAAATTTTCCCCTGCCACATTATTTTCCCAAGGGATACAAATTAATGATGAAATAATTAATGCAAAGAGACCGTGGAATCTAATCTATTGGCCATACATTCAGTGTTTCTTTTAGGACTTTTTGGTCGAGGGGGGGGGGGGGAGCGAATGAAATTGTGGGAAGGGTAAATTTGCTATTTGCCCTATATAAGTATATCTAAATGCTATCACATAAATAGATTAAGTTGATATAGAATATCTTCGGAGAGCTTACCCCCCCCCCCCCCCCCGAAAGAAACACTGATTCCCACCCAAGGGTACGCTCTTTTTCAGGTGAAAAGGGACGGGAAAAGTGACGTTGAAAATGTCCCAATATATTTAATTAGAAAATGTACCTGACCTTGCCCAGTATGTAAACCTCTGATTAAAATTATACCAGAACACACAGCGAATTCTCCCGACAATACGCCCACTACTAACAAAAGAAATCGCACACATGGCTAACATTAGTTCTCGACCGCATAGAAAATGCGCCTGCTCAATTTTCCAACAGACGTATTACGCCCTAAATATGCGCCCAAGCGAGTAACGTGGACGCAGATATGACTACGCCACTCCCGTTTCGTGGGCGTCCGGCCACATCGACCGCTACACCCTAATATGACTATATATTATGACCTAAATACGACTTTCGCTATCTGCACGGGCGTAACTCTCTTTAAATAAGCGCTTTTGATACGCCCTAAATAAGCTTTCGACTTATTAAGCCCCTTTGATACGCCTTCCGCCCTCTGCGCGGGCGTAATGCGCCCTGAATGAACTCTTTGATAAGTCCAAAATAAGCTGATCTGATATGCTCTAAATTAGTTCCTTTGATGCGACCTCAGCTTTTGCTTACAAGGCTAACTAGAAAGAGTTTTTCTAATTAGCCTTGCTTATAATAAAAAACGACCCTGGTTAGAAAGCTCAAATTTAGCACTCGTATTTTGTACTGTATTTTAATTCTTTGAATTTTTAACCTAACCAACGTCCCTTCTGGGCCCCCAAGTTATACAGGAAGATAGTACATTTTTTTTTCCGTGATCTATTTTCATTCTTTGAATTTCGAATCTTACTGGTTCAGCCCGTTTTGGGCTCGCAATAAGAAATTGAAATTTTTTTATTTATTTTTTTTTTTTGGGGGGGGGGGGGGGGGGGCAGGGGTGTAGTCGAGGGGGGACGAGGGCGGACGCAGAACCCCCACCTTTTCTCCTGATCTCAAGAGTACCCCCACTTTTTATTTTGTAAGGGGACGCTCTTTTTTTTTTTAAATTTATATATACATATATAACCCCTCTGCAGCTTGGCATAGTTGGAAGGTTCTTTGAGATAATTTCATTTCAAAATGCATGAATCTTAATTGATTTTTCTTTCTTGAGCTGAGAATCATATGCTTTGGAGCACAATTTTTGGTTTTTAATAAATAACTAAATAAAATTAGAATAATTATTATTCTTTTGATTTTATCAACATGTTAAGAGTTCGCGTTGGAAAGTACAAAAAAAAAAAAAAAAAAAAAAAACTGGATACAATTGAAAAAGTATCTCAATACAAAATCCACGATACATTTAGAGACTAGGGTCGTTACTCAAGACATTTTGTATGGGTGATACTTGTATCGCGATACTTCCCAGCCCTATGTCAATCACAGAAATTATACAGTATTGGCTAAAATTCTTCAAAAAAAGAGCGTCCCCCCACCTTTTTTTTTGCGACTACACCACTGGGGGGGGGGGGGGATAACTTCTGAACCAGGGCAGCTCTTAACCATAGACAAATGCTGGGGTTCTACACAACTCTTAAGAACTTATCTTCGTTACTACATGGGGAATTTACTTTGGACTAGGAGCCCCCAGCAAGCCCTGGAGCTGCTAGAAAGCACAAATTTAGTACTCGTTGTCTTTCATAACATATTCTTTGAATTTTGAACCTTTCTGGTCTATCCCGAACCGGGTCCCCTATAGGAAAGTGCATGTTCTTTGAAAAGTTCAAACAAATGTTAAAATTCGGGATTTTAATGAGTAAACTGAAAAATGTACCCAGCTTTGCCTGGAATTTAAAATTCGAACCTCTGGTAAAAACTACATAGGAACTCACAGCGAATTTCCGATAATACAGCCGTCATTCTTTCAGCTTAGTATCAATTTCTGTAATGATAATTTGCAGTTTATAAAGGTTTAAATGCTTTTATTTATATTTCAGTATTTGAAATGCTTTGCTTGTTTTTTTATGTAGATATTTTAATGTCAAAAAGCATACTTTTAAGATATATTATGAAATTTTTATTGGTACTTCCTTATTATAACGGCCCCCGCAATTACGATTACGCCAAAAATAAACAAGAAAGATCAATCATGCATAAAGCATCGATTTTGAAGCACTTTCCAACTTCAATGCAATTTTATTTAAACATCTCTAAAATGCGATATATTCCTCGGTAATATTTTTAAAATTATCACAATACTACATTAATTTATTATATTTGAAAACTTAAAACTTCAACGAAAAAAATAAACTTCATTCAAATGACGGCAATGAAATATAAGTGACATATTCGCTGAGATATGTAAAGGTAAATGTCATGACTTAAACCACATTACCTACCAAAGTTTTGGCGGCAAAAGAGCTCATTTAGGGGACAGTCTATGAGATGCACAAAGTTAAAAAAAGATCCCGTGTGTTGGATAGCGAAAAAACATGAAATCTCTAAAAGAAATAAAGGGTGCAAAGTACAATTATACCTTTAAAACACGTAACAGCGCAATAAAAGAACTATTCCAGTTAGTAGCACTCATAAACGGACCTACATACATTTGTCAACCTCTTTTCAGATTCAATGTAATCAACGTTTCTCAATTTTCAGCTGATCCCTTACAAAATGCGCCAAGTTTCAATGTACGATATCTCAGCGAATATGTCACTTAGAAGCATGGAATTTGTTTTGGTGTACTCGTTAGCAATAGGACTTCAGTTTTGTAAATATTAATGGTAGGACCCGGGGACCGTATAAAAATTGCGATGTCGTATTTTCATAACTATACGGCCCCTTGTCGAATCCAAGACATCGAACATCTGAACATCATATATATACTTTTTTACTTTCCCTGCAATACATGGTAATGTATAGGGAAAGTATTGGAATCATGTCGAAAATCGCAACTCGAGTTTTCGACGGATCTACACGTTTCAAGACCTCTAGAATACGAAAAAACCATTTTTAGCGTGACGTCTGTGCAGATTTTGTATCCACTCTAACTAAAAAACTAATGGACCGAATTTCACAAAATTTGGTAGGTAAGTCACTTGTGAGCGAGTCTAATGCTGATTAGTTTTGGGTACGATTTGGAATAAAAGAACCCGCCTATTTTTGCGAAATGGTCCGCAAAAGCTTGTATCCACTCTAACTGAAAAACTACCGGACCGAATTTCACAAAATTCGGTAGATGAGTCACTTGTGGGTTACCCTGGTGCTGATTAGATTTTGGTACGATTCGGAAAAAAATAACCTGCCTTTTTTTGCAAAAATCGTCAAAATCTAAACTAAAGAACTAGGTATACTCAAATATATCCATTAAATGCTCGTTTAATACGTAATTTTTAACGATGAAAAGAATAAGACCAACCCCATTACACTAGGACTAGCCGTTCTCGAGATATTTTAGTTTATCGTACTTTCCCTACGCCACCTTTGAAAATAAGCCCGGTTACCGAATGAGAACGAAAATTGAATTAAAAGTGAAATAAATTTAATTAAAATAAAGAGAACGTTAATATAAGTCTGCAGGGAAAGTCATGTGCTGCTCACATCAGATTTTTCTAATTGGAAGTATGTGTCTGTAATCAACCATTTCAAAGTTGCTGGTCCTATAAGGACTTTACTTCACATCCTGTATATATATATATCACGAAAATGAGTCTGTCCGTTCAAAGTTTATTTGAAAGAGAATTTTTCTATCTTTCTGATAATATCAAGATGGATATAATATTTTCGGTCGTTAAGAAACCGATATGTGAGAACATCGTTCAAAATAGTCTTAAAACATAAAATAGCTAAAAATAAAAACAATTCGAATTAAATTAACGCCGATGTGTACCTTAACGGGTTGTGAAGTACGTGTGTACCAAATTTCATGGCCGTACGACGCTTAGATTTCCAGCTGCAGACCGCACACACACAGAAAGACAGACACCTTTTATTATGTACTATAAAATGTATCCAGTATGTGAATGAACTGTCGCAGCGTAGCCGTGTGCCCCCACGTAAGTTTTTTTTTTTTTTGTTATAAGCGAGCGTATTGTTAAAACGTTATTTGTTTTTCAGGAATTCGCTGCGAGTTCGAGTGTAGTATTTATCAAAGGTTTGCACTTTTTGTTCTAATAGTGGTAATGGGACAACTCCATAATCTTCTCTCTACGGCTCTGGAGAGAAAATTGTAGATTATAGATTTAAGAAGGTAGGGGGCCCAGTCCAGGCCAGAGACTTGCAAAGGGGCCCAAGATTTGAAATTCCGCCACTGAGTAGAAAAAAATGAACTAAATCAAGCAAATTTGAGATCCTCTCCCCCTCCTCCTCGTTAAAAAAGGGAATTTATGGCGATCTGTTTACTTTACAGAATCTTTATAAACGTATTTTTAGCCTAGACATAAATTTAAATTGACGCTCAATTGCAATGAAGATTATTTTATTAATGTAATCAAGAATTTTCAAAAAAAAAAAAAAAGTATGCTTATCAAAATTAAATTTTACTATTGCAATACTATTTTTTTTTTTTTTTTTTGGACAAATTTTGTCTTAAAACATCAATTTCTTAGGATCTGTAATAGATAGAACTTAGATGATGACATATGGATTTTAACATCAAAATTCTGGAAATTGTTGAGGGGGGTCACTAAGGGTTTCCATTTCTGGTTCAAAAATTTACTTATCATTTATTTACTTAAAACAACTATTTCTATTCATTGGCTAGTTAGAGCTTAGATGATAATTGAAAAGGATTCAGCTTCGAATTCTGGAGGGGTGGAGTTATTAAGAAATTCCTCTTCAGGTTCTTTCTCCATTTCCAGTTCAAAATATTCTCTCTTCTTTCTCGAAATATCTATTTTTCAAGATTGGCTAGTTAAGAGTTTTGATAACCGATGTGGATTCAGCATCCAATTCTGGAGGAGTTAGGGTGGTTCACTAAGAATTTTCATTTCTGGTTTCTTTTACACCTTCGGTTAAAAAAAAATTCTTGAAACATTTCTCAGGATTTATTATATAGCTTAGATGATGGATGATGTGCATTCAACATCAATTCTGAAGGATAAGGGGGGGGGGGGGGTAACTTCAAGTTAAAAAAATTGCCTTGAAACACCTATTTCTAAAGATAGGCTATCTATAGCCGATCTTTAGTCTATGAAATGACAGAATCTATATCAGATGACAAGAGAATCTATATTATAATGATAGCGAATCTATTGATAATGGCTGATATAGATTCAGCCTTTAATTTTAGAGCGGGTTAGGAGTTCACTAAGGATTTTCCCTTCTGGTCCAAAAAACATTTTTTAAAAGTCTATTTCTTAAATCGGTTATAGAGCTTAGACGATGACTGATATGAATTCAGTATTAAATTCCAAAGGGGGTCAGGAGATTCACTAAAGATTTCCACTCTTGGTTCAAAAAATTTCCTTGAAGCACATGTTTCTCAGTATTAGTTACAGATAGAGCTTAGATGATGACTGATGTGTATTCAGCATCAAATTCTGGAGGGTCAGGTGGGGTGCAATAAGGATTTACACTTAACTTTCTTTATCCATTTCCGGATCAAAATTTTTCAATTTATTTGAAATATCTATTTCTCAAGATTGGCTGGTTAGACCTTGGGTAATAAGTGATATAGATTCATCCTTAAATTCTGGAGGAGGTAGAGTAATTCACTAAGAATTTTTAATTACGGTTTCTCTCACATTTAAAAAAAATTCCTTTCCATTTTTCATGATTTGTTATAGATTACTAAAGATTTCCTGTTTCAGTCCAAAAAATTTTCTTGACATGTCTATTTTTCCAGACTGGCTATAAATAAAGCTTAGATGATGATTGATTCAGCCATGCTGAATATAAATAAACCATTTCTTCAATATCTATGACTCGGGACATATCTCTTAAACATATTGAACGAAACTTTGTGCAATTATTACTTTTCTCTACATTACATACTGTATGTAAAGGGAAAACATTGTGATGGGATCAAAAACCAAGCTTTTAGACTTAGAAAGATCCACGCATTTGAAGCATCACTAAACACACACAAACTATTTTTTTAAGGTCTACGAATCTGGGCATATTGAACAAATTTAAGAAAATTTGGCACAATTATTTTATCATTATTTTATCGCACTCGGTAGGCCCGGGTTCGATTCCAGCCACTGCCAAAACTGCCGCCGTGTTCATGCGGAGTACGATCACGTTAAACATGTGGGTCCGAAAGTCCTTCCGAGAGGTTGGTGGTAGGGGAAGGAGGGTACGGTCCCTGTGGATGCCTCCCCCACTGGGTTCCGGTCTAAATTGGGTGGCACTTCCCGACCGTCCAAACAGTTACCTTACACCTTTCTGGTAGGTCGGACGGTCTGGGTTTCAACAACAACAACAATTATTTTATCAATAAATATTGGAGGCTTTTTAATTTTCATACGAAAAACATTCTTTCAAAAATTCTTATTTTGACAATTAGTTATTTAGGACTTTTTTTTATCATTTATGTGAAATTATTTGGCACAATATCAATACAATAAAACCTGTTAAGTGGCCACCAGAATAAAGTAGTCCCCTTTTGTAAAGCCCACTGGTCCAGTTTTTTAATTGATAGTGACCAATTTTCCCAGTCCAATGGGGGGAGGGGGCACCTTAACCTGGTATTACAGTATTTTACACAAATGATCATGAATAAGAAAGCAGAGTCCCCATATTATATTGTCATTACAAATACATGTGTGTAACAAATATGTGTGTGTGTGTGTAACAAATACGTGTGTGTGTAACAAATACATTGTGTGTGTAACAAATAAGTGTGTGTGTGTGTAACAAATACATGTGTGTGTGTGTAACAAATATGCGTGTGTGTAACAAATACATGTATGTGTTACAAATACATGTGTGTAGAAGACCCAGACCACACGACTAACCCAGAGGTTTATAGCAACTTAATGTATAGCCAGTAACGGATACATGTGTGTGTGTGTGTGTAGCAAAAATTGATTTCCAGATTTCACCCAAACAGAAAAACAAACAAAAATAAAATAGTGTAAAAATGCTTGTCAATCACATACAGTGATAAGGTAGATGATTTTAAATTTAATTTATCTGATCTGAATAGCAAAATTTATAGAAAAATAAAATTTAATGGACTGTATTATATATTGGCTTATTTTTATTGGTTGTGATTATGGGATTAATTAAAATTATGGGAATTGATATTTTCTCATTTTTGAAGTTATCTGTTTTATTATTGGAAATATGATAAAAAATCAGAGATATCTTTTGTCCAAATTCTTATTTTCTTAAAGAAAGCAGGCACAAGAGAATTAGTTGAGTTGTTTTCAGGGCATTGTAAACTCTCCTCATCAGGTCGAAAGCAGTGTGTACTGGACAAATGATCGATCCTCTCGACCAGTACACAATGCTCTTGCAACAATTGTAGTCATTTAATTTTCTTATGCCTGCTTTTTTTTTTAAGGAAGTAGCCTGGTAATCTAAAAGAAAATGACTGAAAAAATAAGTAAGAAATGAGGCAACAGGAATTTTTTCCCACAGGGTAATGTAATTTAAGAATGCCAATGAAAAGAATAATAATAAATTTCACATCAGAATAGTTTATTCATATATAAGCTACATGCTCTATATAATAACTCTAAACATTAGAAAAAATACAGAAACATACTTGAAAAATTTTTGAATAAAAAAAAAATCTGGTGACCATTATAATAATTTACTATTTAAATAAATACAGAAATACAAAATATTTTACAATTTGATTAACAGATTATATGTGATAACATTTTCAGCCTTTCAAAAATGGTTATAATACCAGTTTAAATGCTACATCAGTCTGAGAAAAATTCAATTTTTAACAGACTTCAATTTTACACCATATACATGGAATGTATTATACAGTTATGATGCATTTTTTTATAGATCTACATTGAAAGAACCATGCTCAAACATGATATTTTAGGAGAAAGGATTAGAAATATTCAATAAAAGTTCAAACAAATTCAGGCTTTTCGTGGTGGTATGGGTGATTGCTTAAGCTGCAGTATGATAGAACGCATTCGTGATGTGTCTTTGGTACTACGAGATGATTTTGGGTTAAAGTCACATAGGCGAGCGATGCGCTCCCACTCCTGGCCAGGAGACTCAGCATCTCTGTCCGCAACCCATTCTTTTTCTGCATTTCTATAAACAAAACATTAAATAAACAGGTAAGAATAAATTACTACACAAAATTCTTAACGCATAAAGTTTACATTAAAACAGGACTTTGATTTTTTTCACTTGTAAGTTGCTATTTCCCAAGTGCAAAATGGATTGCCTTAAAGCAGTGTTTATAACGATCTCATACCCCTTTTTAGATTTAATCTCATTGATGTACCCCTGTCACATAGTTCAAGGGAAGTTTTAATAATACAATACTTTATTATCTGCAGATTTTAAACACGTACATTACTTTGTTAGTATATTAACTTCTGTTACACTATATCTATTTGAGTGTATCCTGCTTTTTCCAAAGCTAATAATTGGCCTAGAACTTCACAAGTTTTCATTTAATTTAGCTAACAGTTTGAAAAATTGCATAAAACTTAAAAATTCGAAAAATTAAATGGATTTTTATTAAATATTTGGGGGGGGGGGGGGGGGACCCAGATTTTTTATGCAGATTTTTAAAGATGGATAAAATATAAAATGTAATTGTTATAGTTTCAGGTGGCGAATTTTTTTTAATTATTATTTATTTATTTACTTAATTGAGTGGTGTTATCCTAGTAGTATAAAGTATCATATTCTGGAATATTTGTATATTGTATCTTGAAAATGGGCCTAAAGATTTTGGTAAAATGGGATTAATCTACTGTAATCAGGCATGAGAAAGCAAGTCAGTTAGGTCTTGACTTTGGAAAAAAGTCATTTACACCTCCTAACCATCTACATCTCCTTTAACCATAAATGAGTAGCCAGTAATATTTGAGAGTTTCGTCATTGTTGTAAAATAGTTAAAAACAGTCCAATATGCAGCTTTACTTCATTTATATAAAATAAAGGGGGATTTAGTTATACTAGAAAAGGAGTCCAATAGTTGAAAAGAGATATAGTTGAAAAAGAATCCAATATGCAGCTTCACCTCATTTATGCAAGAGTCATTTTTGTAAGTTTAGTCATTGTTATAAGATAGTTGAAAAAGAGTTCAATATGATGTGGTGAATTGAGATCAAAAATTAAAAAAATATCAGATATATGCTAAAAAGCAGTTTTGATACAACTCAATCTGATTAGTGAATCAGTTGCTTTGCTAGCAAATATGCTATTTATATTTTGACAGTTGAAGAAAAACTTGCATCAGAATGGTTGATAATGCTGAACTTTATATTTTAAATTAAAGTGACATTCTTACAAATATTTGCAATAAAATTTAACTTGAAAACGATTCTAAAGATACCTCATAGATGCCTTAGGAAATGTCAAAATTTCTACTTTTATAAGAACAAGACACCACTAGAAGAAAATTGACTGGATTCCTGTCTCGAAGGGCTTCGTTCAGATGAAGAAGATAAGCCTACAATGTCTTCAAAACCAATCGGAGCAACTAAGGCGAAAGGTCCAACTTTTATATGATATGCAACATTCAGTGACTGCAAGACATGCAAATCAATGACTAGCCAATAAAATCAATGAATAGCGTTATCAGTGCTTGGAAGAACGATGACGTCAATTGTTAAATAAAAAAATTGCAAATGAAACCGCCAAATATGGAATGCCTATGGAACTCTAATATGAAGAATAAAATATATACAAAAGAATAAAATTTTGATTCAAAATTTTTAATATAATGAAAAAAAAAAAAAAAAAAAAAAATGATAACTCATCTTTGTTTTGATGTTGATTCATAATTTGCTCAATTTGTTTTACATTATTAATCTTGATAATTCTAGTGTAGTATTATAATCTTTGGAAATGACATAGCAAATTATAAAAATTTTTATGCACAGTAAGATTATTACTCAGCTCCCTTTATCGAGTAATGCTTACTCTTCTAGTTAGTATTATTTATATAAAGGGGTGCTTATTCAGTGGTTAGCACCTTAAAACCCAGGCAAGGCTGAATATTCATACTAGTTGTCTTAGATTTATTTAAATAGAAAAAAAATTACTAAATTTGTGTAATTATAAATATTTTTGTCATAATAAAATAAATTAAACAATTTTCCAAGTACCACGTACCCCTATCCACTACATACCCCTATACTACATTGGGCATACATGAAAACAGAATGTTTTTATGTTTGCCCAACAGTACATGTACCCCAGTTTAGAAACACTGCCTTAGAAATAAATGCATTTTTTTTTATTTTAGATATATTTACATTTTTTTTAAGTATTGAAGCTTTTAATTGTGAATTACTTAAAATATTATCACTAAAACTGCTTTTAAGCAAGTATTTTCATAAACAAATTTATAATACTTATATAAGATATTTTTTATGGAATTTGTTTTATTTAATTATATTATGCAATAAGAATTTTTTTATGAAAAGGCAAATTAAAGAGGGGTCATAATTTAACTCAAAAGCATTAGTTCGGATTTCTGCATGATTATGACATCAAAAAATATATACAATTATTATGGCAGCAATAATTTGTATATAATTGCAATGAAAAAATTAGTGAAAAAGTCACGAGCACAAAAATTCTGAAAATTCTTAAGTAATTTAAAATTAAATTTAAAACATGGACATGTTTTAAAGTTAAACTTTTTCAATGCAATAACTATAAAGTGAAAAGTTTTAAATTATATACATAGCAAATATATAATCTATATTTGAATTTTACAGCTATGAAGATTTCGTGTTTTATATAAAAATCAAACTTATTCAAATAGATAGGTTATTAAATATAGTATTATCTTAGATTATTATAAAATTTTGTTCCTTTCACGATGTTTATCAAAATCCTGTCATTGAAGAATGATCATGAAACCCCAAATCTTTGTGTCAAATTGATAACCCTAATTTTACATAAAATCAGTTCAGCAATTTTTAAAAATATTTAAAAAATAATAAAATTTAACTCAATATTTATTGATAATTGCCAAATTTTCTTTATAAATTCTGTAAAATTTACAGTAGGTTAAAAGTTGTGATTTTGAAGAAAGGAATGAAAATTGCAGAAATTGTCATAAAAATTCAAGCTCAGACAAAATTATTAGCAGGAGCATTTTTGCTGAATTTCAAAAGAGTAGAATTTTAGTTCTAGCTGCTTGCGTGACAAAACCACGATAAAAAAAAATTCTGAAAATGGTTATTATACACTATTAGTGCCAAAATGTAAAACAGAAAATTGTTTTTGATAGGAAATTCTAAGAAGATACACCAACCTACCTGAAGGTACTAAATACACTCTAAGACAAAAATATCGACACACAAAGAAAGAATTATCCAAATGAGACAAAATTTGGTGAGTGTAATGTGGACGTACAGAAAAAGAAATGATTAGAATTTCAGAACAATTGCATAGTTTATTGCACTGAAAGATCTACACAAAATGAGCAGGTCAATATGGCGTTGGTCCACCTCTGGCTTTTACACAAGCTTACCCAACATGGCATTGATGCATAGTTTCTGGATGGTATTCTGAGGGATGTTGGTCTAAATGGCCTCCAATTGATGAGCTAATTTGTCTACATTCAGGGATGGTCGCAGGCGACACCTGATCTCAGCCCAAATGTGCTCAATAGGCGATAGATCTGGGGATCTGGCTGGCCAAGGAAGTGTGTCGTAAGCATGTAGACAATCAATAGAGGCATGCTGTGTGTGGCCTGGCATTATCTTGCTGAAAAGTTAATCCAAGATGTTGTGAAAGGAATGGCAATACAATGAGTCACAGAATGTCGGTAATGTACCGCTGTACTGTGATAGTGCCATAAAGAACTATCAAAGGAGACCAGCTATCAAACGAAATGGCACCCCAGACCATAACTCCCTGTTGTCGGGCTGTGTGGCATGTGACAGTAATATCAGGATCCTGACGATGTCCAAGCTGTCTCCAGACATGTCTGGGCTGGTCGTAGGGACTTTGTTCGAAACGGAACTCATCACTGAAGACAATTCGTTCCCAATTCGAACAATTCCACGTTGATCGGGCCCGGCACCATTGTGCAATCGCTGTTGACAGTGCATACCGGTCAGTGGTAGGCAGCGTAATGGGCACCACAAGTATAGATTCCACTCCCGTAGTCTTCTATTAATGGTCCAGGTGGTCACTTCCATGTTTGTCACACGTTGGATGGTTGATAACGATGCATCTCGTACTGTCACAGCTACTCTAACAATCACTCTATCTTCTCGTTCTGTAGTTGTTCTAGGCCGTTCACTGAAATCTGCCATTCCGGACCCATTCCTGCTAACATCGTCTAATTGTTGCATTGCTCCTACCCAAATGCCGAGAGATTCATCGGTGTGCCCATCCAACCTCGTGCAGTCTGACCGCATGCCCTCTTTCAAACTCATATGCTCGTAATGGCTGCGAATTCACAGACAAGGCATTGTTATAATCAAGGTACGTAAACACAATCAAAATCTACTGCACATTTTGTTCCTGAAAGCGAGGTTCGCTCCTTATATAGTGCTCAGTTTCAATGATTTCACCATAGTGCTCAGTTTCAATGCACTGTAGTTCCAACTATTCATTCATTGGCTGCGAATTTTTGATCATTTGCATATTCAATAGAAAGGTGTTTGCATGTAAAGTTTCATTGGTATCGTTTTATTTGCGGGGTGCATCAATTTTTTTGTCTTAAGAGTGTATATTAAAAGTTGAGATTTTGAACCTCTTTTCCTTGAGTAGGATTTTAAGTCTAGCTGTTTACGTGACAAAATCACGATAAAAATTTTTTTCCGAAAATGGCTATTATACACTATTAGTATCAAAATGTAAAACAAAAGATTATTTTTGATGGAAAAAGAAGAGTTGTACGAAATATATTAAAAGTTGTGATTTTGAAGAAAAGAACAAAAATTACAGAAATTGTCATAAAAATTCCTGCTAAAACAAAATTAGCAAGAGCATTTTTGCTGAATTTCAAAAGAGTAGAATTTTAGATCCAGCTGTTAACAAAACCACGATAAAAAAAAATTTTCGAAAATGGCTATTATACACTATTAGTGTCAAAATGTAAAACAAAAGATTATTTTTGATGGAAAAAGAAGGGTTGTACAAAATATAAACATGGTATTAAAATTTAATAAAAATTAACAATTTTTTTGAGAAATTTGATGGTTAAGATTTCTCATAACCATCGAATCTGTGAAATTTTCTGCAAATTTTAGAGTCAGCAATTTTAAATAGCATTTTATTAATTAATACTATAATTATTTAATTTTAAATATATATTTGTCATACACTGCTATTAGAAAAGATGTAATTTACCCAGGCAACCATATACATAAGCTCATTCGAAACAGAATGATTCATATAGTAATTAAAATGTACATCTATAATGACTTAAAATTCATATATTATTTGTAAGATAGGCAATAGATATCATGAATATGTTGAAAATTTTGTTTTTTATGTTACACATGCTTTGAGGTAATTTGCAAGACTTTTTTAGCTTTCTCTATTAAAATGTTCAACATACACACAAGTATATTCTTAATTTTGCATAAAAAATATCATTGAATATGAGCACTTACCCAAGTATGCATATTGCTGTTAGTAACATTAATGGAACATATATTGAATATAAGTCATTATAACAATAAAATAATTCAATCTCAAAATAACTCAAAAATAAAGATTGAATTTTTCCACAATAAAAATTTTGGACAAATTAAAATAGAGTGTAACTGCTAGAAGTTGAAAGTTGATAAAGAATTGTTTTTCATATCGATGGCACTCAATTTTGAAGTTATGACCATTTTTTGCTGAAGACATTTTCAAAATTTTTAACAGAAAAAAGTATGGACTTTAAGTGCTTCTAAGATAAATGAGTAATTTTAAGAACCACCGAGGAAAATGGAGTGCTTTTAACGGACCGTAAAACTGAAAAGTAAATACTTTCTAAAAACTACAGGACCCTGTTATTTTAAAAGCTATAATGTAGTAAAAAAATTATAAACTTATTTTGATGACAACATATTTTAATGGCTAGTTACTGACTGCACACTGCAAACCTTTAAAATGTTTAGGGTACATATGAACAAGTAATCAGAAAAGCACCTTCAAGGAATTGCCATTTTGCTTCCGTAACCTATATGATGAGATCTTTGTCTGCCACTATTTTCCTTCATCCCGATTAGGAAGTACCCATTTATACAAAATAAGAATAAGAATTCTATATTATAATCAGTGACTTTCATCAAAAGCAGTTAGGTTTTGTTATCGTAAACTGTATTCGTGCAATGTTTAATAGTTAACCAACAGCTCCACACCAGATGAGTTTTATTACATAATGCAGATACATTTTACTATACAATGTAATTGCTGAAGCATAAATAAATTAAATCGAAAGAAGTCAAAATTATGCAACTGAAAGAAGTTAAAAACTTTTTCTAAAAGCGACAGGGCAAGTAGCCAAAAGTAGATAGTTGTTGCAAACTATTCAGCCTCATTCAACAGGGAAGCGGCCAAAATTTTTGCAGGGTACGATTTTCATAAAATAACATTTTAAAAATCAAATTAATGCTATACTAAATGATTGCAATAAAACACTTCCAATTCATTCATTTTACCTCTATTACATGGTATATATATTTTTAATTTATCAGCCATTTTAGCATATTTAATTAATGACTTATTTTAAATGGTTGATCAAACTTATATTAAGACTCTTAATTTTAGAAATTAATTTTTTTTAAAGAAGTTATTTAAAACTTTGTGAAGGATTTGATTTTAAAATTAAGCATAAAAAAAACAAAGGGTCTGTTTTAAGATCTGGAATTTTCCGTGGCATCCAAAACTGGCAGCAGATTTTTAAATAAACCCCTACTCAAATAGAACAATGAAAATACACTTAGAAAATAAGCATGCAACCTTTAAGTACCTTGACCACAATTGACTTTAAAATGTTATAAAAAGCCTACAATTATAAAATTTATCAGGACAGGATGAGGGTCAATGCCATCTTTTATATAAAAAATATTTTATTTAAATTTCAGTTATCAACACATTCAAGGTAAACACATGCATATAATAAAAATTTTAGATATTGTGAAATTTAAAACGAAAAAATACTTGGGATAATTTATTACTGTAAGTTTTAATGTACAGTATTTCACACTATTACTTAGTTACACTAATACTAGTGCAAAGTTTTGACTAAAATGGGAAAGTGTTTACTCAAACACATACCATATGTTCCAGTAAAAAACTGTACTTAATAAATAGATTGAAAGTATGTAAAATGGTTCAATTTACCAGTTTTTTTTTTTTTTTTTTTAAATATTACAATCATGAAATTCATGAAGTTTATTCTTGATGATTTATAGTTCAATAAAGTATAAACTTCTGATAAGTTTTTCACATATTGCTGGTCCCGGCCACACAGAAAGCTACCATTAGCCTATGGGTTGGTCGTGTGGTCTGGGTTTTCTACATATTGCTGGTGGCAAACTTGCACTTAACTTAAGTTCATGACCCCTTTTTAATTTGATAGTTGGAGCCAACAAAACATTAAAAAAACATATATGGCATATTTTAAATTGCTTGAATTGATATTTTCTTGCAAGTCAAATATTTTAAAACAGAAGATAGTACAAATAAATTTTCTAAAAAACATTATCAATAATTCAAAGAAAAAGAACTTTTAAATGTTAAAATATTAATTCCAGCATAAACTTTACTAACTGTTTTAAACCACATTTTGAAAATGTTAGAAGGTTTATAGACTAATTCCACTTTTAATGGCATATGTTTATATTAAAAACATAATTAAATTATGGAAGAAGGTGCAAAAAAAATTATTTATGTATGTCTCAGAACTATAAGAGAAACATAAAGGCAATTAGTATATTATAAATTGACTGTTAAACCTGTCGACATTGCGATAAAGTTACTAAGTACAATCAATGATTTTATTGCGATTTAACTATTGGCCCCGATACTACCACACACCAAGGTTTTACAGCCAGCATTCCATATTAATATTATTTTATGAAAAAACTATTAACAGCATCTCATTTATTTCATTACATTGTGAACTTATAAAAATTCAGCTTAACAAAAATATGCAAATTGATGTATACAAGGCTCCTAGGAAAGCTCTTAAACACCCCAAGGAAACATTCATGAGTGTACATGTTACATTTATCTATAGTAAAGTGACCATGCCCAAGCAAATAGAAGTGAATGCAGCACCTTTAGCGATGAATTTAAAAGTTGGGAATATGAATACAGCAACTAAGTGAGATAGACAAAAAAAGCCAACTACAAAGTGTAGAGCAATGTCTAATCAATACGAATTGACACCAGGAACAAATGAAACATGAATACAAAAAGCAATAAATACCAGTCATATTTCATTGGTTGCTAGATGTGCAGCTATTAATTATATGTATTTATAGTTTAATATTCTTTCTCAAATTCAAATATATAATGCCAGTGAAAGATAGTATTTAAAACCAGCTCTACACTACATTCCTGTGCATGTAAGTGTTGTTTATTGTATCATTTCTGAATATGATAGCAATTCACTAATACCCATAATGTGCCAAAACTAAGCCAACAATTTTATTGTAGACTAGCAGCATACTCGTTTTTCATACGGAGTATATAGCTTATAAAAAGAAACTTAAAATTCACAATGATGTGTAAATTCCTATTATAGTATACTAAACAACATTTTTAATTAAAATATTCTGTTAAAATATTTAATGTAATGCTCCTAAAAGGAAGGTTAAGAATCTTTGTTCTCGCTATACAAAATTATCTTCACTGGCAGATCTGAAGAATAAAACATCCTGGCTCCTTTTATAAGCAAATTTACAAAAACTATGGAATTGAATCAATATATGCAAAATAAAAGTGTTAAAATTGTATGGGACCCATACTACTTATATACGCAAATATTAGAAAATATAAGCTGTATTAGTAGATTACATGTATAAATTAAAAATATCAATAAACCCGTAATCTTTAAATCTGAAGGCAGTAATTGATTCCAATATATGCCAAAATGAAAGTGCTAAAATTATATGGAAAGATATACCTGTACTGTTTATAATGTCGTAGATTAGAAGATATATCCGTGTGTTAGTAGAAGATTACCTGTATTACAATAAGAGTATCAAAAATATTTGCCAAAATAAAACAGATGACGTAATAAATTGAAAATATCAATAATTCCCATAATCTTCATACCAGAAGGCTGTACTTGATTCCAATATATGCCAATGTATGTAAAAATATATGTCAATATGCCTGTACTACTTATATTCTCGTAGATTAGAAGATATACCTGTGCATTTGTAGAAGATTACTCATACAATGTACAATATATGAGTTTCAACAGTTTTTGCCGCAATAAAACAATGGCATAATAACTTTAAAATATCAATAATCAATAATCCCCGAAAATATCAATAATAATAATGTCTAAACCTGAAGACCATAATCAATATTATCCAGTTAAAAATGAAATGGCAATGAAATTCATTTTATATACATATCTTCTTTATTTAAATCGGAAAAGATTTAATAAAAATCATCTGCTGCATAAACACATTGGATTTAAATCCATTGCTAAGCAACATGATATCATTTGCTTTAAATAAATTGGTGGAAAAAATATCATCTGAATAATGCTATCTCTATGGAAGATTTGACAACATTTTTGTCAATTTGGCAACATTTTAAAAAATCGCTAAATTTATCGCCAAGTGGGACTGTAGAACTAACAGTTCCACTTGGCAACAAATTGACGACACATGATTACAATACTATCCCCTAACAAAACACGATTCATTTAATTTATTTAGCACAATTTTATCAATTTCAAGATATTTTTATGGATTTACAAACATTTATATCAATTTGGTGACATTTTAAAAATTTGCTGAATGTGTTACTAAGTAGAAAGGTTGAACTGACAGACAAATGCTAACAAAATATCATTTCAGTACTCTCTTCTAACAAAACAAAATAAATGTCATTGATTTGCGTCGATTAAAAAAAATTTGGCGATATTTCCATCAATTTGGCAACGTTTAAGAAATGTTGCCAAGTTAGCGATTTGCCAAATTCGTAGCTCTGAATTTGCAGATCTGAATAAAACATCCTGATTCCTGAAATTTCCTGATATATACTAAATGAAAACACAAATTATATTAGAAGATATACCCGTTCTACTCTTTTACTGTGTCAATAATCGGCTAAATGAATTTATTGGCTGAACAAAATATATGATTTTATTAGCTAGACACAGTATATGATTTTATTAGCTAAACACAATATATAAGTTTGAAAACTCTTTGCCAAAATAAATAAAACTGATGTATGCAGTTTGCAATTAATATAATTAAACGAAAAATCAAACCGTTCATTCATAAAATATATTTTTTATCCATTTATTTATTATTCAAATCGAAAAAATAATAATAGACATTAACAAATGCATTTAAATTAAATAACCATTTGGATTTCTTAATACTTCTCATTGCTGATTAAAAACTTGTGAAAAATAAACCATGGTGATAGATTTTCCATTTAAATTCGTATTTCAAACATTCATGGTTTGTCTATCACTTTGAAGAGTGGATCGCCCCGGAAACATTCCCCGTCAAACATACACTCTGTTTTATTATAGAGATTCATACTAAAACAATGCTCTACCACTTTGTAATTGGCTTTTTGTCTATCTCATTTTGTTTTTCTGAGTTTATTATCTTAATTTTTTTAATTATCGGCTATGAGTGCTGCAATCCTCTTTATTCGAACAGACATGGTCATTTTACTATAAATTGGCCTAGCATGTAAACTCATAGGCCTTTCTTTACAAAGTTATTGGAGTACTTATGGACATTCCTAAGAACCCTGTGTATGTGTGTGTGTATATATATTAATCAAATTAAATATACAAGAAAACTATTGATAATAGAGGCTTTGAGAATTCGCACCATGTGAACTTGAAAATAAGTGAAACCCTTTATCAAGTTGCAAAATCTAAATATTTTTAAACATCGACATGCTCCCAAATAACCAACCAAATTTAACAAATCTGTAAAAAAGTGTAAATTGATTGTCCCATATTTAAGTTATAAGCAGTCATGGCACACAGAAAATGTTTTTAATTCCTATTTTTCTACTGGCAGATCTATATAAAAACTTGTATTGTAATATTCCCTGGACTCTGTTTCATATTACCCAAAGATTCATATTGTGAAGTCTGTCACATAGATAAGAGATATTTCATCTTTTAAAATCCTTTACTCCAAGAAACTATGGGATCACATCAAATATATTCGGATGAAGAAGCTCAGAAAAACAAAAATCCCCGAGAGTAAAAAAAAACTGAGAAATCTGGCCCAGGGAGAATCAAGAATAAACAGATATATTGAAGTCACTTAAAACTTGTATGATATAAAAGCAACAAAATATAAACACTATATGCTGCATTGCACATAATATATTAAATCATTTTAAACAATAAGCAAATTACATTTGTTCATTAAAAATTTACTTACTTTGATTCCTCCCTGAAAGTTAGCATAATGAAAAGCGTAAGGAATGCAAAATTTAAACAAAGGTACCACAGCAACAACATCACAGCAAGAAAACAGTTTATACAAATAACAGAATGCAACAAGCAGCAAAAATACAAATAAAGCAATCATATGTAATAGGCACTAGCAAAAAAAGAAAGTTTTATACAAGGTAGCAACAAATATCCTTTTTACAACAGTATATTTCAAGTTATTAATTAATAAAAAACAAATTCTTTTGAATATGCTTAGCAAATAGGTTTGTCTAAAACAGATATCAAATAGGCTTCAACAAGGGTGTTAAATTAGTTTGGATTTGGTTTTTTCAGACTTCTGAAATATTCGAGTTCTTGAAAATTCTACTAAAATTAAACAGAATATTTTGTAATTGATACGATTAAAACACAAATTATTTAGAATTTAAGATTTCGATAACATTATTTTTATAGAGGAAAATTAAAAATTTAGGAATGAATGGTTAATGTGAAAAAAATAGTTTCAATTTTTATTTTTTAAGTTATTCATGTGAAGGGTATTAAAATAATATTTATTAACAAATCAGCTGAATGCAGAAAAAATTATCAGCTTAACTGAAATGTTACAAACTTGAAATTTATTTATAAAGAATTTATGAAATTTTATCAAAGAAACAATTGTGAATAGCTCATAAAAGATGCATTATTTTCATTATGACATGGATTACGATTAAGTGGACCAAACAATAAGAAATATATATATGTATGAGAAAGTTGAGTGGAGTCACACACTATAGATATTTTAAGTGTACTTCTTTCATTGCACAATTAGGTTACTAAAGTTCTTTATCAGAAAAATATGGCACTTTACAAAACATTTTTATCTTTAGGGGAATGGTATATTTCATGCACCAAGCCTGAACTCAATTCCATATGTAGTAGCAAGTGCAATTGTAGAAGTGCAGCTGTAAAAGCACAGATATAGGTAGTTTTTTATATAGTAGTTTTTGCTGAATTGTTTCATATAAACACTATTAGAAACATTTAAGCCTTGATATTGAAACAAAAAAAATAATAATAATTTATGAAATAAACAATTTTAAGCATGATTTATTTAAGCAGTTATACAATTAGAAACTAAGAAAATTTAAAATAATTTTAAAGGAGTGTAATCCACTCTATACAAGTTATAAATAAAAATAAAATAGCTTTACTAAAAGCAGCATATAATACAAAATTAAATGTATCGACTGCTTTCAATGGCAAAACACAGCCTGCTTCGACCAAACACACAAGAAGCACAATCTTCACTCATCTGAGAGACTGATGCAAGAACAGCAAACGTGGCAGAAATAGGAAAAGAGTGTTACCAACGGCGAGAGAAGGAAAAAGGGGTAAAAAAAGGAACAAGAGGTGGAACATAATGAATGATAAAGTACCAAAATAGGAAAGTGAATATCCAACAAAGGATTCAAATCACTTAATTGTTCATAAAAGCCTAATTAATCCTATCGGGACGGTGGCATTTCGGAACTGCCGTGGCCCAAAAGACGGAGTGCTTCGTTTCCGAACTGTTCCCAAAGGAAGGCTAATATTTTGGCTAAGCCTAACTCTTGAAAAAAATTCACTAAAAATCACCCGTTCAACACAGCATTCTAATTTTTTCAGGAATAGAGGAAATACTTATTTTCTATTTGATGTATATTTTTCATACAAATTTTCTTTTATCAAAATATTAAAAATTTTAGTGTATTAAAAATGATTAGTTATCTTGATTAAAATAGTTATTAGTTAATCAGAAAAAATATTGAAATGATTGTAATGAAATATTTATATAGCTAATAGAAATTATGTACATATATATACAAGAAAATAGCATAGTTATTTTCATTAATTAATACACCTTTTGCATATGGTATATTTTAAACCAAGAATCCACGCACAGACCAACATTACAATCTTTGCATTCATAACAACTGTCTATGCGCTTTCTTTTGCCTTTTGTAACCCACAAATCTTCACTATCTGCATCACTTTCATTACTGTCTGGTTCATTTACCATACAAATATATTTTTCCACAGAAAAAAAGTCTCAGCCCAGCCATTCTTTTATCCAAAATAAACTAATAATTTCATTGCCACACATTCCTTTACCCCCCCCCCCCCCTAAAAAAAAAATACTCCTATAATTCACCAACAAATTCATTAAACTAAAATCAAAACGAGACCCGAAACTCAATTATAAAATTGTTGATGCTGCGAGAAGTGCTCCGTTTGTTTATATTACAAAATCATGCTCCACCGCTCCAAATGGAGAAATAATTCATTGGATTCTCCTTATGCCAAGATCAAATATCTGCAAAATACAATGGAGCTGTTCCCATGGACATTTAACGCCATCTAATAGACAAATTCAAATAAAAACGTTCCACATGAAAACGCACTGACATGATCCTCGTCCTTTAGGGTAAGTTTTTCCTCGACGCAGATACGTGACAATCGTCCTTGAAAGCAAGTTCACAGCCGACGTGCGGGCGCATCAATCATCCTGAAATGGTTAAATTAACAAACCAGGAAAGGGATGAAAATTTCCGAAATAAGAAAGAAGCAAACAAAATCAAAAAATTATACTAAAGATTTCCAAGCAGAAGAGAAGAAAGGTTAATTATCATTAATAAGGGATTTCAACTGAGAAACAATCAAGAAATCTTCAGGAACGTCCAATTCAAAAATGGACTTAAAAGTCCTAAAAATTAAAAAAAAAATTTTAAGTTAAAAATTAAAAGTCCTAAGAATGTTCAGTTCTTGTTTAGAAATATTAGTTCTGATGACTTTATCTGATGAGTTGTGCTTCTTGTGTGTTCTGATGAAGACGGCTATTTTTTGCCTTTGGAACCAGTCGATGTGTTTAATTTTGTACTAAATGCTGCTTTTAACAAAGTTATTTAAATTTTATTCTTTAGCAGCAATTTGAGCTGTACATAGGTTATAAATAGTTAAAAAAAATAGCATGCAAATCAACAAAGCATTGCATTTGAAAAGTATGTTATGCACTACTCTTTATTTTTTATGTTTGGCAATTGAATTGTGGTTGAACAATTAAGATGCAATTAAAGTGTCCAGATTTTAAGCATCAGATATTTAAATTAAGCTTTATGGGTTAAGATAAGGTCCATCCATGTGATGCTATTCATGCATTCCTCTTTCTATATAGACTAATTTATTTTGTATCCAAAGGCAGTACATTTTTTTGAAACAGTCTACAAGCACGATGAAAAAAAGGAAGACTAATGTCAAACTCTTTAAAGTTCCTTACTTTATTGTTATCACACTCCAAAAGTTTGCAGCAAATTTTATTTCAACATTCATATGAGCAGATACCTTACATTTATTATTTTTTTTCTGCATATATATATAAATAAATAATTTTAATGCAAATTCATACAATTATCTAGATTTAAGTATTTACAGCCAAAAATATTTTAATTGAAAGGAATAAAATTTAAAAGAATAATTCCAAATTTTTATTCTGTACTTTAATGACTGCTTAATGAGAAACTATGCCAATTTCCAGATTTATAGACACATTCATTTTGTTAGCAAAGTATGATGGAAATTGTAACCAATGCTCACAATAGTTGAAGGATAAATTTGATGGGCAACTAGATCTCTAAGGCATTGCTAACATTTTATTGGCCATTGAACTCTTTATACATTGTTGCCACCCTGAAAACAATAGCAAGACTGCTGGATAAGCAAATATAAAGCTTCAATATTTATACAGTTAAACAGCTTCAGAATTAGAATGCAAAAAAGATATTAGAGTAAAAGTTGAAGAAACTTAAAAAGAAAGCTTGGTGAAAGAAGTGAATTTAACTAGCAAAGTTTAGAACTTAAGCATATGTGCAAAAAAATGTAGCCTAAAAATGTCTATTTTCTACTCTAATTTACTTTGTATATAAGAGAATCAGGCTTAATTTCTGCTTTTACTGACTTGAGAAACACTGAAGAGTATAAAGAAAAAATATATGCATTTTATACATGTGAAATGTTACAATTACATTCAACAAAGTAGATTCTAATATGGTTTTGATAATTGCAAGAATTTTTTTTTAATCTAATAACAAATGACAGGTTATGCCTGTGATAGTACCAATGTACCAAAAAAAAGTCTATGAGATATCATCAATTTTTATATATATATATATATATATATATATATATATATATATAATTATCTTTTAAACTTAATGTAGTTTGACTTTGTACATAGTATGTTTTATAAACTATTGGAGAAATTCTCCATTTTGAAAAATTCTTCCAATACAGGTACTCTTTATTACTTAAAATTTGTGTTGTTGTCCTTAACAAACCATAGCAAAGTTCAAGTATTTGACAGTTATTCTTTGTATTCTAAAGTTACTATAGAAGAAAAACTAAAAAAACTTGTAATTGAGACAACAAATTTAAAATAGATATTCAATTTATCTTAAATAATAAAAGGCAATGTCTGTGTGTCTTATACACTATACGTTCAGCGACTGCGCATCGGAGAGCTACAAAATTTGGCAATCGGAGACCCGGGGAAGGGGACACCGATTTCTTAAATTTTAATTATTTTTTTTGTTATTTAATGTTTTATGCAATTTCGACCGTTTTTTGCCCTTTTTTCTCCACGATCCAGACGTCGTAGAAAAAAACAAATCACACCACCAGAAAGAGCAGACAATTACGAGTAAAAATATATCAATTTCAAATCTCAATTTCAATCTCTAATATCTTTTAAAGATTTTAAAACAAAAGTCACATTAAGCTAAAAAAAAATGATTTTTGGTTTTAAATTCTCGCATAGTAAAAAGTACTCATAATTTTAACTAATAACTTACATTTTTAGAAAGCTCAAACATCTGGCTTTCTTATAAGCCCAATCTGGTCAAGAAATAATTAAAATTGGCCGCTGGATCGGAATTTTAAAGAAGTCACGATTTTAATATTAATCGGCGGACCAAAGAAGTTCCCATTTCTGATCGTCCGTTTCCCTCAAGCGTGTGTTTCAATGACGCCTGTTTGTGTCTAGGTGGAAGGAATGTTATGGTTCTGAATATGCATAGCGATGGGTGGGACAATTAAAAACCAAATTAGTGCTTGGTTTCCGTTTCCATGGAGATCGTGCTTCCAGTTTTAAATGAATTAAGAGCTTAGCATATATATTGTAGAAATTATTATATTTATATTTTAAATGATGGAATGATATGGATTTTTTAAATGGATATTTTAATTTTTGGATATTTTAAATAGATTTTTTAATTTATGGATATTTTAATTTTATGGATATTTTAAATGATGGAACGATGAATATCTTAATTTTATGGATATTTTAAATGATGGAACGATGAATATCTTAATTTTATGGATATTTTAAATGATGGAAAAATGGAACGATGGAATGAGGATGATGGAATTAAGTGCTTAGCATATGGTCATTATAAAATGTAAATTAGTGCACGGGAAGTTAGCGGTAGGCCCGGGTTCGATTCCTGCCACTGCCAAAACTGCTGCCGTGTTCACACGGAATACGATCACATTAAACATGTGGGTCCATAAGTCCTTCTGAGAGGTTGGTGGTAGGGAAAGGAGGGTACGGTGCCTGTGGATACCTCCTCCACTAGGTCCTGGTCTAAATTGGGTGAATAAAAAGAAAGTTATGGAGATTGTTACGGAGGGCGCGGTAGTCCTGTGGTTAGCACGCAGGAATTGCACTCTGTAGGCTCGGGTTCGATTCCCGCCACTGCCAAAACTGCTGCAGTGTTCATGCGGAGCACGATAACGTTAAACATGTGGGTCCGCAAGTCCTTCCGAGAGGTTGGTGTTAGGGGAAGGAGGGTACGGTCCCTGTGGATGCCTCCCCCACTGGATTACGGTCTAAATTGGGTGGCAGTTCCTGGCCGTCCAAACAGTTTCCTTATATCTTTCCGGTAGGTCGCGTCAGTGAGTTTGCCACGTTCAGAATGAGCCAAGGTCAGAATTTTCAAGGGTAGCGAACAAGATGGTCGCCGAAGGCGGCTAGTTTAAGAATATAATAGTACTGTTAATATTACTTATTTAACTTTAAAACCTAAAATTGAATCTATGACATCTTACATAATAAAAAAAAATGTTTGTGTATGTGTCATCTGCAACAAAAAATCAAGCTTCGAACAGCATTGAAATTTAGTACAGAGATACTTCAGGTCCCTTGACAATACACCTCAGCAAAATTTTTTTTTAATTTAAATTAGTTTAAAAGTTATGAACTTTTAATAAATTTATATGTTTTGGAATATATAGAACTATTTTAATATTGTATGTGTACTCTGAAAATTTGACTTAATCAGATAAAAACTCACTGAGATGGTAATTAATTTTTTTCATTTTACTTCTAGGATAAAGTAACCCCTTTTTGTAATTTAAAAGTTATTTCATTTAATTATGTTTATTTTAAGCAATCAAAAAGTATAACTTACTTTCTTGAATACTGGTTTTCTAACTTCATGAATTCAAAAGAATTCAATAAACCATATGATGCAAATAACTAGCAATCAACCAACTACACATTTGTGGCGAACTGCAGTGTACTTATTTAGGGTCTATTGCAGAATCTTATTTAGGGCATATTAAAGGAGTTTAGTTAGGATGTATTAAATCCTCATTATATAACTGGCATAGCTGTGCATTGAAAAAACAGTGCAGAAATGATTTTGGTTCAAAACAGGCGACTTAGAAATTGGGTGATATTATTTGTATCTGTAAGTTAAATAGCGGGCATTTATTTAGCAGCCCGGTAATTTGTTCTAGTTTTGATATAAAAGTAAGACATCACATTTCTTGATTTCATTTTGTTAGCAAATTTTTCTTTTCAGCCAAGTTATAGCATTAGAGTTATGAATGTTTATGAATAAAATTTAGTAAGTTCATTATATCGTAAAGATCAAATCTTACAAAATTAAAACATTGGTGTTTCCCTATGGTGCAATATAAAAAGACAAACAAGATAGATTACACATGCATGCAACAATTTTACTAACACTTGGCAATCAAAACATCAAAGTGTATAAGAGTGTACTGTAATAGGCAACATGCAAATAAGAAAAAGTGTGAAAAGATAAGAGAAACAAGGTCAACATTACATTTTTACAACATTAGCAAGATTATTTTCATAAGAATTACGAAAATGAAGCAACGTGATAATAATTAAAAACACTTTAGAAAAAAATGTAATACTATTATACATTTAATCATTTTGAATATATAAAAGCAATTTAAAACTTTTTTTAATTTTTCAATAGTTAATATAAATTTTGGATAAAACTTTTACCTATTATTTAATTTAGATTTTTCAATTTGTTCTTTATAACGGGCATACCAATCATCAAGTTCTTTTCGAGCAGTTTCCATTAGCTCCACTTTCTTTGTTTCTTCCTCTGCATCTAAAAGAATAAATTAAACATTAAACTAAATATAATAAAAAATACAATTAAAAACAGATTATTAAAAGAAACTAAAATAAGGAAAAAAAAAGAAAAAAAAAGTTTATAGTGAATTGCTAAACTATACCAATACATATCTTTGTTATAAACAAAAATAGCAGACATACCTGGCCTTGCTCTAGATTTAAAATATGTGTGAATTCTATAAGCATTCACATTGCTTTTGAAATAATTCCATTTAAATATTTAATTCCTCTGTAAAACATTATAGTGCAAATGATATTTCAGAAACATAAAAATTTCTCTTTGAAATTCTGGAATGTCAATATTTAGATTCATTTAGGATATTTTTCCCATTTTTTATTAATTTTTATTCTGAAAGTCTAACTTTTCTGATAATTTTGCTGTACCATCCATTGATTTTGTTGGAATATACCTTGAAAACACAGGATAGATGGGTAGAGATCACTCTTAAAGTAATAACAATTATCTTTTAAATTAACATTTTTATCGCTTTTAGGGTATCAGCATTTACACCCTGAAAATGGTGAGCCAACAGCCCTACCGTGCTGAAAACCCCGGTTCTCGTTAGATCACCGAAGTCAACCAGCATCAGGCATGGTTAGTACTTGGGTGGGTGACCACCTGGGAACACCGCATGCTGTTGGCACATTTCAGGTGCAGTAGCCCATTGGTTTGCGCGCTGGATTTGCACATTGCCACAAAACTGCCGCCGTGTTCATGTGGAGTACGATCACGCTAAACATATGGGCCCGTAAGTCCTTCTGAGAGGTTGGTGGTAGGGGAAGGAGGGTACGGTCCCTGTAGATGCCCCCCTCCACTGGGTTCCAGTCTAAATTGGGTGGCACTTCCCGGCCATCCAAAGAGTTACCTTACACCTTTCTGGTAGGTCGGACGGTCTGGGTCTCAACAACAACAACCCTGAAAGTGGTAGAAAGATCATGGAACCACAGAGAGCTGAAATCACAAAAAAGAAAACTTGTTTATACCTCCAGAAATCCATTTTTATGTTTAAATTATTTAGTATATTAACATATAGGATTTGTGAAAAATTAGACATTTTTCTCCAATTATAAAATTGAAAGGTCAAAATATGGAAACTTTCCACTCTACACTAATTGTAATAGCTGGCATTAGAAAAATGGATTAATAACTAATACCAAATAATTAATGACAAAACATTAAAATAACCAAAACAGTTAAAACACGATCACTGTGCCGAATAAAAAAAATGAACAGCACTAGGTTTAATTTGGAGGTTAATTTAGATTGATTCCACATCAGGTCTGAGCATCCAACTCAAATTAACACAAACAAATGCATGTTTCAGTATATATATATATATACAGAAAATATTAATTTAATTTATAAAGTTTCGTATATTCAATTCCTGATATTTCGGGTAGATATTTCTCTGGGACCTCCTTCACTACTTAATATATATGAAATGAACATAAAGATTTTTCAAAAACATAATTGCACTCTAGAAAAAGGTATATAAAATATGATTCTTACATATTTTAATGGCATTTAAATTATTGAAAACTTTCTTGTCAAGATGCTAAATTAGTGCAGTTAACCCCTACATATCCCCAAAAAGAATCTATTTACTGGGCAAACCTATTCTGATGGCATACTTTATTTATTTATTTTTGAGGAAGCAGCCATTAATTTTTTTATGTTGCAATTGCTTAATTTAGGGGCCCTTTGATGTGGGGGTCCAGGCAGCTGCCCTTGCATTAGTGAGACCCAGGGAACATCTTTGAGAGCAAACAAAATCCTGTTGTTGAGACCCAGACCGTCCGACCTACCAGAAAGGTGTAAGGTAACCGTTTGGACGGCTGGGAAACAAAATCCTGTGTGGGAACAAATCTTAAAAATTTTGGAGCAACTCTTTAAGAACATTTTAAACTACATTATGTTTTCTACTTCATATTCATTAATTTTTCATGAATATATAAAATATACAAATTAAAAAAAATGAAATATGTTTCAAAACAAAGCACACATTATATTTCCTAATACACTTGTAGAAACATTTCAACATTTAATATAATCACACTATTCAACATTTATTATAAATATAATAATACTCCAGAATACACACAAAAATAAATTTTAATTTGTTAATACTAAAGAAAAAAAATTAAAATATTTATTATGAAAAATGTCAGGCTTTGTGATTTGGAGCAGAATTAACATTATTGGTGCAGAACTCAATTTTAATTGAATACTTTAATAATATTTTTTACACATGAATGTAAAAACTGTTCAATATACCTTTGATTTCTAACATCTTTTGTTGTTCTTCACGCCATATTTTAATCTTTTCAGGTTCCTCTCTGTTTGCAGGACGAGATGGAGTTGTTGCAGGAAAGGGTTCACTGTTATTAGGCCCATTCATGTGCTAAAATAAATTGAAATACTTTTTTAAATAGATTTAAAATCAAATAAACATGGATAATAACAGATTAATATCATTGTATTAAAATAATGCGTCATCAAGTTTGGCTAATTTTAACAGAAACAATATAGACAAACCTGATAATGAACATATTTTTAAGGAACTCTGCATAGAATTCAATATCAATACACCACTAATTCTAATGAGAAAGTACATGCAAGAAAAAATAAACTGCTCAAGAGAGAGGTGCTACTACATGCATGTAGCCGTATTCACAAGTTACACCATAATACATTTGCCATATTCCCATGCATGAGCCGGCTTGCTGGAAAATAGTGAAGTTTAATTTGTAATCACTGCAGACAAAAAACCAACTCATTGGGTATGTTTCAGCTAACCGGTGAGGTTTACCAGCATGCCATAAAACCCTGCAATATCCAGCATACCGCGAAGCATTAAGCAGCAGGTATTTATTTAATTAGTTATACATAGTGGATGCTTATTTAGAACATGGATAGTGCAAAGTAATTCGTTATCTATATAGTAAAAGGCAATGTCTGTCTGTCTTGTACACTATACATTCAGCGACCGAGCATCGGAGAGCTACGAAATTTGGAAATCTGAGACCCAGGGGGGTGGGAAGGGGACACGTGAAAACAGATTTTTTAAATTTGAATTACTTTTTTAGTTATTTAATGTTTTATGCGATTTCAACAGTTTTTTCCCCCCCTTTTTTTCTCAACCATCCAGACGTCGTAGAAAAACCAAATCACACGACTGGAAAGAGCAGTCAATTGCAAGTAAAAATATATCAATTTCAAATCTCAGGGACAAATTTTAATATTTTTTAAAGATTTTAAAACAAAAGTTACTTTCGACTCAAAAAAATGAACTTTTGTTTTTAACTCCTTGCATCGGGAAAAGTTCCAAGTATTTCGACTAATAATTTACATTTTTAGAAAGCTCAAAGATCAGGGATTCTTACAAGCCCAAGGTCAAGCCTTACAAGGTCAAGAAATATGAAAAAATCTGATGTGGGCAACACATGACTTTCCTTATATAATGCAATGAATTTACTACTTTTACAGTAAAAAAAAAATAGGTTTCTCTTCTAGAAGATACTTATATTCTTTCCAAGATATTGAATTTTCGTCAATCAGTTGTCATTTTCATTGATTTAGCATCATTTTTATCCATTTGGCTAGATTTCCTTTCCTTCGCCAACATTTAAAAAAGTCGCCAAGTTGGCGACATTCCGCCAAATTTGTCGCTAAAATCTTGCCAAGCGTTATGGATGGAGAAATAAGTTATTCTTATAGCATATAAATGATTATTGGAGTTCAAATGCAAAAGTATTATTTAAAGTATCTTTTCTCATGAATGGAATGAGCTAGATCCACGAGAATGTCGTCATCCAATATATCGCATGATATTACATATGAAAAGTGAACATGTTTCTCAACAATTAATAGATTTTATTTGATTTAGGGGATTTTTTGATAAATTTATTTCAAAAATGTGCAATATCTCGAGAACGGTTCATGCTAGTAATCGAAAGTTTGTCAATCGTTTTTTAAGGAAAAATTACATAAGAAATGTCTATTTGCATAACTTTACTAAAGGTTTTGATTTTTTGATGATTTTTTCAAAATTTCACTCGAAAATTTAGGGGGGGGGGGGGGGGTTCTGAACATTAGATTACGTATAAAAACAATAGGCTTCCAGTATTCACGGATTGTGATTTTTGTACCAAATTTCATTCGAATAGCTCCATTCGTTCGTGAGATATCGTCTCCACAGACCAGGGTTGCAAAAAAGCCAGCTAAAATTAATAAAAGCCTCGCCGGCGGCTTTTATTGGTTTTAACCAGCTTTTTTTGGCCAAAATTGGCTTTTTTTTTGTAAAAAAGCATGAAGGATTTTAATTTTAAATTACACATTTTTAAGTGTTCTTTAACTAATTTTAAAGGCACTTTATTGGGTTAGAATTTAATAAATAACTTTATTTCTCAATAATAAAAACATTAATATTGGAATACCTGCTAGTGATTCGTTGGTTGCAAAAAAGCCAGCTAAATTTTAAAAGGTATACCAACTGCTTTACTTGGTTTACATTGGAATTTAACAAATTTTTTTAAAAATGTTATTGCTTTAAATAATGAAATATTTTATTTTAGGACAATAGTTGCTTAATGATACATTTTACTAGTTAACTAATTTTAAGGACTTTATTGATATGTAAGGGTCTTATTTTTACTCATAAATATTTAAAATCATGCATAAAGTCATTTAATAAAAAACACTATCACTATTGAAAACAGTAAGGAATAACATATGCATAAACAACTCTTTTGAATAGCATCAAGCTTTTCAAAAATTTATTTTAATAAGTTTTAATTTGAGAACCTTTTTTGATTGCTCACTCTTTTGTTCTGAACTTAGATGCACCAAAATTTCTTCAAATATTATCTCCTAAATTTCTTTTTCAACATTGAACATTCTATGATTTAATCCCAACCCCAAATCTTTACAGCCAATTAAAACTAAAACAAAACATCACACTGAAATGAAATGAAAAAAGAACGAAACTGTTTAGGAGCAGAAAAACTTGTTAAAATATATCGTTTTTATAAGTCATCAGAACCCAATGATTAGAACTAAAATATGAATGTTCTCAAATATTATGTCAGAATTTCATTTATTAAATATATATAAATTAATTTGCTGTAATATATATTAAAAGTAAATAGCAGTGTGTAAAAAATTGTTTTTGCTTTTTGAAGTAAAATTGATTTTTTCCCTTTTTGATGTGTGGTGATTTGTCTGTTTAATTAATTACAGTTTTTAAAATGTGTAGTATATGTAATGTAGAGCTGTGCATTATGTAACAGAGGTTTTCAAAACACCATCTTGGTGTCTAATTTAATGCATTCTCCTCACTGTATATATATTTTTTCTTTTAGACATTATCTTCATAGTATTTTTATAGTGGTCATAAAATCTTGTGTACTTGGTAATATTTAATAGAAGTTTATAAACATTTTAGTAAAAAACATTTAGGAGTGCATCAAAGATAAAGTAATGCAAATTTAATGTGAATTGGCTGTAAACCACCTTTTTTTAATAAAAGCCAGCTATTTTTAATAAAAGCCGGCTTTTTTTAAGTGGTTAAAACCAAAAAATATCAGCCGGCTTTTTTTTGGTCAGGCTAAAAGCCGGCAACCCTACCACAGACTCACTGACACACACACACACACACAGACATCACCTCAAAACTGTTCGGTTCGTGATCAGGGATGCCTGAAACGCACTCTCCCGTCGAAAGCTTGAATTCGAATTTTTGACACCGTCACAATACTTTCCTTATACATTATGTATATAAGGAAAGTAATAACTATTGGAAATTCAAATTATTAAAAAACTCATGTTATTCGGGGTTGCTTATTGTGAGACCTTTGATTTTCATCTAGTATTCGACTAGTTAAGGTCTAGTGATTTTACAGCATCTTTATCAACATATTTTTAAACATTTTAGTTCAAAGTTTAAACTTTAAAATAAAAGATTTAAGTTTTTACACTTTTAAAACTTAATTTTGAAAGCAATTCTTCCCATTGTCCAGATAAAATCCACTATTTGTGATATAAATGTATAAGAAAGAACAATTATGCATAGAGCATTGATAATGAAACACTTTCCAACTGCAACGCAATTTTATTTGAACATTATATTTTAAAACTTAAAATTTCATTGAAAAACATGAACTTTATTTAAATGACGTCAATGAAATATAAATCGCTTGGCTCTCTATGTAAAATCAGTAAATATTTCACTCATACACTTTTATTCCATTTCTTTCATTGATCACAATACTACAATAATTTATTTTACTTAAAAATCTAAAAAACTTAAAACCATGGAGGTAAAAGTAATTTAAATCTATGCTTAAAACTACATCGAAAAATTCTGCTATAAAACCGTTTGTGTCTCTATGTAAAATCAATGAATGTTTCATCCATATCAGCTATATTGCAGACTTCAGAGTTAAATAATTTTGCATTAAAGAATTCAGCAATTATTATACAACTCATTTTACAGCTTGATGTGTTTATATTCTCCATAAGTGAAAATTAGGCTTTGTTGTAGAAGTAATCAAAGTTTGATGATTATTTAAATTCAAATACATTGTAATTTCGTTGTTTCAGGATATAGACACACAGAAATTAAGCAAAAAAAATCTAATGTGGGCAACACATGACTTTCCTTGTATAATGCAATAAATTTATTACTTTTACAGTAAAAAAAATTAATTATTTTTATAGTAGTTATTTATATTCTTTCTAAGATATTGAATTTTTGTCAATGAGTCGTCATTTTCCATGTAGTCCTCATCAATGAGTCGTCATTGATTTAGCGTCATTTTTATCCATTTGGCCAGTTTTTCGTTAATTTAACAACATTTAAAAAAGTCGCCAAGTTGGCAACATTCCACCAAATTCGTCGCCAAAATCTCGCCAAGCGTTATGGACGAAGAAATAAGTTATTCTTACAGCAGATAAATGACTATTGGCGTTCAAATACAAATGTACGAGGTAGAGTCAATAAGTTCCCGGAATGGTCGCCTACATTCACGCAGGTGTTCGCTGGAGGGGAAATATCTCTTTTGGAGGTTGGCAACACTAATAAGGAAAACACACAGCCATCTGGAATTCATTTCCGGTATTGTCGGCATTAACTGCAGATCATTTCTGACAAAGCGAATTTTTCATTCGTCGGATTTTGAAATGTCATCTTTAGAGCAACGTGCAAACATCAAATTCTGTGTTTTGCTCGAGAAATCACCTTCTGAGACGCTCGAGATGCTGAAGAAAGCATACGGAAACAATGCCATGAAAAAAACGGCTGTGTATGAGTGGCATAAACGTTTTCGTGAAGGTCGCACAAACATCGAAGATGACCTTCGGACTGGGCGGCCCTCCTCTTCCACCGCAGATGAGAATGTTAAGCACGTTCGAGAAATTGTGCATGCGGACAGACAAATAACCATTGATGCTATTGCCTCTGAACTTGGAATTTCACATGGGAGTGTTCACAGCATTCTTCATGATAATTTGAACATGCGTCGTGTTTGTTTGTACATGGTTCCAAAAATGTTATCACCTGAACAAAAAGAAGTGAGAGTGAACATGTCCAGGGATTTGATTGACATGGCTGATGAAGATGGCAACTTCTTGAAGAAAATTGTGACAGGTGATGAGATATGGTGCTTTCTTTACGACCCTCAGACAAAACGTCAGTCAAGTGAATGGAAAGCAAAAACATCACCAATGAAGGAAAAATTTTGCTTGACAAAAGTCGAGGGAAATTGATGTTGGAGATGTTTTTCGATTACAAGGGCGTCATTCACTACGAATTTATTCCTCAAGGCCAAACTGTCAATAAAGAACTTTACCTGGAGATCCTTAAACGACTACGAGATGCAATTAGATGAAAATGACCTGAAAAATGGGCAACAAACGATTGGTTTCTCTTACACGACAATGCTCCAGCACATCGCGCTGTGATTGTGAAAAAGTACCTTGCCAGAAACAGTGGAACACCCTCCTTATTCTCCTGACTCTATTCACTCTGGAACACCCTCCTTATTCTCCCGACCTAGCACCAGCAGATTTTTACCTGTTTACACAGCTGAAAATGAAATTGAAGGGACACCGTTTTGTGAATTCAGATGAGGTAATCGAAAATGAGACGAAGCAACTGAAGGAACTCTCAAGAAATGGATTTCAAGAGTGTTTTGAACAGTTATACAAACGCTGGAACAAGTGTGTGGATGCAGGAGGACAATACTTTGAAGGCCAATAAGGTAAAATTATTGTTCTATTTTTTAATAATTTGTAATTGACCAATTCCGGGAACTTTTTGACCCAACCTCGTATTACTCAAAGTATCTTTTTTCATGAATGGAACAAGCTAGATCCACGAGAATGATGTCATCCAATTTATCGCATGGTATTACATATGAAAAGTTCTTGTTGTTGAGACCCAGACCGTCTGACCTATTAGAAAGGTGTAAAGTAACTGTTTGGACGGCCGGGAAGTGCCACCTAATTTAGAACGCAATCCAGTGGGGGAGGCATCCACAGGGACCGTACCGTCCTTCCCCTACCACCAACCTCTCGGAAGGACTTACGGATCCACATGTTTAACGTGCTCGTACTCTGCATGAACACGGCGACAGTTGTGGCAGCGTGCAAATCCAGCGTGCAAACCACCAGGCTACAGCGTCCGAAATGTGCCAACAGCACGCGGTTTTCCCCAGGTGGTCACCCACCCAAGTACTAACTGTGCCCGATGCTGCCTGACTTCGGTGATCTAATGAGAACCCGTGTTTTCAGCACGGTACGGGCGTTGGCAGATACATATGAAAAGTGAATATGTTTCTCAATAGGAAATATTTTTTTATTTATTTTATATGACTTTTTGATAATTTTTTTTAAAAATGTACAATATCTCGAGAACGGTTCATGTTAGCGTTCTAAAATTTATGTCAATCGTTTTCTAATGAAAAATTAAATAAGCAATGTCTATTTGCGTAACTTTATCAGCGGTTTTGATTTTGACGATTTTTTCAAAATTTCACTCGAAAATTTAGGGGGGTTCTGGACATTCGATTGTCTATAAAAACAATAGGCTTCCAGTGTTTACGGATTGTGATTTTTGTACCAAATTTCATTCAAATCGGCCCATTTGTTTGTCAGTTATCATCTCCACAGACTCACTGACACACACACACACACATATTTTCACACACACACACACACACACAGACATCACTTCAAAAATGCTTGATTCGTGATCAGGGATGCTTGAAATGTGCTCTCCCGTCAAAAACTGGAATTCGAATTTTCGAACCCGTCACAATACTTTCTTTATACATTATGTATATAAGGAAAGTAAAAGTAGCTGCAGAATCCGGATTTTAAGAATTTCCGAATTTCAATTTCTCGGCTGCAACCAGAAAAATAATTTTTCCTCCCATTCCATGCAGGTGCACTGCGAGTGACGTTTCCATGGCAATGGTGTTCAAGTTAGCTACCCCAAGCTAAGATTTGGGATCAGACTGATCCATGGAACAACTTAATCCATGGAAATCCCAACTTAATCCATGGAAATTTCGGGAGATGGTAAATTGGCTCAGAAAAGGCGTTTATTTTTTGTTTGAAAATTTTTTCTAATGATCATGCATCGGGTTATAAAAATTTATGGATTTTTTAAATGGATATTTTAATTTATGGATATTTTAAATAATGGAATGATGGAACGATGATGATGGAATTAAGAGCTTAGCATATGGTCATTATAAAATTTAAATTAGCGTGCGGGAATTTCACTCAGTAGGCCCAGGTTCGATTCCCGCCACTGCCAAAACTGTCGCAGTGTTCACGGGGAGTACGATCACGTTAAACATGTGGGTTCGTAAGTTCTTCCGAGCGGTTGGTGGTAGGGGAAGGAGTAGTGTTCACTCTAGGACAAAAAAAGAGCAGGGTGCTTCTATAAAACAGGCACTTTTTCGAAAAAAAAAAGGGGAACTTTTTCGAGAAAAAAAGGGCACTTTTTCTTTAAAAAAGAGCAATTTTTTAATGAGTATTTTTTAGAGAAACATATATGTTTTTCCACTACATTGCCTGTAAGGCATGTAGGATATGGTTTTTCTATTCTCGACCACCCGCCCACCTACTCCCCCCCATTAATGTTAATTCTATGGGACCTAATGTTAAACCTATGGAAGATAATGCTATCCTATGGAGAATAATATAATACATAGCCCTAATATTAAGCTTATGGAAGATAATGCTATTCTATAGAGGATTACAGTCAATGTAATGAGTTATAGATTTGATTCGAATCTTTTTTTAAATAGACCTGTGAAGAAAATTTTATGTTTATATTAAGTTATAAAAGTGTGTTATATTGCTAATATGCAACAATAATTTAAACAATACATAAAATATTGTTTGTACTTTGCAATTGTATTAATTATAATAGTCTACTTATACTAATAAAGTTAAAGATCAGCCACTCATGGTGAAGTACTAATATCAGCACAGTGAAATTTGTATTTAGAAATTAAGATTCTTAATTTCTTTTCTAAATACAAATTTGTTCAATACTGTTGTTTCTTGATTTAAAAATCAACTGAAAAAATTTTAACGATATTTAAATTTTTTATGATAATTAAAATTAATCAGATTTGCCTTGTTTGGAAATTTTAAAAAAGAAAATTTTCAAACGTGTTTCATTTCTTTCAGTAAAAATGTTACTTTTGATTAGAAACAGATGATTGAAAAATGTTTTTGTAAACTCTTTCAAACAATAAAATCAACACCAAAGAAGCATAATAAACAAATTACATTATCAAATTTTTCAAATTTATTTTTAAATAAATAATTTTCTGCTTTTAACATCTAACCAATGCTGAACAGCTTTTCTGAATTCCATTTTTCCATTTAGCTTTATCATTAATATATCATTCACATTATCAACTTTTAATCTATTTCTTTTGTCAGTTAAGATATTTTTAACTTGCGAAAAAATTCTTTCCACTGCTGCTGTAGACATAGGAATAACATTTGCAACTTGAAGGAATATTTTAATTTTTGGAAATTGTTCTCCAATGACTTTATTCTTATCTGATAGACTCATTAATAAACCTGATATTGTTAGGGCTTTCTTTCTGCACTCCCCTTCTTCATCCTCTTCCACTTTCTCAGAGTCCTGTATAAACGTATGTTTAAAATCATCCCACTCTGCAAGCAACTCCTGTTCGTCTTCATGATAATGTTCTGCCAAGCAGAATATTTCATCATTACCATAAAAAGATATTTTATCAATCTTTACATTATTTAAGCTCAAAACACTAAGATTGGACACAAGTGGTAAATTTTCTAGTCTTTCCTCAATGTTTGATATCAAAATATTTAAAAACTCCCTGGCTTGTTTTTAAAATTTACCATCATTATCCACAATAGATGTTTTGATTCCCATGTCCATCGCTCTTTTTTTAAGATTTCGGCAGTGCTGCCCACCAGTTTTCTTTTTAATTTTTGCCACAGTATCAGAAATATTTTTAAATCCTCCACATTGTTGCACATCTGATGAAAGTGCAGAAAAAATAGTTTTAGATTTCTCATTTGGTATTTCTGTACCACATAGGAACGATACTTTGGAATTACCATCCTTTAGGTATCAATCCTACAACAATCGCTAAATGCATCCCATTGGAAATATCTGTTGTTTCGTCTGTCATTAATGAATAGCAAGGACTTTCATTGATATCCTGAATAACGTCTTTTCTAATACTGGTTGCCATTGAGTTGAGGAAATCCATTATAGCTTCATCAAAATTTGTAATTAACAAATTTTGATTTTCGCAATGATGCTAGCACAGTAGACTCTAATTCATCAATGCAAAAATCAATAAAAGCTTTAAAAGCAGTAAAATGTGGTACATTATGTTTAATTAGAAAATTTAAATATTTCATAGAACTCTCTACAGCAACAGCTTTAAATTTTTTTTAATCTTCTCCATTTTCCCCTTGATTTTCCATTTTCTTTTTCATATTGATTTCTAATTTTACAGCTTCTTTATGCATTTCAGAATGCATATGTTCTTTTATTTTATGTTGTCTGACTGTCAAAAAGCCTTTGTTAATCCATGCAGAATTTTGGTATTTATCATAGATTGATAAATATTCTGAATGTAAACTGCAAAATAATATTTGTTTTCCTTCTCAATTTCACAGTTTACCCAAGGGAAATCTTTTATCTATTAATCTTTAAATTCACCGAGATGTCCAGAATGTTTCTTTACACAACTGATTTTTGCATCTAAGCATTCTTGAGAGCTGGAAACTGGAGTAATTTCCTTGATAATATGAGGGTGATTTTTCTGTTTTACAGAAAAAATTGTGTTGTTTCCTTCAGAAGTTATTCCCTGAGGTATGAGTGCACATGAATCTCTTATTTGATTATATGAAGATGAACGTTCTCCTGGCACATTAGTCGTGCTTTCATTTGATTGACAAATATTTTGGTAAAAAGATAAGTCATCATCCTGATGATTACTAATCTCTAAATTCTTTGCACTAGATGCTATCATTAACTTCTCAGGACTCTGTATGGTTTCATTACCATCCTGAGATGCGGAGGAAGTTATTTCCTAATTGGATTTTGATACCTGTTTATCACTGTTTGATTTAAATTCATCTACAGAAACCTAAAACAAAATAGCAGGAATTTACTATTTTTGGTCAATTTATTGCTATCATCAATTTAATACTTTTTCTTTTAAATCTAAATGTTTAATCCACTATTTTTTTTATTTACAAAAAAATGAATTGAAGTATTAGCTATTAGTAGGTAATATTTTTTAAGCAGGTACAAAAACTATACACATTTGGGATGCTAAAAAAAGAACTCTGTTTAAAAAACAGAAAAAATAAAATGTTTTAAATGGGGGGGGGGGGGGGGGGGGTACATTGCTACATTAGTTTTCAAATAAAATGTAGTATTAGGTGCATATTTAAAAAGATAATCTACAAACATTTCATTTACATAGCTGCCAACTCTCCTGAATTATTCAGGAGGTCTCTTTCAAACCACATACCTATAACAGGATACAGCATATATTACTGCATATAAAATTAAATTTTCCACAGAGAATTGAATGCAATATGATTTTTATTCAATGCTGATTATCACAAAGGCTATAAACAGAGGACTGAAACACACAAAAAATTTCTGACTATTGTATAGATCCCAGGGTTGCCAGCTATGTATTTACCATATGTACTTCGGGGGGGGAGATGTTGCTAAGTCAGTTTTCAAAATAAACGTATTACATGTGTATAGTCAACCTTCTTTTCATTATAAAATTTTAGAACCCCCCTCCGCACAGTCCTGTGACACGATAACTTACGTAAAACAGATAAAATTTAATTATTTAAATAGTCAAGGATGCATGCAGGATGGAATTTAAAGAGTGGCAAATGGTTAAAAAATATATATTTCACCATATTCATTAATTTTTATGATTTTTGGAATCTAAGATGGGAGAAAGCAACAGCTTTCTTTTCCTGTGGGCACCCCATGACTTCATTATTTAAAAAACTTACTTTTAATTTTGAATGGTTTTCAAACATCTGGTTTAATTTTCTGCACTTTTTACTAATTTCTTCCTTTTCTTTATTTAATATCTTCATTCTTCTTTTCTTGCTCTGCATTTTTAATGTGCCAGCAACACAGGATCAAGAAGAAAAATACTTTGTAAACAATCTTTCTGAGACCCAAGTAGTAAGAAAAGCCAAGATAAATCAATCAGTCACCACCTGCTTTACAGAGTAACCACAGAAAGCTCACAGCAACAAGGGAAGGCAAGATTTGTAGGGAGATAAAAGATGACATCATGGAAGATCTATTTTTAGATCAGCAAGAAGGGAAACTTCCTAGCTAGGAAGGGTTGTAGCAAGGTGGAGGAGGAGGAGGTGGAAAAAACGAAAATGAAAGGTTACTTTATTCCTTACTTCCTTACGATCAAAATGTAGAAAAAATAGAAAATAAATACAGCAAAACAAAAAAATTTCGCGATTTTTTTGTTTTTTTAATTCTTACCCCGTAATGCCTAAAAAAATTTTTTAATACAGAAAAAGACTTTAAAAAGGACAGGGCATTTTGGAAAAGGGATGAAAAGGGGCAGGGTGCAATTCTTCAAAATTAAAAAGGGCAGGGCGCTGCGCCCTTCCGATTTTAATTTAGAGTAAACACTAAGAAGGAGGGTACGGTCCCTGTGGATGCTTCCTCCACTGGGTTCCGGTCTAAATTGGGTGGCACTTCCTGGCCGTCCAAATAGTTACCTTACACCTTTCTGGTAGGTTGCGCCAGTGAGTTTGCCATGGTCAGAATTTTCAAGGGTAGCGAACAGGCTGGTCGCCAAAGGCGGCTAGTAGTTAAAATATAAATTAACTTGTATGGAGTGGTTAATTCTATAAAATAGTGTTATATTTTGAGTTTGTTTGGTAGGTATATTGTGTTTTAACTGAAATATTTGTAAAATGATACTTTATTTTATAATTTTTTCAGGCATGCTGCATTTGACCAACTGATAATATTTTAAAATCTGGCGTTCCTCAAATTATCCAGCAAGTATACATAGCGAATGAAAAAGTACAAGATTTATTTTTTAATTTGCTGTTAGTCAAACTGAAATGTAGTTTTAAAATAAACTTTTCAATCTGTAAAATATAAAATTAAATTTACATACCTCTGTACTGACAGAATGTTGAAGTTCATTAATATCATTAATATCTAGAGGAAAATATATCAAATTAGTAGAAAATCGAAAATACAAATAATGCAGAATTTACATAAAATTAAATCAACAGTAAACACGGAAAATATAAAGAGGTAATTAATTATTCAAAAAACAAACTGCTCCTGACTGAACTTGAGCCAGCAATCTCCAAGCTAGTGCATCAAAACAGCATTCTTCTAAATTTAGAACCAAAAATTGGTTCATAAAGGCAAACATCCAATGGTAGCAGCAACAGACCATACATAGACAGGAGCACTTTAACGCTTGTTGGGGGCCTCTGGGCAACAGTAACTAAATTCTAAGCTCCCCTTCCCATGTAATTTCTATACTAAAAATAGGAACACTGAGCATGGAAGGTAAACCCCCAGCACTATAGCCTACTTTGATGTCAAAAACGGCCCTATAAATAGGGTGACAGCTAGATATCAGGGTATTACCATTGCTACCATATTATTGAATCTATATTTAGTAGGATACCATTATATCCTCAATAGTACAAACAAAAGAAAGATGTTGAGGAATTACTTCAAAAATTGCTGATTTAAGTCCAGTTAAGGCCCTATCACATTCAACAACTTTTCCGGCAATTTTTCGGACAACCAACTTTTCGAACAATTTTTACGCCGAGTTGGGGGAAAACTCGTGTAAAATAAGGTCAAAAAATTGGGACAACTTTATCTGACCGGTATAGAAAAAGTTGTTCATTTGGGACAATTTTTTACCAACCAGCCAATCACAGATGAGTAGCGAAGGAATCACGTGTGAAGAAAGGTTGGCGCAGATTCTACTACATTCTGGTTTGGCGTGAAATCCTCGCGCAAGTTTGAATCTGTGGAGCGCGAACAGATAGAATATAATAACAGATAGATTATATTGATATAATAACCAGGCAGTGCGAAGTATTATTTTAGTTTAGATTTAGAATTTTGTTAAGTATTTATAATATTTCTGTGTCATAAAGGTGGATGTCAATGAAAGTCGTCTCGAAGTCGAAAAAAGTAGTCATGCGAGATGGAAATGGAGTTAATTGAATCAATACGTGAAAAATCATTTTTGTGGAATCTAAAAGATCCACTGTATTTAAAAAAGAATTTGAAGAAACATGCGTACGAGAAAATATCATCTTTACGAACCATCTCTTCCAAAGCGATTTTATATACATGAAATATTATATAATAAAAATTAAGATATTATTACTAATATAATCTCTTTGGTCTCTTCTGATTCAAATTTATATTTGCCAGCGGCTTGCTAGTTTACAGTATAGATGCGTTTCAGAAAATCCATCTTTCTGTGAATTTAAACAAGAGCGTACGCGAGTTTGCTTTGGCGATATGTACATATTTCATCAGTTTTCTAAAATAAGCTAACTAGTGATTCCATCACAAAACACAAAGGATCCTAATTTAAATTGTTTTAGAATATTTACTACACTATGGCAATTTCCTTGTTTTAACGAATACAATTATGTTCTCCTTCTCGAATCGTTAAAAAAAAACATCAGACAGAATTTAGAAAATTAATTTTCATGTATGTTCTCTATAGACTTTTTTTTATCCTTCTATTGCAATACTAAAACATCTTGAAAACTTATTCTGTTTATTCTTCAAAATAGTACTCTAAAATAACACTAAATGCATTTCATGATATAATTTGTTAGTACATTTCGAATATGAAGTTTTGGCTTGGGTGGTAGAGAATCAGATCAGCAAACGACGGGGCTCTGGTTCGAATCCGAGCGAATTTTAAATTTTACAAGTGCTGCCATCTGTTGCTAAAATATTCAAATACAGTTTTTCTTTAATAATCTGCAGAATTTTTTTTTTTTAATTATTTTACGTTCTATATACAAAATAACCTTATATCAGTAAATTATTTTTAAATTTGAATGCTTATAAAAATTTATTTCAAAGTTACTTTGAAAAATATCTTGAAGTATACTTTATACCAGGTATAGATGGAATATATTCTTAAGTAAAAACGTGCTTGTAAAATTAGCAAATATAAAATACGCATATAAAATTAGACAGAAATCATCGAACATCCTTATACGAGTAGTAGTTATCTTTCGACATGTAATTTTGAACATTTTAGATTAGAATAAAAACAAAAATCAAACTACTTTGAAATTTTAATAATTTAATGCTAACATTTGAAGAATTTTTTTATTATTTTAAACGCACATAGACAATTAGAAATTTACAATACATTTGAAAATCATTTACATTTAATAAAAAAAAATAAGTTTGTATGTAAATATGAAAAGTTTACTCTTTTAAATTTGAATGCTTATAAAAATTTATTTCGAAGTTACTTTGAAAAACATCTTGAAGTATACTTTATACCAGCTATAGATGGAATGTACATTTAAATCTATTTTAAAACATAATTACTCAATAAATATAAATGTAGATAAAATAATTTTTAAAAGTTTACTTTAATGAGAAATATTTTAAACGTTACAAATGAGCAAAGAACATCTTCGGATATTTAATATAGATACGCATTTGAAAACCTTTAAAATCAAGTATAAAATGGTAATGAACTTAAATTTGTTTAAGACATGATATTTTAATAACGGCATTCTTGAATTTAAATACTTTTTACGTTTTCTTTGTTTCATTTCAGTCAATATCGGCAATATCGCTTTTTAAACTAATTTTGTATCTTAAAATAGAGTAAATATTTTTCAACAAATATATATTTGCTTTTTTATACGGATGTGTAACAAATCCAAATATTCTTTAATGTTCATTCATCTGTTTAAGCTTATGATATCTGAAGTAATCCATATAAAAAAGAGCAAATCAAAAATTTTCAATAGATTTTGTCCACATCCTTCTCGGTTTACTTTTTTTCTTCTTCTTAAGCAGAAATAATCCTAGCGTAATTATGCCAAGGCATATTTGATTTTTCCCCGCAGCTGATAGCAATTTTGTCATAATTACAAAGTAATAAAGGTTACAAAAGGAAGTACTAAGTAAAAGTCTTGTTTTACTGCCGAAGTCGAAGCGAGAACGCGCTACCTGCCGAAAAGTACAAATGTATAGTTGTCGCCAAAAGGCGATAAACATACTGCTATAGTTTTGTCATTTAGCACAACTTCTTCAAACTGTCAATAACCCTATCGCCAACTTTTACACCGAAAAATTGGGGGAAAAGTTGTCCGAAATAGTTGGTTGTTCCAAAAGTTGTTGAATGTGATAGGGCCTTTAGGGGTGACTATATGTTTTTCAAATAATTGCCTCTTGTTATCTCGTTTCTTAAGTCGATTTATTACTGAAAAAATTTATCAAAAGCAAAATGACTTTTTAGAAATTCTAGCTTATAAAAACCTAGCTTGTAATCAATTAGTTAGTGCATATGAAAATTCTCTCAAACTTTTAAAAATTAAATCACACTAAACATGTCAGTTTCCCCGAAGGAAATGCACTCTCTCTCAACGGTATATCAAAGTTTTTCAAATTTGTTATGAAAGTTTGTATACTCTTGACTGAATGGAAAGTTTGTTTTCATTAGACATCTGTGATGTGCAGTTGTGATTGGTATTTTGAACAATTTGGACAGAGGAAATATAATATGGTCTTGCGTGGGGAAGAGGAAAGGGCTGACATCAACCATTCACTTCTACAGAGTCAAATTTTGTGAAAAGTTATTAGTGTGAACAGGAAATAACTCAATTTTAGAAGGGATTATTTAAAAACTTGGTAAATCCGGAGATTAGGTCACCGCAAATTTTTTTCTAAGTACAAAATCGGGCCAAGTTGGCCTGTGGTTGGCGCTTTCTTCCGTGTTTTGAAATTGGCTCCACCCATCCTCAGTGATGTCATTTACCGTCATTAGAAATAGGCTCCTCCTACCAAAATGATGTTTTGGTAGAAGAAACCTGTTTCTAAAGACAGACTATTGTGTTTGTTCTAAACAAGATTTTCTAATATAAATGATAATTTAATTTAACTTAAATAACAGTGAATAATACTCAAAAAAACGTTACAAAATAAGATTTTTGTGTATTTTAAGAAAATTAAATAACTTTATAAAACTGCAGAATAAAAAAATTAATAATACTCATGTAAACGTTCCAAAATCAGATTTTTGTAAAATTTAAAATTTTTATGCTACAATTTTATCTGTGCATATCGTACGTATCAAGATCGCTTTCTCCATCTAACTGAGGATTCATATAAAGGAATGGGTTCGACCTACAGGTCCGTGTAAGAGCAGCGATTTGATCTAAAGATCGAAAATTGTGGAACGGATGTATTAGTAGTCCGTATGTACCAGTGGTCCGTCCTAAAGGTCGTTCTACACCGGAACGGGACCCCCAGTGATCTCCGGTTTATTAGGAACGGTCGCCTGCGGCGCCCAGACTCAGAATATGCTACAATTTTATATGTGCATACACTACACTCACCTTCCATTTGCTCGCGCATACCAGAAGACATAAGGGAAATATAATCGACGACAAAAGCAAATCCGCAAAACTAAAATGAATAATTATTACAAAATAAATCAAATAACGAAAGAACAAGCAAACAAGCACAACAATGGCCAAAAATATTGATAGAAATGTTCTTTTACATCAAAAAACTGTAGCAAACACAAAAACGTATTCTTATTGGATGCTACACAATTTCCGCCGAAAACATCCGATACAAGAGGTTACCAGATTGCAACATAAAGTGCGTGGCGTCTTCTCCGATTTAACCTCACAAAGTGCGTGGCGTCTTCTCCGATTTAACCAAGGTGACCTAATCTCCGGATCAGCCAAAAACTTTTTGCATTGGATTCAGCATCAGTGAGTTGACCAGCATGAGTTTTTTTAGTTCATGAAACGGCAAAAATAATTTTTCTAGGACATTTTCTCATGAAAATAGTAAAAAAAAAGCCGAACTTCAAGAGGTTATTTTGTCAGATCCAGGGGGTAATTTGAAAAGTGGATTTCAAATTTGAATTCAGCCTGATCAAATAATATGAGTTTTTTCTGTCCTCGGGTTTGCATTTGGGAGACTGACATTGCGTTCATATATGCATGATAGTTAAAAACATTTTTTTTAATGTTTCATGCATGTGATCTGGTCTTCAATATATGTTTAAAGTGCTATTAGGATTACTATTGTTTTGAAAAAAAAATGTTTCATAAGTGATATTTCCAATTGCTGATATACAAAAGAAGATCAGTAGAATGTAGCTCAAATTATAATTCTGGAATTTTATAGGCATTGGCTATTAGACTCCATATTTTTACTAGCAAATCTTGATTCATTACTAGTCACTACCTAAGCACAGGTTACTATCATTTAAATGCAACAATGTAAGTTGTAAAACTTATACTAAAATGAACTAAAATTATCTAATATAAAAAAGCAATTTAATAATTTTAAAATTACTTTTAAGTTATATTTTATAAACACTAATATACAAAAAGACAGATTTGGATAAAACTTTTTATATATATTATCCGCTCATTTGGCTCTGTTCTATAATTTTATTCACTGCTCTTTAACAATATTAAGGTTGATGCCAGAAAGTTACTAGCCACAATGGCTACAAGTCTAGTAGATAAAAGTTTACTATCATGGCCAAATATGAAAGTTATTAGTCAGCTGGCTATTGACCACCATATATACTTTAAGCAGGGATGTATCTACAGTGGTCGGCGGTGGTCGGGGTTTCCACCACTCAGAATTTACGACCACCACTCAATTGCCGACCACCACTCATCCAAAAAAATATACACATTATAATTACATTTAAAAAAAGTTATATTCAATTTTATCAAATGTTTTTCTTTAATATAAAAGTATACAATACTAATACTGTTTGCGTGTGCGAATTAACGCGAAGCTCGTTTCGAAATTTTATATTCGCAATTATAATTGTTCTGGAAAATCAACCACCACTCACATTTCTCTAGATACATCCCTGTTTAAGCTATAGTAGAATGTACTGTAATTTCTATTAGGCATTCCTTTTTTATTTGGTAATATATTTATGTATTTCTGATTTTAGTTCATTTCTAGACTTGCATCTTAAGATCTCATTAAATCAAACTCAAGAAACAACATAATTTGTGCTTAGCATCCAACCTCTTTGACACTTTTTATCCCTTACAACTTTAAATACTACTGAAGTATAGAAGATGTTTAACTTATTACTATGCTGTTAGATTATTCAAAATTCTGGGTGATCGATAAATGTCTCCCTTTCCACAATTTACATGCAGACTAGAAAATTAACCCTAATACTACATTCCAGAAACTTAAGTTTCATAAAATTCGCCATTACCTAAATAGACATCTGAAGGCAAATTTACAAACTGTAGAATCGTTCCCAAAACATTGTTTAAAGTTACTCAATATTTTGCAATTCATTAAACAATGATCAGCACAAAAGAAGACATTTGAATAAAAACTTAAATTAAGTAAAATTACATATTCTTAAAAGAATTCAAATGTTCTGTTACAGTATTAATAATAGTTTGAAAACAGTCATCTTAGACATCAAATTTTGAGTTTTAAAGCATTGTTCAAGGAGTTACGTATAAATCTCTACCAAAACAATTTTTTCATCAGTACCCATACCACATAAAATTGTAGTATAAATTATTAGATAGTATCAGAAAATGCAACTGATTATCACAACTTTAACCGTCGTTTTGGTCAATGTGGATACATTACTTCAATTAGCTGAAAATTATAGCTTAAAAACAAAAAATAATCACACAGTGTCAACTAACATTAATGATAAGCATCAATAACTTAAATTTATTAATACTTACCATTAGAGAAATCTAGAGGAGCAGTAGAGTCTGCTAAGCCTAAGTTATGATTTTCTATTTTTGCTAACTCATCTTGTTCCCTTGCAAGAAAATCTGCGGCGGGGTCTTGTTCAGGAACTTCATAATTTCCCAAATCAGCATCGAAAGTTTCAAAATCCGACATTATAACAACAGATGACAGTTCCCAAATCCGGTCTAAAATTACAACAGGACAGGAGGCGTATGCAAAAATATAAATACAATACGGCGCAAGAATGACTTCACTTCAGTTCTAAAGTATAGTTCTTGTTTCGTAGACACATGGATGTAGAAATGGAACTGCATGAATTACTCAAAGGAGACAGAAATTGTAACCAACTAAACCCCCATCCCCTACTATCCTAGCAGGTGACTTCAATGCGCACCATCCTAGATGGAATGCACGCAGGACTAGCCGGGAAGGAAAAGAACTTGACAACCTTTGTATTGATAATAATTTAGACATTAAACTTCCTCCCCTCCCCACCAGACATAGTAATCACACCAACCCTACCACCATTGATTTTGCATTATTAAAAAATTGTCCCTTCCCAGCCTCTGTAAATGTACTTAATCTTTTTACCTCTGACCATCTACCAATCTTATTAACGATGCAACTAAATACCCATCTCTCCCTACTAAAGTTAACTTGAAAATTTTTGTTAAACTTCTAAACGAGTCCCCATCCTCTTCCCAACCATCACTTCCACCGAAGATGTTGACAGGGAGATCAAAACACTAACCCAAACATTTAGCTCAGTACTCTCCGACAGCACCTCCACCTACATTCCACAACTCTACCAAAAACTCCCTTATTCTATCACTAGCCAAATTAAACTCAGAAACCGCGCTCGCCAACACTGGCAACACACAAGAAACCCTGCTCACAGAACTAGATACAATAACCTGACGGCACAAATAAAACTTTTAATCTCTAACTATAAACAAGCCAAATGGAAGTAATACGTAGAATCTCTCTCCCCTACTGATCATTCACTTTGGGACTTCTTAAAACGTATTCGTAAAAAGCACAAAAATATTCCCTTACTCACTCACAATAATACCACTGCTTACACAGAACAAGACAAAGCTAATCTACTCGTTGATGTATATGAAAAACAATTTACACCACACGAAGATATTTTCTGCCCAAATTTCATGGAGGAAGCCAAAGATACCGTGAAGCAGTTTCTTAGTGTTCCAAATACTCCCCCCTCCCCTTCCCCATATTCTCCCCACTGACATCAACACTCTACATCAACACTCTCAAAAACAAGAAAAGCCCCGGCCCTGACAATATTTCAAACAAAGCTCTTAAATCCTGCACTATTAATATAATCTTTTACACCACTGTTTTAATCAATTCCATTTTCGATCTCAATTACTTTCCCCGCGACTGGAAGCACTCCGCCATTGTACCAAATGAAAATTTAAACTCCCCTAAAAGTTATCTCCCCATAAGCCTGTTGTCTCTTGGTAAACTGGCTGAACATTTCATAGCCATCCTAAATCAACAATTTCCTTGCTAATAACAACATTCTCATCCCTGAGCAATTTGGTTTTAGACAGCGTCACTCTACAACACACCAACTGCTCCGAGTGGCGGAGTACATCTCCGATGGACTCCAAAACCGGTCAGCAATTGACGGCATTCTTATTGACGTCGCTAAGGCCTTCGATAGGGTGTGGTGCATCGGACTCATATACAAACTCATTCAGCTCCGTATGCCACACTCTTTTACCCATATTTTATACTCCTACCTCAGCGACAGAACCTTTCATGTCCGTCTGAACAAGACACACTCACACACCAAACATATCCTGTCTGGAGTCCCCCAGGGCAGTAAACTTGGTCCTATTCTTTTTAACATTTACATAAACGACATCCCTAGAACCGACAACACTTTTCTTTGTTTGTATGCGGACGACACTGCCATTCTTGCCACACACCACAACACCAACTACTTACACCGATACTTACAACATCACATCGACATTCTTGAACCCTGGTTAGAGAAATACCGCATTAAAATAAACCCTAACAAATGTCAAACTGTATTTTTCTCACATCAACGTTTTCCGTCCCAACCAATCATAATCAACAATCAGCTAGTTTGTTTTGAGAGGACATGTAAATATCTCAGTGTTACTCTTGACAGCAGACTAACATGGAAACCCCACATTGCAAAACTGAAAGATAAAATAAACTTTGTAAAAGCAGAACTGAGCTCCCTCCTGTACTCGAATGATGTAAGCATTGAAAACAAAATCCTACTTTACAAATCAGTTATCCGCCCCATCATTCTCTATGCCTCCCCAATTTGGGGCTACGCTGCGAAATCTAATGTTGGAAGTTGGAAACCCAGACCACACGACAGACCCGAAGGTTTACTGTAGCTAAGTGTGTGGCCGGGAACTTTATTTTTGATTCAAGTAATTACAACACATATAAAAAATGAATCACAACACAATAAGTTACAAGACAAGCAAATATACAAAAAACACAAAAGCATAAAAGAACACATAAGAAAATCAACAGGTTTAAGCAAAAAGTAACTGTGAAAATTTTAAAGTACAATGCAAAAGGCTGCGCAGGTTTACCAAAGAGACCCTGGAGGGATATTTAAAAAACTTCAAATTTACTTAAAAAAAATAAATAAATGAATAAATGGAATAAAAACAACCAGGGGAATTTACAAAAGGGGGGAACAAAGAGAGACCAGGGCAAAGAACAGAGGGGAATATACAAAAGGAGGAGACGAAAGAGAGAGCAGGGCGCATAAAAGAGCAAAAAAAGAGTTACATAATGCCAGCCAGGACAATAATGCTGGACAGAAATAATATAGACATTAAAGGATATTTAAGTAACAGAAATATAAATTATCTGTTAATGATACAAAAGTAAAACCTTTGTGTTTGTGGACTATCTGTATAATCCATAATTTAAAATATTTATAGATGTGTACAATATTTACAGATGTATAATTTGGAAGTAATATATGAGATTATAAATATTTACACAATTAAAGTATAAATTAACAGAAATGTATATAAATGGGGTGATTATAATTTTGTTGTTATATTACAGGCAGATATGAGTGATTATGACCTTGTAGATGTATATACAGACAGAGACACAATTTTGTATTGAGAATATATGTACAAAGGTATCACTTCAAAGTGTAAACATTTTACATTTCCATATATAAGTCGCTTATTCACATTGTTTGGCAGGTTTGTATAACAAGAACAAGACTATACCGTTTTCAGGTGGTGACGAGACAGTTAACACAACGATAAAAAAACAGCAAACCACAAAAATAAAAACAAAACAAAGGGGAACCCAGGAACAGCAAGGGGAGGGGATTGATCACCAGAGACACGGGGATAGTAGGTACTCACAAGCTTTTCAGCGAACACGGTTCGAAATATCACGGGCGATGAGAACACAGTTCTTGAGTTTATTAAGTAATGTCGGATGTCGGCAAACCCCGGAGAACCAAGCTGCACGGGAAGCGGGGACAGGTTTAATTAAATGGTATTCTTTAGAAAAGGGACAAGAGAATAAATAATGGTCTGCATCACCATATGCGTTGCAAGGGCAGTTGGGGGATGATTTATGTTTAAAAAAGTTAAGGTAATCTAAGAAAGGGCCATGGCCGGTTATAAAATATATGAGGTATTTGTTAAAGATTTGAATTTCGGGGCTAACAATAGGTAGAAATAGAGAAATACGTGAAGGGTCATGAGTTCGGGGTGAGACGTAGTTGTTTAGAAGATGTTGCCAGGAATTCAAAAGGGCGGATTTGCAGAATGAAGTAAGAAGGGAATAAGGGAAAGGGACGGAAAGAGGGGTACCAGAAAGGGTAGCATCTTTGGCAAATTTGTCTGCAGTTTCGTTTCCAAGGTTGCCAGAATGGGCTTTAATCCATTGAAGGTTAATTAAATTTAAATTTTTTGCCGAAAGTGCCAAAAGTTTAGTTTCACAAAGGAGGTGAGATTTGTTTTTAATTGATTTGAGAGCCAGAATAGAGGATAAGCTATCAGAGTATATATTGACTTTAGTTGAGTTATCTAATGCCCATTTGATTGCAAGTTTAATTGCTGAAAGTTCTGCTTGAAAAACTGTGTTCTCATCACCGAGCTTATACATGAAAGTCTCAGCCAGGCGTTCACCTCTAAAAATGCAGATAGAAAGGCCTGTGTGATTATCTAGTTTTGAACCATCTGTATAAATGGAGATGTCAGAAAAGGATGAAGGGTTAACAATCGGAAGGGAAACTATACGATTAGAGGGAGGGATACTGGAGAGGGGTCAGTTGTGATCAAAAAGGGAAGGGGGAGGGAGGGAGGAATCAGGGAAGAGGTTGGTTTTTAGATACCAGAAATTAAATTTTTTGTATAGGTTTTGTACTACTAAATGAACAGGGGGGATGCCAGTAATTGAGTAAAGAGAAATGCTCGAAGTTGTTCTAAAACCGGTTGAAATTTTTAAAAGGAAAATCCGTTGCAAAGATGTTAGTTTAGCGATATGATTTCCGGTAAGACGTTTTCCCCAAATTCCAGACCCGTAAGTAATAATTTTTTCGATAACAGTGAGATACCATATTTTAAGAAAAGATTTATTAACTCCCCAGTTATTACCCGAGATTTTCCTGAACGTAGAAGAGAGCTTAAAGCATTTCTCTTTTAAATAGAAGACATGGGGACTCCATGTTAGGTTGTCATCGATTATAATGCCTAAGAAGTTAAGGTGGCGGGTAATTTTGATGCTTTTGTTGAGAATTTTAACAGGTGGGGTATATCTGCGTTTAGCTTTAGTTCGATTAAAAATAATACATTTGGACTTTTCAGCGGAGACCGAAAGGGAGAGGGAAGAGAGGGAGGAAGTAACGAAGGAAAGGTTAGAAGTAGTTTTACGGGAGATGAGGGGAAGGGAACTTCCAGAAGTCACCACCGCCAGATCATCTGCGAAGGCCTGTATGTAAAGATCGTCACTATTTAGTTGTAAGATTTTATTGAAATATATGTTCCACAGGATAGGGGATATAACCGAACCCTGTGGAGCCCCAATTGATAATGTTTTTTTAGTTGAGTAAATGCCATCTGAATAGGTTATTGATCGGGAGTGAAGATAAGAGTAAATAAATGTTTTATATTCTAGTGGAAGATGTATATTATCTAGGGTAGAAGGCAGAATGTTCCAGTTCAGATTGTCAAATGCCCCGCAGACGTCCACGGTGGCGAGAGATACGTACTGGCCGGGCCTGAGACCCTCAATGGTAGAGATAAGCCCGTGAGTAGCTATTTCACAACTGGTCAATTCTCTGAAGCCAAATTGCAGTGGATGAAGAGCCTCCGAGGAGGAAAGCCAGAAATTTAGTTTATTAACAAAGAGTTTTTCAAGAATTTTGCCGAAAGTGGGGAGAAGGCAGATGGGGCGGTAAGAGGTAATGTGGGCGGGATCTTTACCAGGTTTGTTTAAGAAAAGAACTTTTGCAGTTTTAAGACAAGTAGGAAAATAACAGAATTTAAAACAGAGGTTGAAAATTTTTGAAAAAAGGAAAGGAAAGGAAGTAAAAAGAGATTGCCAAATCTTAAAGTCAATGTTATCAGGGCCAGGAGCCTTACCAGAGGGGAGACAGTTAAAAACAGAGGAAAGCTCTTCATCAGAAATTTGGCCCAGACCAATGAGGGGGGTGGGAGACCAAGGGAAATCAGTGAATGAAGGGTCATTTTTAAAATAGTGGTCCAAAAGACGTTGTATCTTAGAGTTATAGTCTAAATTAGGTTCATCCGAAAATTGTAATGATATGTTATTAAATTTATTGTGCTTTTGGAAGGCAAATTTAAACTGAGTGCCGAATTTTGAAGAACAGTTAGTACAGAATTTTTTCCAGGATTCAAGTTTAGCATTGTTTATTAATTTTTTGTATTTGGCACGATTCAGTTTGTATTTAATTTTGGCCTCGGAAATAATGTCCGAGGGGGCAGAAGTTCTCTCAAGTGATTTAATGCGTTTGTAAAGGGCGGTGACAAAATTACGGAAAGTGGCAAGATTTTTGTTCCACCAATTAAATTTAGGGCGGGAGGTAGATTTTTTCTTTTTAATATGGGTAAAAGCGCAATTTTGAGTTATTTTAATAAAGTTTTCAATAAAATTATTCAGCATGGAAGGAGTTTCTACCTGGTCCAGAAGGAGAGAGAGGGGTTTTATGTTAGATCTAAAATTAAAAATGAATTTACCAAGGTTATATTTAGTTTTAAGAAAAAAGGAGTAGTCAATAAGGGGATCTATATTAAGAGAGATTTTAATAAAAAGGTGGTCACTAAAAGAATCACTTGGGAGAACTTCCCAATTTTGAATACAGTCATAAAAGCCAAAGGAGACTAGTGAGAGATCTGGGAATCCTTTACCAGAATGAGAACTGAATGTTGGACCACAAGCGGGATCGTTGAGTACTATTAAATTGTTCTCAAGACAAAGGTCTATAACATCGTATCCACGGTGATCAATAAAATCATATCCCCACATCTGTGCCCTGGCATTGAAGTCGCCAAGGACCAAAAAGTCAGAATGAAGAAAGAACCCTGATATTAAATCCACACTTAAACTTCAATCAAACTCTTTTGTTATTATCGAAATTCTTCTCCCCTCTCGTGCGCCCCTTAATATCGTTTCTCTTTACTTTCCTCCTCGTGATCCTCTGCCTCCCCACTTGGCTGAGCTTTCTGCCCTCGACTTTCTTCATTCTGACTTTTTGGTCCTTGGCGAAATCTAATGTAAAAACAGTCCAAATCATTCAGAACAAAATCCTACGTTCTATTAGAAAAGCCCCAAGATACTTGAAAAACTTTGTAATACATCGCGATTTTAAAATTAAAACTATTAAGCAAGAGATGCGAAAACTATCTAACAATTTCTATGATAACCTCGCTAGGATCCCCAACGAACTGATCTATAATATGATCGACTACGACTTCCATGAATTTCCAAAAGGACTCAGGGCTATCCTAAATCCCGATGACGATGAACGTCCCTTGCTGATTCCTGACTGAATCTCTTCTGCATCCCTGTAGGGGATGTTCGCCTGTTCCCCCACCCTCCTTATCTTCAATATTCTACAATAAGACCACTGTTTACAGTATTCTTTGTTTACTACTAACTTGTTTCATGAACATTATTAGCCCCTATTGAAGAACTAGGTTCAGAGGAAGACTGTGACCCAAATATATGTTACCTGACTAGGGATACGGAGCTCAGCTCCAGGCGCCCTGCTGTCGACAAATTACTGGCTGGTAACCAACTATAATAATAATAAAAAGTATTATTACTTTATTACTAATTATTATTATATTTTTATGTTATTTTTATTATATTTGAGAATTATATCATCGCGGTGTCCTCTTAAAGATTTACCATATCAGAGCAAATCAGCACAATGTGCTTGAAAAAATTCATCAATCGAGAACATTGGATAAAAAATAATATATTTTCACATTTTCTCAATGGCCTTCGGGTTGGGATCAGGCTCTACATTTGTAAATATCTTTGTTCCTGAAAATCTGGAATTTCAGCCCTTGTAGACTTCTAATTTCAACTTTCCTATTCTTTTACTAAAGTATTTTTACTTTCCCTGCAATACATGGTAATGTATAGGGAAAGTATTGGAATCATGTCGAAAATCGCAACTCGAGTTTTCGACGGATCTACACGTTTCGAGACCTCTAGAACACGAAAAAACTATTTTTAGCGTGACGTCTGTGTGTGTGTCTGTCTGTCTGTCTGTCTGTGCAGATTTTGTATCCACTCTAATAGTTGACCGAATTTCATAAAATTTGGTAGGTAAGTCACTTGTGGGCGAGTCTGGTGCTGATTAGTTTTGGGTACGATTCGAGATAAAGAACCCGCCTATTTTTGCGAAATGGCCCGCAAAAGCTTGTATCCACTCTAACTAAAAAACTAATGGACCGAATTTCACAAAATTCGGCAGATGAGTCATTTGTGGGTCATTCTGGTGCTGATTAGATTTTGGTATAATTCAGAAAAAAATAACCTGCCTTTTTTTGCAAAATGGCCCGCAAAAATTGTCCAAATCTAAACTAAAGAACTACGTATGCTCAAATATATCCATTAAATGCTTGTTTAATACGTAATGTTTAGCGAAGAAAAGAATAAGACCAACTCCATTACATTAGGACCAGCCGTTCTCGAGATATTTTAGTTTTTCGTATTTTCTCTACGCCACCTTTGAAAATAAGTCCGGTTACCGAATGAGAACGAAAATTTAATTAAAAGTGAAATAAATTTAATTAAAATAAAGAGAACGTGGATATAAGTCTGCAGGGAAAGTCATGTGCTGCCCACATCAGATTTTTATTTTCTGGTACATTATTTTTTGATAGTACAATGAGCTATTTTTTATCTATTTGTAGGGTAATTCATAAACAAAAGTAGTAGTAACAAGCTATTTGTCCCCCCCCACACACACACACACTACATGCATGCACACAAGTTTATCCTTGGTGATATCGACTCTTTTCGGATACCTTTCATCAGCTGTCGTTATTGTCTGCAATCGCCGATACGAAAGTCAAACTAATTATCGCCTTTATTTTTCTGTAATTTTAATTCACAATTCTTTCTCTAATTTTAATTTACACCGTAGTAAACTTTCGCAAATTACTTAGACAGCTTTATTTGCAAATTTTATGAGCATGTTTTGCGATAATAAATTTCATATAATTTGAAAAAATTAAAAAGTCTGTTATTGACGACCCACTTTTATCGATGACCCGATAAATTTCTCGCCAAGCGTTACCGACGAACGGACGGAGAAATGGGTTATTCTTATAGTCTATTCTATAATGATTTTTCCCAGATATTGAACTTTCAGCAATTAGTCGTCATTTGTATTGATTCAGCACCAGTTTGGCAAATTTTTATCAATTGGGTGACATTTTCGTCAATTTGGAAACATCCGAAAAATCCGTCACCAACATTTATCCAAACGCTAAGAATGGAAAAATAGGTTATTCTTATAGCACTAGTAGATTCTTATATTCTTTCGAAGACATTGAATTTTCGTCAATTAATCGTCATTTTTATCAATTTGGCGTCATTTTCGCTAATTTAGCAATATTTAAAAAGTCGCCAAGTTGGCTACATTCCGCCAAAATCTCGCCAAGCGTTATGGACGGAGAAATAAATTATTCTTATAGCAGATAAATGACAATTGGCGACCAACTACAAAAGTATTATCCAAAGTATTTTTTCTCATGAATGGAATAAGCTAGATCCACGCGAATGATGTCACCAAATTTATCGCATGCTATTACATATGAAAAGTAAACATATTTCACAATAGTTAATATTTTGTTTATTTTATGAGATTTTTTCATAAAGTTATTTGAAAAATGTACAATATCTCGACAATCGTTCATACTAGCATTCTAAAGTTTGTGTCAACCGTTTTCTAATGAAAAATTACATAAGAAATGACTATTTCCGTGACTTTATTAAAGGTTTTGATCTTTTGACGATTTTTTCAAAATTTTACTCAAAAATTTAGTGGTGTTCTGAATATTCGACTGCGTTTAAAAACAATAGCCTTCCAGTATTCACGGATTTTAATGTTGCACCAAATTTAGTTCGAATCGCTCCATTTGTTCGTCAGATATCGTCTTCAGAGGTTCACTGACACACACGCATACACACACACACAGACATCACTTCGAAAATGTTCGATTCGTGATCAGGAATGCTTGAAACATGCTGTCCACGAACCAACAATAGCGGATTTTAAAACTAGGAAGGGAGAGTCAAATGATTTTCGTAAATACAAGATGGCCACCGCTATATATGGAAATCATTTGCTGGGCTCGCCTCCCTCCAAAATGAAAATTATGTCTTTTAAAAAGTGTAAAAGGGTTATGAATGAAATTGTCTGACCTCTGCTACAGGTACTCTGTTCATAGCTTCAAGTCTACGGATAGCATACTATTTGTAAGGGAGATCGAACAATTTACTCCTATCTCCTACCTAATTTATGCTTCAGATTCATCTCTGCTAGGGAGGATCGATGAAAAGAATGCAAAATTACGTCCTGGCTACACATAGAAAATTCCATCTGTCATACATAGTATTTGCTCTTGTCTACGGATGCATAAAAATTCACACACAAATCTTGAATTTTTCAAAACTAACTTCTGAAATGTATATCAAACTAAAATCAAATTTCGTTGATATTGCCCAAGACTAGACTAGACTAAAGGTGTCTATAAACGATCAGTGAATGTTTGTCAAAGATGTCGATTCTCAGAATTGTGTTTGAAGTGTATTTTGTCCACACGGTCAAACATAGTTGACACTTTATGATAATGAGATAGTTTCCCTCGATTCTAGTAGATGGCGCCATTGCACTTGTTTCTTAATGTCGCTGTAAATATAGTTTGTCATATTTATGGTTTCAGATGAAGAAATTGAAAAGAAATCAGAAGTATCCCAAATCATTACAATAAATAATAATAATAAGACTCAAATGCATACATCAAAATTAAAAGATTTAATAATTTGAATTATTTTCATATAATTAAATGTGACAGTGGATTTTAATAAACATTAATTGAAAGTAGAAATTATTCATCCATAATACATAAAATAAATATGTTGGAAAAGGGCACCAAAATTCTTTTAGCTCTATGTACTAAATTTCTAGTTGCAGCATTGGGTACAAGCATTAATTATTTTAATGTTTATTTCTTAAAACATTCTATTTAACATATGTGTGGAATGCACTTTTGACAATAAACATGCACAAATAATTTGAATCAGAAATTTTTAGATGGATATTTTTTTTAAAGTAGAAAAGCAAAAAGTCTATTAGTCTATTAATTAAAATATGAAGACATGTACAAAAAAAAAATATCTGGTACCAAAATATCTGTATTCATACTTCCCTGAATTTCCTACAGAACATTTATATGTACTAGTGGAAAAGCTTTAATTACTAAAGATAAAATGATATATTAAATTATATTTGTTAAATAAATTGGCAAATTTTTTGCCCAGATTACCGCTTCTACTTTTCATCGAATCCGTGACTTTTTATATTTATAATTAAATTGTGTCATTATACTATTTTTTTATATTTTTGACCTCCTCAGAAGACAAATCAATAATTTCCGCTATTTATATAAATAAAATTGAAAATCTGCCTGTCTGTTTGTCCTGTCATCACGGGAGAACGGCTGAACCGAATTTAATGAAATTTTGTGGGTTGCCAGGAAATAGTCCTACTTAAAATTTAGTCCATGTTTGGAGTTTCTACGATCAGTGGTTATCGAGATATTAGTAAAAAACGAGATTTTCGTTTGTCTCATCATGACGGGAGAACGGCTGAACCGAATTTGATGAAATTTTGTGGATAGCCTTGAAATAGCCCCCTCCCCCATAAATTTAGCCCAAGTTTCGAGTATCTAAGACCAGGGGTTGTCGAGATATTAATGAGAAACGAAACTTTTCCTAGGAGTTCTACTCTCGAACTCCATGGTTTATCCAAACGAAAAGCTTGAAAATCGTTTGAAAGTGAATTAAAACTTTATCTTTGAGTTTGGTGGAAGATTTTTAGCGCTAATTAGTGACTTTATGAAAACTTGAATTGTTTGAAACATGATTTAAATGGGAAATCTATCTCCATGGTTTATTTTTCACAAGCGTTTACTTAGCAAAAGTATAAAGAAATCAAAATGGTTATTTAATTTTGCAGTTTATGAGGAAGATTCTATCTTATATCATGTTGCTCAGAAACGCAATTAAATTAAATCTGTCTGTTAATTTTAATTATTATTTTTTCGATTTGAATAATAAACAAATGGATATAAAAATATATTTTAGAAAAGAACGATTTGATTTTTCTTATAGCATTTTTGACTGGATAATATCAATTACGGTCTTCAGGTTTAAATGTTATTATTATTGATATTTTCGGGGATTATTGATATTTTCAAGTTATTATGTAATTGTTTTATTATGACAAAAATTGTTTAAACTCATATATTGTACTTAATACTGTATATTGTATTGTACGAATGCACGGGTATATTTTCTTATCTACGAGAATATAAGTAGTACAGGTATATTGGCATATGTTTTTATATATATTGGCATATATTGGAATCAATTACGACCTTCTGGTATAAAGATTACGGGGATTATAGATATTTTCAATTTATTACGTCATCTCTTTTATTTTGGCAAAGATTTTTGAGACTCATATTGTAATACGGGTAATATTCTAATGTACTAATATAGGTTATATCTTCTAATATTCGCGTATATAAGTAGTACGGGTCCTTTACATTTTTAATACTTTCATTTTGCATATATTGATTCAATTCCTTTTATTTTGTAAATTTGCTTACAAATTAGGAGCAATAAATTTAATATTTTAATAGAATTTGCATATGATTGTGAATTATAAGTTTCTTTATATTATGTACTCCGTACGAAGAACGGGTATGCTGCTAGTTTCTGATAAACACCGGTTTCTAAAAATTTTGTGATACTTTGACAATCTTATTATCTTGAGTTCAACTCATTTTTAATAAAAAGAATAAATCTAAAAATTTAAATAAAAAAAAAACCAAAAGAAAAAGATTACGTATTCAAAACAAATGGGCAAAATAGAAAATAACTATATTCAGTTTTTTTTTCCGCGGTTAGCTGCGGAGGTAGTCGGTCGTATTGTGAAGCGCTTGTTTTGAAAGTTGAAAGTGCGTATGTGAAGAGTGATGGGAAATGGAGAAAGCCGGTGATGGTTTTGGAGAAAGGAAAGCGGATAGTCAAGAAAGTTCTAACGAAAGGAAAGGAAAACGAAGTGAGGAATTGTGGTGTGAAAGGAATATTACAGGGGAAAAGAAACTCGACTTTGCGTTTGAGAATGGTGCCACGCAGGCACGTGTTGTTTTGATAAACGCAAGCGGAGGAAGAATACCAACTTCAAACCCGGTAGAATTTAAAAAGGAAATAATTAATACAGTGGGAAAAGAAGAGAAGGTAATCCGAGTGGACATCACCAGGAAAGGAAATTTAGCAATTACAGTAAACAACAAAGTCAGTGCAAACAACTTACTGGAGAAAAAACAATTTTGCGGAGTGGAAGTCAGTGCTAGACTAATAGAGGACTCTATTAGCTCGAAATTCATAATAAGGAACATAGACCCGGAGTTAAAATTAGAAAAAATAGCGAAAGAACTTGTAGAACAGGGGATTCAATGGAGTGAAATAACTAGATTTACAAAACCAAGAAGTGAGGAAAAAATCCCAATCATACTACTCAGAGAACTAGGGAAAATAAACAGAGAGGAAGTAAAGTTGGGATTTCTAAGAGTCAAAACATCAATATACATAGAGAGCCCAAGGATCTGTTAAAAGTGCCTGAAATTCAATCACTATAGGCATGAATGCAAAGGGAAATTAGCATGTAGAGTATGCGGAGGTGAACACGAAGTCCAGAACTGCCAAATTGAAATACCAAAGTGCTTCAGGTGCGGGGAAGAGCACGTAGCAACAAGCAAAAACTGCAAAGTTATACAAAAAGAGACAGAAATACAAAACACCATAAAGAAAGAAAACATACCATATAGAGAGACAAGGAGTAAAGGTGAACAAAAAAGAACATACGCAACAGCATGCAAAAAAGTAGCACAAGCTGAAAATTTAGAAGAGACAAGGGAAGAAGATAAGACAGAGAAACTAAAACAAACTATAGAAAACCTGAAAAATTTAAACCGGAAACTAATAGAAAACATTAAGGAAACAGAAAACCGAGAAATAGCAAACAGAGGAAAAGTACAAGAGGATATCACATTGCTAAAGCAAGAAAATTCCGAACTAAGGGCAGAAATAGAAGGAGTCAAAAAAGAAAATGAAAAGTTTAAAATCACAATTGAGGCTCTCAAGAAAGAGTACGAAGACATAAAGGCTACAATAAAGAATCAAAAAACAGAGGAACAAACTGTCAGTGGAGGACCGGCAGAAACAGCAAAAATTAACAGCCGATCCAAACAGAGGAGGGTCGTTTCGTTTTCGGAGCAGGGGCTCTAAGCGAGACGGTTATCTTCTGTGGTGGTGCAGTTGCAGTTACTCAAAACTAAATTCTCGTTGACATTTTTTATCCTGTTATCATAACTCTCCCTGTTTCGGGGTTGAAACCCAACCTTCCAGTAATTTAAAAGGAGATGAACTTTACAGACTTAAATGACCTTTTTCAAAGTGTGAGAGGAAAGGCTAAGTGCCATACCCTCTGAGTTTTAGCTCCTTGGAGCGAAATAGAATAGAATAGAACTATATTCAATTCACGAAACCGTAATCGGCCCGCGATTGGTAAATAGAGCTGTTTCAGGTGGCGCCAAGCTGCCATCTAGCAACCGTTACTGGTAGACATATATTGCATGCTTTTCGGCTGAGTTTGTAAATATACTCATGTGTATAGCGTTATAAAAATTTATATTTGTAATTATGCCTACCGTCTGTGGTGTTTTCATATTCCAGAAATCGCTCTGACAGAAGCAATAAATATTTTTTTAGATTCCTTGCTGAATTAATTAGAGGAGATGAATCTAAAAAACGTCTAATGAAGAGCGCCGAGAGAAGTGGCTATCGGCCATCAAAAGAGCTGAATTTATTGAAAATAAAATAATCTGATGTGAGCAGCATGATTTTCCCTGCAGTCTCATATTCACGTAAAAAAACGTACATATTCACGTCACACAAAATAACACCCATAATTATCTTAAATTACTTTGAATTTGCATTTTCAATTCAATTTTCGTTTTCATTTAGTAACTGGGCTTATTTTCAAAGGTGGAGTAGCAAAAGAGTGAACCATACCAAATTCTAAATTATATCAAACTCTAATCTGCACCAGGGTAACCCGAAAGTGATATTTTGACCAACTTTTGAAATTTGGCTTTTTTTTTCAGCTAGAGGCGATATAGACAATTTTTACGGACCATTTCGCAAAAACAGACAGGTTCTTTTTATCCAGAATCGTACCAAAACCTAATCAGCACCAGGGTAATCCACGAGTGACTTATCTACTACATTTTGTGAAATTTGGTCAATTAGTTTTCCAGCTAGAGTGGTTACAGGAAATTTTTGCGAACCACTTTGCAAAAAGAGACAGGTTCTTTTATTATGAATCGTACCAAAATCTAATCAGTACTAGGGTCACCCACAAGTGACTTACCCGTAAAATTTTACGAAATTTGATTCATTAGTTTTTGAGTTAGAGTGGATACAAATATTGCAGAGATGGACACACAGAACCACAGACACATAAGCAGACGTTACGCTACGTGAATTTCTTTTACTCGCGGCGACTGCCAGAAACATTAATATACATATAGAAAAGTTTACATACCTGTTATGGGTGTAGAATTATTAAAAAATAACCTCTTTTCACAAGAATTCCATATATCTCCATAACCTTTACATTAGAGTGCACAATTATCTAGCACCCTTTTCCGTAACGTCACGAGGGAGTTGGGAGGCCTCTTTAGATCTCGAAGGTGACGTCTATGTTGTCAACTGCACTTATTATTTAAAATGCTCGTCGTCAATGATATTGGAAACGAAAATAAGTGTGTGTTTGAAATTTTGAAGTGTTACACATTGAATACGTATTAAGTTTTACACTTTTACCCATTGAATACGGATCCTGGTTGTCCTGAAAATATTTAGATAACATAAATATTACTTAATGTTTAAATAAATATTCTTGACGCAACGTACGACGTGTATGCCAATGGACGATCTATGAATTATATGACTACCAGCAACCGTTGCCAAGGCTCGTTACTAAGGGAATTCCACGTGGTTGAAACAGCTCTATACAAATGTCAATCATACTGACTCCTCGATGAAAAAGTAAGACTCTGCTCTACAAGAGAAATGTATGACCTCACACTTTGACAAACATGTGTTCAGATGATCAAAAATCAGTGATCAAGCCTATCTGACAAACATTCACTGATCGTTTGTAGACACCTTTACTAGAAAGACTAGTTACGAAGTGGTTAGGCTACCTGCAAGTGCGGTTGCGAAAACGATGTAATTTGGCTGCCGTCAAGTGCGGACGCGCATTGAGCTACCTGCCAGTGGGCTACCGTCAAATTAACCGGATGGTTGTTGCCTTACGGCGGAAGATAACAAATTATATTACGTTTACTAAAGTTAGACGACACTGTTGTTTAAATTGTAATTCTTCAAATATATTTAAAAATAAATTACCGATAAAAGAGTCGAATTTTACGGTTTCTAGCTCCTACAAATGTATATATAGCAAATGTATATATGTAAATGTATAATAGAGCTTGAAGAATGCAGGGATTCCTCTTTTCCACTTCTACTTTTCTGAAAATAAAATATAATAATCTTTCCAAACTTTTTAAGGAACTTGACAAGAAGTATTTGATCATAAAATTGTCTAATTAATAGACCCGAGCTGGAGCCCCCCCTCCCTCCCGGTGTGCAGGGGAACCCGGCCCGGATAGGAAAAATTAGGTACAAAAATGAAGGGGCGGGGGCCCGGAGAGGCCCCTTCCCCCCTCGCTTTCCACGGGCCTGCATGTGTGTGCTTTATTTTGAAGAAAAAGAATAAGAGAAAGGTACAAGTGACATTTTACTCTTTCTCAGAAAAACGCTGGTAAAGTTGTGAAGGAAGAATATAAAATATTTACGCAAGTACTTCTAGTGAAGGAATATGAATTAATCGCACTAAATTTATGCTTAACTTATCTTTCAGCAAATTTTCTCTTCCATTTCATAATATTCAACCATTCAATTATAAGCAGCTATTTTTTTTTAATATTATATATAATAATATATTCTTAAAAAAGATTTAACTATAAATCGGTTTTTCATTTTTTTAATTATTCAATAATGCATTTTTATGTATATAATAAACGGAGTAAATTATGTATATAATAAACTGAGTAAATTATGTTTTTTTTTGTTATTAATTTTATTTTTTTCATAAGTGGCAAAAAAGTTTCCCATCGGTAAGTATTTAAAACAAATTCTAATATAATATTTAATAATATATTTTTCAAAAGCATTTTTAAATTTGTTCTTATAATTTAATAATTTACACTTATTTATTATATTTAATAATTTACGTTTTAAGAATTTTAAATTATTTTTTCCTGCTATTCCTTTTGTGTAATGTTTTAAATTTATCATTAAAAAAATCCTATTATAGATAAAAAAATAATTATTTTATAACTTTTCTTTATCAAGAAAGAAAATATTTAAAATATTAAAAACATACTATTTTTAGATCTCACCAATGCATATATAACATCAAAATAGATCTTGAAAAATGGAATTTTTTCCTCCTATATACATATAGGAGGAGGGAATTGGAGGGGGGCTTTGATTTTATTGAAATTATTTTCATTATTACATGTTAGCTGGAATAATATGTTCAATGATTTTTTAAAATATTTATTCTTATATTACAGCTACAGTTAAACATATATTACACAACATAGCTATAAAAAGGGGTTTGAATTTAAAAATATATAAAAATTTCTTATACTTGTATATTGCAGCCAGCATAATATCGACCTAAACGGAATATAACGCTACTTTCCACCTGAAGACAATCGTCCGACTAATTTGACGGAAGTCCACTTGCAGGTTTCCTTCTACAACTCCATCCGCGACCGCACATGCAGGCAGCCTAACCACAGCCGACTAGTTAATCTACTAGTTAGCCTTGATATTGCCTAGGCATAAAGGAGATTCATTGATTCTTTTACAAATCTGAAATGAAATTGTAATATTTCATGTAGTACTTGAAAAGTAAGTATGCACACACATAAAAAACAAATTTTAAGGAATATTTTCCTTTTTTTAAATTTTCCTTTTTTGTTTTTTTATATTTAAAAACTAATGAGTGATATTTTGATGCAAATGGCAACTGTATGTGTATCATTGAGATTGAACGATTGTGCTTGCCGACAGGATTTAACCTTAATAATTTCGCGGTGTTTGTTTCAAATTTGTATATTTCATTAATTTTAATTCGTAAATCTTTTTAGGAATTTTAAAAATGAATTCTTAGTTTAGTAAGTTACTTCTAAAATCATGTGTTTTTTTACTTCTTTTCTTGCAAAACTCTAAAATAGCATGGCTGCTGTGTGTAATGCTTGTGTAACCATGCTTTTAAAATCAAGTTTTCACTTTATTAATCGCTTCACAACCCTGTCAAATTGTGACATTCTTTTGTCATTTAAGTTAACATACTAAATAAATGTGATTTTTCATGTTACTGATCTTACTTTATATACATAATTCTGCACTTTATTAGCCGTTGGAAACAATGAACGGAACTGCAATACTAAGTCGAAGCGCAATATATACACAATATAACTGCATCATATTTGATTTCTGTTTCATGTAATTACTCCTGATTGGAAGTATATTATATTGGTTGTTATTGCTTGCTTTATTTGTCCTTTTAAACTTGACATTCAATACATTTTGTATTTATTTGGCTAATTTTTTTATCTGCATTTTGTGATCATATTATTAGTATATATCTTTTTGCTGTCCTTAATATCTTTTTATAATTTGTGTGCTTTAATAAAGATTATTGCCAAATTGGATAATTAATGAATAGCATCAATATGAAAATAATTATAATTTTTAAATAATTGATAGGAAAGTATATAATGTTTTAAACGTTTTGGTATTGGTTTATTATTCTTAGCCACTAGTGTTGTGTTATTGAGTCATTGTTTATGCTCTACAGACTATTAATTGTTAGCATCAGTAAATTAATAGTTATGTATTTCAATCCATATAAATTACGATTGTAGATTATTGACAAATATTTAATAGTATAGAAGCTAATAGTTGATTGTAACATACAATATAGTTGCTATATATCAATATTAATACTCAGTAATTGCAATTAATGCTAATAGTTAATTTTAACCATTACCTAGTAAGTGAAGTATTAATTATTGGATTAAATTCTAATAGTTAAGTTAAAGCTTAAACTTAGTAACTGCTTTGATTAGCTGATTTAGACTGTATCTATCTAATGATCCCCCTCCCCCCATCTGATAATGAAAAAATAAAGACAAAGACTTTTCATAATGGTACATATTGTTTTTTCTGTGTCTGGGAAGTTTATTTTTATTTATGTGCTTCTTAAACTCCCATTGTGAGACAAACATGTATAGATATCAATGGATAAATATTGCCTAATTGGCTTGTATATTAATATTTTAGATATCTATTTTTATGTAGTAACTTTTATTTCCTTGCTTTTAACTTCTCCCTTGTTACCATTTGCTCATGTTTACCACCCAAGTAATATTATTAGGTGGTAATGGGTTAAATTTTCATCATTTTGAGGAAAATGTATTTTTTCATAAATTTTAACATTAAAAATGTATGAGAAACTTCCAATATAATAGCTCTTCATAAGCTAACGTTAAAAAGCCCCTCTTTTACTTTTATTTACTTAACTAATTTGAAGAAAAATAATTTTAATATAAAAATTTGCGCAAACTACTACCTAAATTATTATGCAATAAAAATACATTAGTCGCAGTTAATTAGTTTGTTAGTAAAAAGTTTTAGTTGAGCACCAATTATCCGAATCAGTCAGGAACGGTGGTGATTTGGATAATCGAAAATTTAGATAATCAAACATTTTTGTAAAGGTAGTGATACAATAAGAACATGCAAAAATAATTCTTTAACTTTTGTAGAAAGTGTGTGTAATTTATTCAAGTATGTAAGCAATAATATTGGAATTAAATTTTTTTTATGATGAAAACATATCTATTATTTTCGGCTTTAAAGATGACTGTTTCTATACTGTTACGTCCCTCATTATTTTTAATTGTAGTAAAGAGAATTGCATTCTTTCAACCTCTCCACCCATTTCATTGCTTTTTAGAAGTATTCATAATTCAAATGTTCTTGAATGTGATGGCTCCTCATTGTTATTATCACCCTCTTTTTCATCATCAGCTGGTCATCTATCTTTCTTATGGATCATCCATCTTAGATTATAATTAATTTAGAAAATTTTCATTTACAGATTTAATTTATATGCTACAAGTGTAAAGAAAATATCAATTCCCAGAATATTTGTGATAAAAAATAAAATCAGTTTTGTTTAAGAATTCTTTCTGGGTTTTGTCTTGTATAATAAAAGATATCTGTGTGTATAATCTGTATCAGGAAATCTAAGCATCATACGGTCATGAAATTTGTTACATAGGTATTTCTCTGTATATACGGTGTATCCTGACCGTGGTGATATTTTTTTTAAATTCGAATTAGTTTGTTTAGTTATTTTATGTTTTCACACGATTTTGAGCGATTTTCACACAAATTGGTTTTTTAGCGACCAAAAATATTATCAGAGTTTCCATCTTGACAGAATGATCAAAGAGTGTTCTTTCCAACAATGTTATAACCAAATCCTATAGATAATTCTTTCATATTTATTTATTTTTTTCTTAAATACATCAAAATTCATATTTTTTAGTTTAAGTGATTTATTTGTGCATCTAAGAAACAAAGATTAGCACAATGTTATAGTTTGCAAAAGTTTTGTGTATATCTTTGCATTCAAACAAACAAAAAAAAATTTTTTTTAATCAATACAGTTTAATTTTGGTTCATTTTTGAAGTAAGCAAATGTATTTTATTGGTGTATCACATATTGACGTTGCACCTTTCTGCAGTCCATTCTATGCAACTTTGCATGAAATTAAAGCTTATTCTAAAGAAACAATTTCTTTTTAAATCTTTTATTATTTTTTTGCTTTGCGGATAGAGTGTTTGGAAATTGAGTAGTGTTATCTATAAATGTATTAAGTAGTAGGCACTTATTTATGACAGGTAATTCTATTTAGAGAAAAATCAAAATTGAAAAAATTAAATAAATAAAGCCAGTATTTCGCTGTTAATCGCTGCAGAAAAACAATTTCCATGTTAGGAAAGGTATGTTTACTATAAATGCACAATAAAGTTTATATACAAAGTTACTTTTCTTATTTATTCAAATTTCTGAGGTCCCTTAAGTTCTTGGGGCTTGGTTCACCTATATCAGTGATTCTTAATGAGTGTGTCATGAAATTGTGGGGCTGTGCTACATGAAAAACTATAAAAGTATTTTTATATTAAATTGGGGAAATATAAAAATTATAATATTTTTACCAGCTTTATTTATTAATACTTGAGTATTGACTGGTTTATAATTATCCGCTAAGGTTTGGAAGCATTCAAGACATGTCTTGAACTATGATTTTCCTAATCAATCTTAGTAGGGGACTAGGCCTACATTAGATCTTAAAGTGAATCCTGCCTGAGAATCCTATATTGAATCCCTATGATTCAATGTAGGACTGTAGTGGTAAAGTCTCCACAGCATTGAGGCCTATTATACGAGCATGTCATAATATCCCATATGAAGAAATAATGTGCCACGTCTGTGAGTTAAAGTTTGAGAATCACTGATTTTTGGACCCAATGGGGAATCTGACCTTGTGGTCATGCATTCGTGATTTTATAATCGTAATCTAAATTTTTATTTCATGTTTGAAAAAAATTGCTTGCCTATTAGTGAACTGTAAAAAAACTATTTTTATAAAGCAGCTTAAGAAACATCAATTTTCTGTAAATTTGTGCTCTTATTTTCTTTTACCATAGTTAGAGCCAAGTTTTTGTATATAATGAGCAATGTATATCTTTTAATTGTCTTAATTTGCATATATTTTTATTTGTTATTTTTCCTGTTTAGATCTTAATAAATTGACTCATATGCAAAAGGTTTTACAATCCTGTGGGCAGATATATTAATAGTTGAAGAGTGGTGTTGAACTATACAAACTAAAGAAGTTATTCTACACAACCATTTGAAAGGTAATTTTTGTTCAGTTATATTAATGAAATTTGCATAGTAAAATACTTTTTATGCATGCTATTCTCCTTTAGATTATTAGGGCCAAATTTGCTAGTTTTGATTATTTGTAAAATTAAGCCATAAATATTTTAATTCTATAATATTAAAGGAAGATGTCTGTGTGTTTGTTTGTCTGTGTCATGTGTAGCAGAAAATTTAAATGTCATATGGACATAAAATTTTGTACACAATGAAATTTGCATAGTAAAATACTTTTTATGCATGCTATTTTCCTTTAGATTATTAGGGCCAAATTTGCTAGTTTTGATTATTTGTAAAATTAAGCCATAAATATTTTAATTCTATAATATTAAAGGAAGATGTCTGTGTGTTTGTTTGTCTGTGTCATGTGTAGCAGAAAATTTAAATGTCATATGGACATAAAATTTTGTACACATGTACTGAGGACCCGGGCAGGTGCACCTGGGTGCTATTTTTTTTAATTCAAATTATTTGAGTATATTTATGTTTTAGTATGATTTGTAGCGATTTTCACACAAATCCATTCCTTAGTAACCTTAAGTATTGTCACAGAGTTTCCATTTTAACACTATCGGAAAGTTCTAGAAATTCTCTTTCAAACAAACTTTAAATAGAATCAATCCGTACTAGACACATTTTTATAAATTTTTAAACAATATGTACTTTTTACATGATTAAATAAATATATTGATTGGCAATCAAGAGAGACACAATTATTGACTGTCAAGACAATTTTTTTATGCTGCTTTTTCCGTAGCAAATATTCCAAAGCCATCTATCTCCCAGTCGGTCAGTCAGACAATTTTTTATGCCTTAAAATAAATTCAGTTCTCTTGATCAAATTTTCCTAAAACTTTTTATAACTTTAATGTCTTTTTTTATTCTTTACAAAGTTAGTAAGTTATTAGGTATTGGATCCTTCACAAAGTACTTTCATGCAAAAAAAAAACTTTAAAAGTTATGTATTTTTGAAAATGACCCATCACAAATGCATTTTGATTTATAACTAATTTTCAGTATTGCAGGTTATGCCTCTGATTATATAAATATAATGCTCAACTAATAAAAACCATTGCATGAATATTTTAAATTTTTATATGGTTTTATATTTATAATGTGAAAAATCCCTTTACTGCATTTCTAAAATTAACTTAAATTTTCAAAAACTATTTCCAAAATTCACAAATTGTTTATGAAGTGTTTATGAAATTATTTTAAAAGTTCTGAAAAAATAAATGAAATTAAAAAAAATTCAATTTAAATAAAAAAAAATATGATTTTGTTTTATTTAAAAAAAAATTACGAATCCAACAGTAGGGTGAGTTGCAATATAGCAGATTAATGCCAGTTCAATTAGCACAAAACTCGATTTAGTACATTTTATAATAATTAACAATCATATTTTGATTAACATGAATCAAAATTTTGGTAAAAATTAGTTTAAAGTTACATTCATAGAGTGGTGATGTTCAGTTATATAAATATTTTTTTATATGTGGATTCACAACTTGTAATAATAATAATATATATGTCGAAAACCCAGACCACTCGACTCGCCCTAGGACATGAGCAACAAATTGAGTGGCTGGGAACAATATAATATATATGTATATAATAATTAACAATCATTTCAAAAATATATAGTAAGTTAAACATTGGTTCTGAAGTTCATTGATTTCAAAATATTTTCACATTTTTCATATTTTGATACATTATGCAATATGTATGCAGAATTGCATCATCTGCCATTATATTAATGCACCATTCAAAAATTAAGAATGTAATGTATGTATGTATTAAGTATTTTAAAATGTAGCATACCTTACTGTATTGTAAGCTATAAAATTTTTTTAAGGAAAGTGTTTTGTTAATTTCGATAAACTTTTGCTGCAAATATTAATTATTATACTTTGTTTTTATTTTACTGTCATGCTAAATTCCCATAAAAAATGCATTTAAAAATATTGGTGCTTTCAAGAAGGTTTGGGGACGCATTAGGACATTTTATATTGATTATTAAATGTAATTAGTGTGATTTTGCTTAATGCAGCATTTTCGTGGAACCAATTAGTCATGTTAATTGAGGATTGCTGTACTTACCTATGCCATGGAATTACTGTCAACGTCACCTTTTGTGGTATTTAAGTTAAGTGGATATCAAGAGAAGAGCAGAACTTACAGTATTTTTACTATTATTAATCTAATTCACGTTTCTTGCTTTTTCAATATATATGAAAATTTTGTAAGTAAAATTTAAATAAAAACTGAAGTTAATTAATTTTACTTCAGTTTCTGGTTCTAGTTGTTTGTTTCTTTATTATTAAGTAACAATTTTAAAAGATTTGTTTTCAAACTTTATTTAAAATTTTATTTTTATATCAAGATGTTATTTCTTTAGGATATGTTTCATTTTTTTTCTTTTAATTACTAAATATTAGCTTAAAATTTCCAAAATGTTGCAATATTTGAGGCTTGGAAATTTATTGCTCTCAGAGACCAAAATGTATGTTAGTTTTCCATATATATGTCATCATTTCTCAATATTAGTATTAGTTTTGAATCCCCAAGTATCTTGGTAGGGGGGGGGGGGGAGGGATTTCAATGTGTAAACTTTTAGGTTGTCAGGCCACAATGTCTAAACTTTTAGGTTGTCCCTGTCAACATTTAACGGGCCTTTTTTTTAATATCAATGCAACGCAAGATTTGATATCCTTAGAATTTTGAGGGTCTAGACCTCTAAGAATTATTTTTGGTCCTGTATTGAAATTTTTTTCTGCATATTTATTAGATCTTTTCTGTAGTTATCAAAATTAATTTTGAGACTTTCCCTCGATTGTTGGGTTATGCTACAGGGTTGGACTCCAAATTATAATCATATATTGCATAAAACATATCGGCACATGGTGATTTGTAGCTGACCCTGTATTTGTGGGGAAAATTTCCCGATTTTTTAATAAGCAGTAACTCATCGAGTATTGCAGATAATTACACCAGGTTTTTTTTCTTTAGACTATTTACTGTATTGCACAAATTTTTCTGTTCAAGGGACCATATAAAAGTTTAGACCCCCTATTTTCCTTGAAATACCCCCCCACTGAAAATAATTTATATAAAAGAATTTAGCATTTAATTTTAATAAACTTTCAAATTGGAAGTATGTGTTTAAAATCAGCTGCCAAAGCATGAAAAGTGAGGTCAACTTTGCTCAAATACCCTGCATTTATTTTATTTATAAATGCTGGAAGGGTATAAAAATAATGATGTATGTTTAATTTTTTTTTATGTCTTGACTTAAGCACTGCAGCCAGAACCCTTCCTATTAGAGGCATAATTTTTATTAACATTCCAGAAACAACAAACACCCCTCTAAACTCGAAAAAACATTGCATATAGTTTTTTTTTAAATTCCACTTGACGTTGGGTATCTCTAATCCAAAATGCTTTGGGTTGAAATGTATCTAATTTTGGAATACATGGCAGTGTGGAGTTGAAGTAAGATAATAAATAAAATTCAGATTTTCATGTAGATAAAAATTTTGCTATATCTTGAAAGGAAATATTAGAACCAGGAACTGGTGTTTTCATAAATAAGGGGTCATTGTGCTGGATGACCTTTTAAAGCATTTCTTCCAAAGTCATTTGCTTCGTTAACAAGGGTTTTTGTTGTAGAAGTTCCTCTTTTGCTTTTATGAACTGACAGTTTCTTTTTTCCTTTTATAAATGCTTGCTGTTGTAGTTTGTAATGAGTTTATTATAATTTTTAAGTGTTAACAATGATACATGTTGATGTGATGGGTAGAGCTTACATCTTTGGTAATTGTAGGAAATAAAACATTGTATCCGTATTGTGATTTAGAAGCCAACTGCCTTATATTCCTGAAAATTTAATTATTTTCTGGGAAAAGAAACAATATTGTGATGAATTTTTAAATTTAGCAAGTGAGTTTCAAAATTTCTATTAATTCAGAAGTACCAACATTTTCTGACTTGTTAATGTATTTTAAATTACTATTGTTATGGTTTACATCTTCTGTTAATTAAATAACCAAATTTCATAATTTATAATACAACCACTTTGGATAGAGATATACTTAATAATCTGATGTATCATAACATAACATTTCTGACAAGTTTTGGGTTACAAGATGTCAACAGATATATACAATCAGGCATATACAAATATATACCAGGAATATATCTAAAAAAAATGCCTTATACTTCTGCAACTGTTAGTAGTTTCAAACCCTGACATAATAACCCCTTGAACATTTTGCCTCTTTTTTACTTTATTACAATGCATAGTGTACGTAAAGGGAAAGTATTTTTTTGGTCAGAAATCCAACTCAGATTTTGAGGGATTAACATATTTTATGCATCTCTGAATGTGAATCAGTCATTTTTTAAATGTTTGTTAACTGATGGTCAGGATATATTTCAAGTAAATTGAGCTAGTTGAAGGAAATTTGATGATTGATAAATGTCAGAGGATTATTGATAAAAAGTGGCAAAATGTGCAGGCATATTATCAATTCAGTGTTTGAAAATACTAACGTTTGCATAAGGTAATTTTTTAGATATATATTTGAAATATGTTTGTATATGCCTGATTGTATATATCTGATGATTTGTATCCTCAATATTTAGAAATGTATCTTACATTATAAAGGAAGATATTTGTGTGTGCAGTCTGTAGTGGGAAATCTTAGGGGCTTACAACCATGAAATTTGGGACACAGGTACTTCAGGACCTGAATAGGTGTATCTTGGTGTTATATTTTTTAATTTTGAATTAGTTTTTCTGTTATTTTATGTTTTATCCCAATTTTTAGGATATTCACACAAATCTATTCCTTAGTGACCTAAAATATTGTCACAGAGTTTCCATCTAGAAACCATCAGAATGATCGAAAAATTCTCTTTCAAACAAACTTTGAATGAAATTCATACGATTAATGATGATTGTTCATCAATTTTTTTAAAATATATACTTTTTGTGCATTTTACACCTTCCCGATATTTATATTATGATATACAAAAGTTGATGTGCTATTCAATGTCCATAATTTAACAGCAGTTCATAAATATATCACCGTGGTGGTCTTGAACACTGATGTTTCAAGGCCATTCTTGAAGGCATTGATGTTGACTACAGCAATGTGATCTTATCACCATTCATCAGGTCATATATCACCATTCATCAGGTCATAAAGAACAGTAACGAAACTCAGAATGTAAGCACTTTTCATACTTTTTCAAAATACTCCTTTTTTTTTTTCCCAATATATTTTTAGTTTGTTAGATGTCTGAGTTTAAATTTGATTTTTAATGAGCAACATTATTAAACGAAATTGGTGTATTTTATTTGTAGAAATTATCAATATACATTATGTAAAAGATATTCTGCATTTGTCATCTTGTTAACTTGGGAAATTTGACAAAAATCATATGGTAATGACAAACCAAACAATCAAGAAATTGACTTCTTTTTTAAATTTAATTAGTAGCAATTGAGATGGTAAAATTTAAATGCAGTTTTCCAATCTGGTTTGAGAAAGGACTTAATTTCTGTTAGATTTCTGGTTCCAAGAATGGCAAAGATTTTGTGAGCAAAATTTGAAGATTTTGCTTAATTAGTTTTCATCTGCAGGTGTTATGCACAGTTTGAAAACATTATAAAATGTGCCTATCTTTCTATTTAAATTAACTGGAATGTGGCTCAACACAACTTTCTTATACCAGAGTCCATTTTTAAATAGCTTTTTTGGTTGCAAATTTTGCAAAAAAATTGAAAAAAAAAACCCCTGTATTATTGGTTCAAATGATCGCAATTTTAGTATGTTACCCTTCATTTTAGTGGGCTTGTAAAAAATCTTTCGATTGATACCAGACTTGACAATGTACCCCCTCACTTGGTAACTTGCTCCCCCCTTCCTAATGATGTCATGAACACGAAAATTGTATCGTGGCTGTTTTTTGAAATTATCAATTTTGAAATTATCAAGTCTCATGATCATTGAGCCATAAATAAACCCTTTTATGCCTGATTATGTCAAATTTTGTTCTATGCCTCCATGTTAAAAAAATATAAAATTTCAAATAAATTTCAAAGTTTTCGCTTGAATTTAAAAAAATTCTATCTAGTTTTAGATTTTTCAAAAATGAAGCTGAATATAAGTTTCGTGAAAATCCATTAGTATTTGTGGAAGCTATCATGCATACAAGAAGCCGACCACAGACAGACAGATGGACATCACTTCAAAAATAGTCAAAATGTGTTCAGAAGGTCCTAAAATATATATTGGCATCAAAATCTTGAATTCAAAAAATTTTGTGGAAACAATATTTTCTCTATACTATAGTCTGGCTCCCGTGAGTTGATAGATGGCCTTAAGGAAGAAGGCTGGCAAACAGATGATCTGTGCACTACAGGGAAAGGGTTGCCAAATGCAGAAACCTGTTTGGCAATCACGTTTGTCATGCATACCGTATTTCGCCAATTGTTTGGAATTTAAAATCGTTGTAATGTTTGTAGCATCGTAGCATTGTGCTTGCAACTAAGAAACTGCCTAACTTCTGTTCCAACTTCTAACATCTGTTTATTTAGTTTATTAGAATCTGATATTTGGGAATCATGCTTTTGTTGACAAAATGTTTGTAAAAGGAAAAGGAATTTATTCCAAGGAACAAAATGTGGTTCACAAAGTCCTAAATTATTTTGAAGCTGAAGCAACTTCAGAGAAGTTATGTATCCCCATCCAACAGGCCCAGAACAGCTGCTGCAACTGGTGTATTAATGAGAACAATTGCATGCATCAAGAAAGAATCAAATAATTCACTGATCCTAGTGTCGCCATGTAAATGAAAGAGACCTGGTAAATATCGGAATGCAGTTTCAAGTGTAGATGATTTTGATTTATGTGTAATTCGACAAACAGTGAATGAAATTTATGCTAGCAATAAAATACCTTCTCTCACCATTTTCTTACCTGCTATAAGGGAGAAAATTAATTTTCCTTGGAAAAAAGAAACATTGTGGGGAATAATGTATAAAATTGGATTCTGGTGGAAGCACTGCCACGACAAACACTCCTTTCTGATGTAAATGCTTTCACATATGTTTCCCTTTTCTTATCTTTTTTCCTTTTCGTCCGGAGATTAAAGGGGGGAATTCTTTCCCCTCCTGGGCACTCCGTAAAACCCCGTCCTTGAGACCTTGAGTGCCACGACAAAAGGACAGTGGTTATGGAAAGACAAGACATTGTGCTGTGGAGATATAGATTTTTATAAGCAATAAAAAGAAGTACAGAGACAGCAAACTAGTAATTTATTTGCATGAAACTTGGATAGACAGCAATCTGTGTTTTGAGAAATATTGGCAGGTTGATAAAATCAAAGCTCTCACAAAAAGAAGTGTTGGAAATATATGGATAGTTGTACATGTAGGTAACCAGGATGGATTCATATCAGGAGTAAGTTTGGTATTTCAATCTGGCACCACTTCAGGAGACCATCACTATCACGGTTAAATGCATTTTGATAATTTTTCAAAGTGGTTGCAAGAAAAACTATAGCCTAATATTCCAGTTAATAGTGTAATCTGCATGGACAATGCTCCTTATCATACTAAGATTTAAAACCCCATATGCCCTCAAAATATGCAACCAAAAAGAAATTGTCTGAATGGCTAGAAGAAAGACGAATTCCCCACAGCCTTGAAATGAGAAAATTGAATTTCAGGATTTAATAGCTGTTAATGCGCATCAGCCAAAAAATTTTGAAACTTTTAAACATAGCTTTTTCAGTAATTTTGTAAAGTTTCCTGGAAAGAAAATTGAATTGAAACTGCAAATTCAGTGTAATTTCAAATAATTATTATTGTTATTTTGTTCATATAAACTCAATTATGAAAGTAATAAAGAGAAAATGAATATATGCTGGGGAAAGTCATATGCTATCCACATCAGATTTTTCATTTTTGGAGATGAATCATTAATTCATACGCACAAAATGCATTGTGCATTTCTCATTAAATAAAAGAGTTTAAGTTACAAGATAAGTATTACAGCCCAAACTTTTCAATTTAAATAAAACAGCATTGTAATAAATAATTTTAATCATTATGAAGAAAATATTTGCAACAAATCCCAACAGCAACACTGAATGTACTTATACATATAAAGCTCTTTATTGTTTGCACAAATAATTTTTGTACTGCACAAATTGTGTATTGATTTGCACTAATGGCACTAATTCTGGAAGCACATTTCTACCTGTCATTGAATTTAACTAATGGACTCGCCCCAAATCATGTGACCCAAATGCCTTCTGATTGGAACCGAACTATTTATATATTGTATAGTGCGAAAAAGTAAAAATTGTAAATGGTCACATGGCCATTATCCTTCTGTTAAGGTCTGATCCACATTTTAACAATAGTTTAATTTATTGTGTTTAATAAATGGTTTTCAACTTTGATCAAAATGATTCTGAATTTGCACAATTATGAATTATTGAGAATAAGTATTTACATAAAATAATGGTATTTCTACACATCATTTTGTAGGTTCATTTAAGATCATGGAAACTGTGTTTTAAGATTCAATTAAATCTTAAATGGGGAAATTGTAAAATAACTCATTTGGTTAGAAGAAAATACATTAGTTAATACAAAGTGCAATTTCATTGCAAAATACAAAGTGCAATTTCATTCATCTGGGTTGTTTATTAACCCCCCTGTGTCAAGATACATGCATCATACAGTTTCTAACATTTTGTGTTTAAAAATGGATGCCTGTGTGATAGAAAAATTTATATGCTTTATAAATTCTTAATTATATAAACTCCTAAACTAAAAAGAATAAATGCCTTTTGAAATATAAATTTTTTCATACTAAACTAAATGCTTCAAAATTAGTAAACAATAAAGAAAAATCACAGCAAAAATTTTAAATATCTCTATATTAAAAAAAAGTAGCCGACGTCACTGTTTGACAAATTTTTTGTTTCTCGAGATTCTTTATTTCGTACCACAAAAACTATTGCATATAAAAATATGAAATTTGCTACAGTTGTAGAAAAAGCTTTGGGGAATACCCTGAAATAAACCGCTTTTTAATACTGTAATTTAAGAAATATTTAATGTCAAAGACAAAATATTTGAGCTGCGAGTTTGCATCCTGGATAGACTAACAATAGCAAGATCACAAATTGAATGTTAATATTTTTTCATATTTACCTCATTATACATATTAAAATGTTTTGATTAAAATTTTGTCTTTTTGGTTTTAAGGTTGTATTTTTAAATGTACCTAGTATGTTACTTAGGTTCTAGAGTGCTCATATTGTGTAGATCCGTCGAAAACTCGAATTGCAATTTTCGGTATGATTTCAATAATTTTCCTATGCATTATCTTATAGAGAAAATAAAAATAATATAACAAAGTCTAAGATTTCAAATCAGAGGCAAGTGATGGTAAATTTAAATTTATGTAGAAAAAGTTATTGCATGACTCTAATTGGAATTCTAATAACTTGTTATCGATATTTGAATGTGGTAGAATTTAGTTAAGTGATCATAGCAGGGTTGTTATGATTTTGCCCAACCCGAAGAAACCCGAGTCTGTGTTTTAAAAAAGACCACGTGAAAAACCCTTTAAAAAACCCGGCAATTGAACTTAAAATTGCATTTACTGACAATTAACAATAAAAAGTTAATAAACTTTGTATACAAAATAACATATTTCATAACATTGTTTTTAATAACACTTCTTTTTCTTTTATTATTCTTAATGAACTTTTTAAATTTTTGTAACTTCAATTTTCAAAATGCATTTATAAATTTAAATGTATAATTACATAATAATTAAATGTTTTTTTTTTATTTTTTAGGATATATATTTATTTAAAATGTTGTATTTTTTGTGTGCATTATCCATTATACCATGTAATTTGAAGTAAATACATTAGTCATACTCATTCTGCTGAGCATTTAACAGTACTGCTCTGCTCAATTGTTTAAAAGTTCTGATTTAAAAAATTAATTGTTCTATGTTAGTTTTGAAAATTTTCTAAAATAAAAGTTATAAAAATTCCCCTGAACCCCCCCCCCCCCCTTGAAAAAACCCTGAAAAAAAAACCCAAATAGGTTGGGGTTTTCATGGAAAAACCCGGGTTTTTGACAACCCTGGGTCATACAGTTTTTTTAAGTTCTTTTCTGCAAGTACAGGGTCTTTCAGAAAGGACTCCCTAACTTTGAAATGACATAACTGCGAAACAGTGATAGACAAAAAGATGAAACAAGTTATATGTTGGATAGGCAGGTCTGGAATTTTAAATACACCGGTTTGCAAAACTAGTTACAAGATTGGCTAACAGAAGGCGCTGCAAGCACAGTGAGCTTTAAATAACGTATAAATGCTCAGAAGTACAGAATGCTCAGTCTCCATACTCCCTGGATCTCAATCCATGCGACTTCTTTCTTTGGTACACTTGGCGATAGCCCTTCTGATATTACTGCTGTCACGGTAGAGGACGTCAACGCCTGCCAGAAAGACCTTCTTGATTTAGACACCAAATTCATTATTTTAGCCTCTAAGGTTGGTAAATCCACCGAAGACCATGTTTTGCACGCCAAGCTGAAACGCAATCGAGATGCTCTATACAGGAAATTCTCAAGGATGACGGATGTCTGCTCGGTGATAGATAGATATGATATTTCTTATCTATCAGTGCTACGACGCGCTCCTTAGGTAACCCCCCCTCCTTTTCTGACCTTTTTTTCTGGCCTCGTCATGTTCCCTTTTTCGGCAACTTGCAATCTCTGAAAATCAGGTTCTGGAATGCCAGTGGAGTGCATTCCAAACTCAATGAGATGTGTGACTATGTTTTAAGCAATAACTTCGACATTTTCATGATAAATGAGACCCATCTGGCCTCGCTTTCCAGTCCAGCCATCTGCAACTACACTGGTTACTTCACGTATAGACTCATCAGACCTGGAAGGCATACTTTCGGCGGTACTGCACTCTATATAAAAAACTACATCCCTCATCATCGCCTAAGCGTGCCGGTCTTCACAAAGCTTGAAGCCACGCTTATTAAACTTACTATTCCAAATTTAGTCCCGATTGCACTCGCTTCAGTGTACATCCCCCCAACAAATGATAATAGTAGAACTTTCCCGTTCAGTGAACTTGAAGCACTTTTAGGACTCTGCAGTAGCATGGTCATTGCTGGTGATCTAAATTCACGCCATAGCACCTGGGACACAGCTTCAAACCGCTATGGCTATTCTCTAAAACGATTGGCTCAGTGCGCCAACTCAGGATCATAGCTCCACCCACCTCCACTCACTACGCCACAGGAGGAAGATCCCCCAGTATTATCGACCTGGCTATCTTTCAGAACATTCCTTACAATTATACAATCAATGCAAAAACAAATCTGACATTTGATCACCTTCCTGTGGTTTTAACCCTCAATTTTTCAACTATTTCTTTCGACCATCCGGTGGAGCTATCTACAAATTGGGATGACTTCAGGAACATCCTTCAAAATCTAAAAGCGCTCCCCCCCCCCCCCCTCAAAATTACCAGCACGGACGATATTGAAAAATGCATCCAGGAAATGAACCATGTACTGCTCGGGGCAGTTGCTGCAGCCTCGAAACCAAATTGTTCTCGACCTAATTATCACAAACTTCCTCGTGATATTAGGGACAAAATTAAGCAGCGAAATCGGTTACGGAAACTTTGGCAGCGCACCAGATTCATTGATTACGGTGCAGAATTCTGCAAACTTCATAACGAGATCAAGGCACTGATTAAAACACACACCCAGCAACGCTGGCGAACACACCTTGGGGAAATTACACCCACTGATCACAGTTTCTGGCGAACAGCAAAAAACCTAAGGACCACCAAAACTACAATTTCGCCCATTAACGGCCCAAACGGACTTCTCGCCCAGACTGCTTGCCCAGGAAAAAGCTAATGCTTTCGCAGACAGCTTCGAACTTCAATTTTCACCATACATTGACCACAATTTCAGCCATACTTATGACAACACTGAACACGACCTGCAACAGACAATTAACAAGGCACTCCTTTCACAAGCACCAAACGACTTAGAGAGAATCTCATTGGCTGAAATTCTTCGCATCGTTGATGGACTCAAGAAAGCCCCTGATCCGGACAGAATTTGCAATCACATCATCAGGAATTTACCTGATCTCTATCTCTGCTGGATGACTATGCTTTTTAATTACATGCTGGATTATCGCTTTTTCCCCTAGAGTTGGAAAACTGCCATCATCTACCCTATTCCAAAATCAAACCAAAATCTTACATTGGTCGAAAATTGGCGACCAATAAGCCTTCTTTCAAATTTATCCAATATTTACGAATTGGTGTTGCTTAGACGTTTGGATAGTTTCTGCAGACTCAACGTTTCTGCAGACAACGTCTCTGGCGTTGCAGAGCAGGTTTGGAAATTCAGTCAAAATTTTTACAAGAAAAACTCTAGCAGGCCCTGCATGAGAAACGTTGACCAAACTTACGCTTTGAGCTCGCTTTTCTATTGTCGAAAACCCAGACCATCCGTCTCGTCCGAAGACTAAGAGAAACCATTTGAATGGTCGGAGGCTTTTCTATTGTGGAAAACGCAGAGCAAGGCATCTTCTACTTGTTTCCCAGCGAACCAGGTGGAAGAAAGTGAGGTACATCACATCATTCCCCAGGCCGGGGTCTTCTAGAGTCTTTCACCCCTAAATTTTATTTTATTTAGTTGAAATATTAAATTTCAATCCTTTCCCCCTTTTGGTCTCCCTCGGCATCGGTAGATGGCGCCGCAGCTGCCCACTTTGGTGAGCAGAGGTGGTTTCGGCTGCGGATTCTGAGACGGCCAATGGGATTTCAGATGGCTTGCATTTGCCAGTGACCCTCGATGCCAGCCCATTACTTAGAATTTCATCATCGTTGCTGACCGCAGTCTATTCTGTTGTGTACTTAACAAATCTCTGGCATCTTATTTAATTGTTTTTTGTATATTTTAAACTTAATTCTTAATTTAATTTACTTAATTCTTATATAATTTTTAAACTGTCAACCTTAACCATTAATTTAAGCATTTAACCTTTTATTAAAATGTGAACTATAAATTTTTAACTTATATTTTTGATCTTGTTTTCTGCTGAAACAAATTTCATTGCTTCTTGGTTTTTTAATGTGGCTCGCTCTTGCGTTTTTCTTGCCCTCCCACCCCTTCTTTTCAGCCGAGCAGGCATCAACCATCACCAAGACACCAAATTTCCTGACCATCTACAAACTCCAAACTACTTCAAACCCCATGCCCACTGGATAGTAGAGCGCCCTGCTGACCATATTGCTATCAAACTCACACCTCATGGTCTGATATGCTAAATTCGATGTGGGGATGAGTCTCCTATAGACAGGTGGCTCGATATTCAATGTCTTGGTCCTTCTTTGGGGCCATTCGAAGGACACTTCTTACAGCAAGAATCCTCAAACGTTAGTTCATCTGTCAGGCATGTGCATCCATTTCAGTAGACATTGCAGAAGGTGGCTTCAAGCTTCGCCCATCGCTTGCGTCATGTTACTGCTATACACGGTGGCCATATCAAATCCATGGTAATGTGATTTGACCCCTGTTTACGAAAAACAATCTCACCCACTATTTAAAGGACATTGCACTGAAACTGCAGTAGCCTCTGTTAGCCAATCATGTAAATTTTGCAAACCTGTGTATTTAAAATTCCAGACCTGTCTATCCAACATACCACTTGTTTCATCTTTCTGTCTATCACTGTTTCGCAGTTATCTCATTTCCAAGTTAGGGAGTCCTTTCTGAAAGACCCTATATCTACTATAACATCATGAGTGATTCAAACCGGTTCCATACATAGTTTCATTTATAATTTAAAATAACTAATATTACCAGTTGTAAATTAATTAAAAAATTATTTCTTATATTTTTTTATTACAAACAAAATTTAAAGGCCCCTTAAAATGTGGGAGACTAGGGCCTCTGAGGCCCGTGCGTTAATCAGGCCCTGCTGATGTACTCATTTTAATAGAAAATTTTTTAGAGGTATTTTATGCCAAGTAAATGATGTAAATTATGTATTTATTGAATAATTATAATTCTTAATATCTGTAACAACTGAATTTTGTCAACAAATTATATATAAGTGTTCGATATTTATAGTCATTAGAATCAAAGATATTTTACTCCAATAAGCAAATAATTTGTTAACAAAAAAGTTTTTTTGGTACCTTATATTTTACTATAGTATAAATGCATATGTGTTTCTTCAATTTTTCCTCTGAGCACATTGCATGAATAATATTCTAATATCTTTTCCACAGTAACATGGCCATTAATATTTCTGTTATTGCTAAAAATAGTAGTGAACATGACTATAATATTAGATTATATCCCAATTCTGATACTGATGTTTCAGTTGACGAAAGCTTAAATGTTATTCATCTTACACGAGAAAGCTTTGATGTTAGTCTTATTAGACTATAACTTAAGTCTATAGAGACTATAACTTAGTCTAATAACTTAAGTCTTATTAGACTATAACTTAGTCTTATTAGACTACAACTTATCAATTAGAAGTTAAGTTTATCAAAGTTGTAGTATACATTTATTATCTGCCATATTAAAGCAATAATGTGAAAATACAGTTTAAAAGAATAATTAGTTTATTAAGTGTTACGGCACAGGCACAGGGGGGGGGGGGGGGACAACTTCACTGCAAGACACTATATTATGGAAATTATTTCAAGCTGCATACCTGTTATGTCTGTATCTTAAAAACTACAGTGGTTAAACGAAGTTGAGATGGCATGTTGGAAAAGTCTACGGTAGTCTAGAATGTTTTCTAAAGTCGTATGGTTGTATCTTCAAAAGCGAGAAAATTTTGAATTTCAGAAAAATAGCAAATTTACAGTTTTCTTCTTTTTATTCAGACAACATATCTATATGAAAAATTCATCTGAGTTTGACGAAATATTCAGAGATGTTCACAAATAGTGTGTGAGATAGGTTCTCTAAAAAATTTGAATTTCCGACTTAAAGTCTTGCTTTATTTTAAGCTAAAAACTCATATTTTTTTAACATAAAAATATATGTTTTTGCTTGTGATGAATCCTGTAGAGAAATCTATTTAAAGTCAAGACCTTTTCTCCACGACTTGATTTTATGTGTGCTATTGGTGATGACACGTTTGCCATTGTTGTAATTATTTATTTTCTTCGTCCAATATGCTAAATCCTTTGTCCAAACAAAAAACTTAACAGTGAAGAGTTTTGGGACAAACTGACCATGGGGAGCAAAAACATAAGGGAAAAATCCCTCCTGCTTTTTCATCTTCCTCTGAACCCGGGGAGATGAAATTCGAAGACATACATGGGGTGTCATTGAATGATGAATTAGGGTCAGGAAGTGGGAGAGTAATTATGGGCCAATTTGGGGTAGAACCTAAGCTGTGGGACAAAAGGAAAAGAATAAAAGTTGGGGGAGGGATATAAAAGGTACAATAGTTAAGTATTTATTTTACAGATTATCTGGGGATGGGATAGTTGATAGGTATTTGTTCTGCAGATATGGTTTGGCAACCTCTTTACACTCCAAACAAGAAACTTTTTCCAGCTGCACCATCATTTTGATGCAACAGTGAAAATGCTAATTTTACTCGACTAGAAACATGCTTACTTTGGTTGATGACCTGTAGAGATAAGGAATAATAAAATGGAATTCTCCCCATACCACCGGAACCGGCCACTTTGCAACAGGTGTTCATGGTCTTTAGGGGGAAGTGGGGGCGGGAAAAAAAAAGAGTATAAGTGAACAAAAAGTCGGAAGAGGGGTCAAAGAAAAATGTCACTCACGAGTGCATTTATTTTCTTTCTGTTTTTAGTAAATCGGATTCGAAGATCAGTTTTCTTGTAAAAGAAGTTGTTCTACCCCATATTGGCCCATAATGACTTTCACACGTCCTGAGCCTTATTCGTCATTCAATGACACCCCATGTGTCTTCGAATTTCATCCCCAGGTTCAGAGGAAGACAAAAAAAACAGGAGGGATTTTTCCCCTATGTTTTTGCTCCCCCTGGTCAGTTTGTCCCTAAACTCTTCACTGTTAAGTTTTTTGTGTGGATAAAGGATGTAGCATATTGGATGAAGGAAATAAGTAATTACAACAACGGCAAACACGTCATCTCAAATAGCATACATAAAATCGAGTCGTGGAGAAAATCTCTTGACGTTAAATAGATTTCTCTACAGGATGAAAGTGAAATGATATATTTTTATGTCAAAAATATGAGTTTTTTAAGATTTTTAGCTTAAAATAAGGAAAGGCTTTGAGTTGGAAATTCAAATTTTTTTGGGAATCTATCTCACATACACTATTTGTGAACATCTCTGGAAATTTCGGCAAACTCAGATGAATTTTTCATATAGATATGCTGTCTGAATAAAAAGAATAAAACTGTAAATTTTCTATTTTTCTGAAATTCAAAATTTTCTCGCTTTTGAAGATACAACCTTACGACTTTAGAAAACATTCTAGACTACCGTAGACCTTTCCAACATGCCATCTTAACGTTTAACCACTGTAGTTTTTGAGATAGAGGCATAGCAGGTATGCAGCTTGAAATCATTTCCATAATATAGTGTCTTGCAGTGAAGTTGTCCTGTGTCTGTGCCTTAACACTTAATGAATTAATTATGCTTTGAAACTGTATTTTCATATTATTGCTTTAATATGGCAGATTACATAAACTATAATTTTGATAAACTTAACTTCTAATTGATAAGATAACTTATAGTCTAATAGGACTGACATTAAAGCCTTTTTGTGTAAGATGGATAACATTTAAGCTTTCGTCAACTGAAACATCAGTATCCAAATTGGGATATAATCTAATATTAATATAGTCATGTTCACTACTATTTTTAACAATAACAGAAATATTAAGGGACATGTTACTGTGGAAAATATATTAGAATATTATCCATTCAGTGTGCTCGGAGGAAAAATTGAAGAGACACATATGCATTTACACTATAGTAAAGTATAAGTTGCCAAAAGGACTTTTTGTTAACAAATTATTTGCTTATTGGACTAAAATATCTTTGTTTCTAATGGTTATAAATATCTAACACTTATATATAATTTGACAAAATTCTGTTATTAGAGATATTCTAAGAATTGTAATTATTCAATAAATGCATAATTTACATCATTTACTTGGAGTAAACACCACCAAAAATTTTTCTATTAACACGAGCACATCGGCAGGGCCTGATTGACGCACGGGCCTCCGGGATAGTGGCCTCCCCAAATTTTAAGGGGCCTTTAAATGTTGTTTGTATATAAAAATATAAGAAGAAATAAGTTTTAATTAATTTATAACTGGTAATATTAGTTATTTTAAATTATAAATGAAACTATGTATGGAACCGGTTTGAATCACTCACAATATTGTAGTAGATACTTGCACAAAAGAATTTAAACAAACTGTCTATGATCACTTAATGTCAAAGACAAAAGAAAGACTAAATTCTACCACATTCGAATATCAATAACAAGTTATTAGAATTCCATTTAGAGTCACACAATAACTTTTTCTATATAAATTTAAATTTAACATAATCTGCCTCTGATTTGAATTCTTAGACTTTGTTATATTATTTTTACTTTTCCTGCAAGGTAATATATAGGAAAAGTATTGAAATCGTAACGAATATCGCAATTCGAGTTTTCGAAGGATCTACACATTTCAAGCACTCTAGAACTAAAAAAAAAAACTAATTTTAGAGTGACGCTTGTGTGTGCAAAGTATGTATCTATTCTAACTGAAAAACTGCTTCACTCAATCTCACTAAATTTGATATATAAATTATCCTAGTGCTGATTAAATTTTGGTATGGGTAGCATTTTTCACAGGATAAAAGAAATGAAATAAATAAAAACGTGAAATTTTAGATATATATATATACAGGGTGTCCAGTGCTATCGGTGCCCAATGACTATTTCCTCAACCGTTAGTCACAGAGATATACTTCTAATTGCAAAAATGTTTTAAATTTTAAAATCTATTATCTTAGAAACAGTTAAAATCAGTAAATACATTTCTGAAAGAAATACGAAATATAAATTTTTATACGGTTCCCCGGTCCTACCAATTATATTTAGGAAAATCATCCTTATACAATTTCGTGCAAAATAAAAAAAAAATCTTCCATTTACGACCAAAATTCACAGAGTTGTGAATCATTAAACTTTATGACTTAAGTCGCTTTTCCATGCATAAAAATGTCCCTTTTCAGGCAACCAACCAATCAGGGACCGTATTGACCATTTCTCAGCACAAAAAGTGTTCAAACTTTAAACAGAAGTCTGTCAGTTTTGGTCGTAAAAGGATGATTTTTTTTTTTTTATTTTACATAAAATTGTATGAGAATGATTTTCCTAAATACAATTGGTAGGACCGGGGGACTGTATAAAAATTTATATTTCATATTTCTTTCAGAAATGTATTTATTGATTTAAACTGTTTCTAATATAATATATTTTAAAGTTTAGAACATATTTGCAATTAGAAGTGTATCTCTGTGACTAACGGTGGAGAAAATAGCCATTGGGCACTGATAGCACTGGACACCCTGTACATATATCGCATCACTTTATAATACGATTTTGTCTATATTTTTATGAAAAGTATTTATGCCTAAATCAGCTGGAACATTTGAAATACATGAAAAATATATTTATAAATATTTACAAAATTTCAATGACAAATATCATAGTTCGGGTATCCTAAAAATTTACTTTTACATTCGTTAAGACGGACAGTCAGGGGTCAACATTTATTGTACGTATTGTATTAGCGAGAGTTCGTTATAGCAGGAGTAAATAAATCTGGTGTAAAATAGTAATGTACTTTTATGTAACATACTAGGTACATTTAAAAATACAACCTTGAAACCAAAAATATAAAATTTTAATCAAAACATTTTAATATGTATAATGAGTTAAATATGAAAAAAAAAATTAACATTCAAAGCATAAATAAAATGTAGTTATACGTATTACTATTTTAATGAAGTAATATTTATTTGTTTCTTCTAGGTAAATAGTCTTCTTTTTATGTCATTCTCAATTTTAGTCAATTGCTCAAAACTATGTTCTGGAACATCTTCTACTGATTAAAAAATTAAATTAATTGTGTCTATCTTAAGGAATGAATGAATATATTAAGCGACGTTTATAACATGCAATGTCTATATTCTTTAACCAGGGAATCCGTATTTGTACGTAATAACCAGAAATCCATCTTAAACGTGTGTCGTCTTAACGACAGTCCACTGTATTTCATCTTGCTTTTATTTTTATTCTAAGAGAACGAGTGTTTGGTTTTCGAGATTTCCTTGTTTGTTTTGGTATAATCCCTACTAAAAATCTCTATATCTGAGCCTAAAGGAGATGGCACTCCCCCATTGAGTGGTAATGAATGTTTCATGTCATTATGGGACAATGGAATGGTGGGGTGCGCGAATCGTCTGCGGGGCCAATAGGTAGGGACACCAAATAATCTGCAGTCTGCTGAAAAATCTGCGATGTCCGTTGCACAATTTCTGCTACCGAGGTAGGTACCTGCCTGCAAAAATTCGTGGTCTTGCTATTGTTAGTCTATTCAGGATGTGAACTCGCAGCTCAAATATTTTGTTTGACATTAAATATTTCTTAAACTACAATTATATCGAAAAACGGTTTATTTCAGCATTTTTTCCAAATCCTTTTCTACAAGTGTACCAAATTTTTTATTTTTGTATGCTATACTTTTTGCGGTATGAAGCAGAGAGAAACTCGAATGAGAAATTTGTCAAACAACGGCACCAGCTACATTTTTTTAATAGAGATAAATAAAAAAACATCATGGTCTCATATTCAGTATCTAATGTTATACACTGCGTAAAGCTCCATGGTTACATCATAATTTCACTGTTAAAAAAGTTTAGTCATTGTATTACTTGGAGAATGAGCAGTCATATTATGGTCTCACTTTCAGCACCTGATGTCATACGCTACGTAAAGCTTCAGAGTTCTGCTCTGTATAAAAATAGATATTTAGCATGTTCTTAAAAACATGTACATACATTCAGATATTTCCATCATGGACATTCACAAAAACAATTTTTAACTGAGAATTTTACAAAAGTTCAAAAATGTTCCTTAACTATGATTAATAAATATAGTAGGAATATTGCCTGTGCACCAAATTTCAAGTTTCTATTTCATTTAAAAGTGGATATTTTCATTTATTCGCCTAATCGAACATTTTTGTGTGTCACCCACCAAATGTTTAACACAATAATTTTCTTTCTTTTTTTTTTCTCATAACAGAACCTAACCTGCTACCAAAATTAAGTTTCTATTTCTATGTTAAGTTCTTTTTTCAACCGTCCATTTTTTGAATTTGAATTTTTTTATTTTTGTTTATAGCGCATTCTTTCAAATTTAAATTTCAGAATAATTTAATTTCTTTGTGGATCTTATCGTTCTTGAATGATTTTTCTTTCACAAAATGCGACAATGGTGATTGGCAGTGTGACCTCTGATTTTTAAACTTACATAAGGTATAAAAAATTCCAAATATCAAAAAGTTAATGTTTAAAAAAAAAAAAAAGTAAAAAGTTGTATGTTGTTCCATTTCTCTCCATATACAGGACAGAAGGGAGTACAAACTTTTCTTTTTACTAGTTCCTGAATAATTACTGATTCGTCATTGTTTATTCCTATTGTGGCAACTGAGCTCAAATATTCTCTTCCAAAATTAGTAAAACTAGTTGTTATTGGACTGGCTATACCCATAAGCACTGTTGATTGTGAACATTTTTTTCTTCTTCAAATTAAATTATAATATGTTTAAGAAATTATATGAAGCAAAACACTAGATAATCTAATGCTAATTTCACTAGATCCAACACTTTGATCATAATAAAGCAGTACACAAATGGGCAAAGAAGAAAAGAAGTAACATATAGAATGTTATGTTACTTTTAAATTTCTAGAAATGCACATGTTGAACTGCATAAATGCATATGAGAATGGAACTTTAGGGGGGGAGTTGGCAACTTTTCTATTTACCCTATATAAATATATCTAAATACTGTCACACAAATAGGAACTAGGTTAAGATAAAATGTCTTCGTGGGGGCCGAATTCCCCCCCCCCCCCCGATGTATGTCTGAGAGAAACACTGGTTGCAGTACATACGAAGATTTGTTAACAAATAGTTGAAGACTATTTGCTACTGAGATAACCAGCTCTAAATGCTGATGACTGCATTCACTGGGTACATTATTCTTCTGAATCACCCTTTTAGACAAACAGCTTGAATGTTGGAAAAGAGATAAAGGTAAGCATTGGAATATATTTCATACAGTAAGCTGCACAATTCTTTGCAATAAGTTTTGTAAAAGGAAGAATTCTCCATGGAAAACTGAATATTTCATTTCTTCCATATTTTGTTGTTGTTGTTGAGACCCAGACCGTCCGACCTACCAGAAAGGTGTAAGGTAACTGTATGGACAGCCGGGAAGTGCCACCCAATTTAGACCGGAACCCAGTGGGGGAGGCATCCACAGGGACCGTACCCTCCTTCCCCTACCACCAACCTCTCGGAAGGACTTACGGACCCACATGTTTAACGTGATCGTACTCCGCATGAACACGGCGGCATTTGTGGTAGCGTGCAAATCTAGCGCGCAAACCACGGGGATACCGCACCCGAGATGGCCAACAGCACGCGGTGTTCCGAGGTGGTCACCCACTAAGTACTAACCGCGCCCGATGCTGCTTGACTTCGGTGATCTAACGAGAACCGGTGTTTTCAGCACGGTACGGCCGTTGGCCCCATATTTTGTTGTGTAAAAATTCAGTATTTTTATATTTTGACTTACATTGAAATTTTGGTTGCAATTTATATTTTTAAATCTTTTTATACACTTAAAAAAAAAATTATTTTTAACCATCTTTATTTTAAGAAAATGTAAAGTTAAAATAGAAATCATGCATGCTAGATTTCGGAACGAAGATGAGATTTTTTAATGTACTTTTGCCAATCAAGCCATTTTTCTTCTGATGCTGTCCAGGTTATAATCTTTTAGTAGTGTGTTTAAATTTTGTTCCTTGTCTAATGAAATTACCTTTTTATATTTAGAGGGTTCTTATTAGTAGTTAAATTCTTAAAATACATTATCTTTAAAATTAATTCAATTTAATAATTTTTATTTTTTAAATATGTATTGTTACCAAATGATACGTCATAGAAAACAGTCAAAAATACATTATAAGATTCTAAATATTGTTATATAAAAAAGTCCATTTGCCTTTTTAATACGTTGCCGTGTTTAAATATACGGTGAAAAAATAAATTGCAAATAAAAAAGAAAATAATTACAAATAGAAAACATCTATTTTATTCCAGGGAAAACCATTATTAGGATTAATGTTTTTTAACTGCCATAAAAGCTAAAGAAGATTTTGAAAATAATTAACATGCAAATAAAATTAAATGGCCTATTAATTATTTTAAATCCTGCCCAATGAGCAAACTATGAATAGTTTGCTCATTGGTCAGTAAAATTTCATATGCTGGACGAACTTTCCCTTGTTAACTTTTCAAAAATTATAATGTATTTCGTATTTTCCTTTTCGGGGATTTGAGTGTTTCGTTTTTTCCCCTGTGGAAGGCAAATATAAATTTCGCGAATGTCGATTGCAAAAATATTTAATCTTTTATTTAAACATTTATATCCCAACCTTGTGAAAGCCAATACAGGTTTGCATTGATGAAGAGTGAGAACTTCTGCTATCGTGGGATTGTAGAAAGAATATTAAGTTTTATGCATTTATCTCTTAAATTATCAGACAATATGTCTTCAATAAATTGTCAATGGTGGACATTTAAAAACCGCGCTGCTTTAAAAGCCACCGCCCTATGCATCACCTGAAAAGGCGATGAAACTGCGGAGGTGCAACTCAGGGCGTTGGCCTCGCTTTCTCTCTTTTGGCGAGCGTTGCGGGCCACATTTGGCAAACAGCGCTCGAGTGAAGTATTAAAAAAAAACTTCCGTAGTTAAAAGGGTTTCAGCCACATTTGATTATTTTCGCGAAATGTTAAGAGATCAGGATGCGAAAACAAAAGTAGCTAATACGGAGAAGTTGAAATATTTTCAATACTGAAAATAAACATGTTTCTCTAAACGGTTTCTTTCATTGAATTTTTCTCAGGACTGCGTATTTTACATAAAGAAGATGTGCCTACATAATGCAACTACACAAGTATAAGTTATTTTTATTCGCAGTTTAATTTTTGAGAATGTTATTATAATTAATCAAATATTAAATGGTGATTAAAAAAAATCATTTAAATTAGTATTTAGAGTTAGAATGAAAGCATGCAGAACTTTAAATTATTTACTCTTCTCAGAATTGTCAGTTTTTCAGTTTCTTCTTAGTTTTTACCTTTTGCTTAACGTTTTAATTCCATTTAGGCTGGTTTGCTAAAGTCAATTTTTAGCGACTTTAGACACTGATTTAGCAGAAAGTCCGTTTTCATAATTTTTACCTATACCTTTTTTGTCTAATTAATCTAATTAAAATTTCTTGAAAAAAATTGACGATATGTCTAGTCTAGTCCGATGGAACCGAAATGGTTTTGCGTGAATAACATTTTGTAAAATAAAATTCAACTTATGTAATATCGAAAAAAATAGAACTCTATCCAAAATCTGATTTTCAAAGAGCTTGCTTATTTGTTTATACTCGTAGTTTTATCTCTTTTAGTTTTTAAGATATAAGCATTCCAATCTTGAAAAACGTAAAATTTTCACACTTCTGACAAGGGGCCAACGGCCGTACCGTGCTGAAAACACCGGTTCTCGTTAGATCACCGAAGTCAAGCAGCATCGGGCGCGGTTAGTACTTGGTGGGTGACCACCTCGGAACACCGCGTGCTGTTGGCCATCTCGGGTGCGGTATCCCCGTGGTTTGCGCGCTAAGATTTGCACGCTGCCACAAATGCCGCCGTGTTCATGCGGAGTACGATCACGTTAAACATGTGGGTCCGTAAGTCCTTCCGAGAGGTTGGTGGTAGGGGAAGGAGGGTACGGTCCCTGTGGATGCCTCCCCCACTGGGTTCCGGTCTAAATTGGGTGGCACTTCCCGGCCGTCCATACAGTTACCTTACACCTTTCTGGTAGGTCGGACGGTCTGGGTCTCAACAACAACAACACTTCTGACAAGACGATTACTCGAAAACCATAAGAGCTTTTTTTAAAAATAAATGAGATATAGAAGATAAATTTCCTCATACATATTTTTGCCGCTTACTATTTATATCTATCTGTTATAGTTTCGAAGGTATTTCGAGTAAAAGCATGAAGAAAAAAAAAAATAAATGGGTCAGATACTTTTAAAATTAAAAAAAAAAAAAAAATTCAGCTGGATCCCAAATCCAATTATATACACTTGTAGATTTTTCAAAGAGCTACAAATTCTTGTTTATTGTTTAAAGCTAGCTCTTCCAGTTTTTGAGATATAAGCATTACAAACATGAAAAACGCAAAAATTTCATTCTTCTTCAATTTGACAATGCGATTACTCGAGAATTATAAGAGCTTTTTAAATAATAAATATAGATTTTAATACTAAATTTTGACGTATACTGTTTATATCTTATACAATTTATATTATTTTTGACGTATAGTATTTATATTTATCTTATACAATTTATATAGTTAAAAAGTACGTAAATATTTAAATACGGTTTTAGCAAATCTGGTGTTCTCAACTGTAAATGGTAAATCAAAGTTGACAGAAAAATAAACAGAACACATACATGAAAGATCATAGGGGTGCCGCGAGTGTAAAATTATATTCATAAGGGTGCCTTGAACCCAAAAAGGTTGGGAATCGCTTCCATAGAGGTTCCCAAACTTGAAGCACATAGCAATTTAATTCTTGCTACCATTGCAAATATCTTTTATTCTGTGCTGAAGAGAGTTGTTCGCGGATGCTGCTATCTGTAACAATAAAAAATTCCTGTTGATATATTTATTTGTTCCCGAATAAGTCCACATTTCACCGACATACACTCGAAAACGGACATTATTCAAATAGTGTTCAGTACTTGTTCAGAAGGTCCTGAAACGTGTATTTTCATCAAAATCTCGCATTCGAAAATCTTTGGGAAAACGACATTTTTGCTATGATAAAGTAAGTATGGGATCAGTTTACATTTTGTATTCGGACAAAGTTGTTGTTAGTTTTCGCCGATATTCCAGTTGCAGATGTTTGTGGTTGCGTGGCCTCCTTTTCACAATAACAGATCAAGTACGATCCGTATGAAGACAATTAAACTTCCCTTTTCAATTTAGATTGACCTCATTGTAAAAATAATATTTTAAAATGTTCTTCCGAAAGTTCGTGATTAATTGCAAACAAAATTATTTAACCTATTTTCTTTTATTTGTTCTATTCTCGAATTTTTCGAAATGGGATCTTATTATTTTTTTTATAATTTACTTTTCTAATTCTTCCTATTCATACTATTGAATAGAAAAGTATTGTTTTTTTTTTTTTCAGAAATTTCCGAATTCGAAATTATAATGGTAACGTTTTGAACACATTTCGAACACTTGAAATTCCCTCTGTGTGTGTCCAAGAGATGTGGACGTGGTAACAGAAGAATGAATACAGTCGAACCTCGATATGTCGAATTTTAAGGGAGTAGAAAAAAAATTCGAGATTTCGAAAATTTGAAAAATTTTAAGGAATTCATAAAAGAATATATATATCCTAGTTTTATACTTTACACATTTTAAAAAAAATCGCTTACTTTATCTTACAGACACACAGAGAATTGGGTATTACCTAAGAAAATGCTAACAAATAAAGCGAAGCTTGAAATGATTGGATACACATTTAATGTAATATACATTATTAAAATTTAATCTTTCATTTCTTTACTTGCAAAATAGTCATCTATGACAGTTTGGTTATAGGTACTGAATCCTTCAATATCTATCACATTTTCCAAATGAGCTAGGCGGATCCAAATGAGCTTAATTTTGTGGCGATAGTGTACTTTAAAACTCTGAATAATATCTTGGTCCAAAGGCTGTAACTTAGAAGTTGTGTTTGGTGGCATGAAATGAACTTTGGCGGATTTTAATTTCGGCACGCTGTTATGCGCTGTACAGTTGTCCAAGAAGAGAACAATATCGCGATATTCATGGGACATTTTTCTGTCTAATTCCTTCAACCAATTAGTGAAAATTTCGGCAGTCATCCAAGCTTTATTGTTCGCAAAATAAGTCATTGGAACAGATTTAATTCCTGAAAAACATCGGGGTTTAGCAGATTTACCTATTATAAGAGGTTTGAGCCTTTCTGAACCATCCATATTAGTGCAAAAAAAAATTTTTTTTTTTATTAATGCAAAGGCACATAGATACAAATTTATTGGCCCCCATGTGTCACACAGTGACTATTAGTGCAAAATAGCACAGTTAATCTTTCTTTGTTCCTTTTCCCGCCCTGACATGCCTTTAATGGCCATAGTTTTATCAGGCATGAAATGAGCTAGGCGGATTTTAATTTCGGCACTTAAAAAACTTTTTGTACTTAAAAAATAGTCCTGTTTCATCTGCATTAAACACATTTTTTGGATCATATTTTTCCAAATGAAAAGATGAAAATGGTAAGATGATCCAAATGGTAAGATGAAAACATTTGAGATATCGAGAGTTTGATTAAAAAAAATTCGAGTTAAAGAGTTTGTTTTACATTAGTTTTATACCGTGCGTGAAGGGAGATGAAAATATTTCGAGATATCGAGGTTCACCTGTATTTGTACGGCTATGCCATTTTTTCCAATGTCCGTCCGTATATCACGTCTTGTTTTGGCACTTCCCGAGTATATATAAATTTGAAAATTGGTATACGGGTCAATCTCACCATATATAGACACTTAGAAATTAGTACACTCGCCAGTAATTCGATAAAACTCTCGGGAAAAGTTTGTTAGAGTTGTATATTTGAAGGGATGCTCTGTGCTAAAACGTTCGAAATGTGAGCTGCTTAGAATTAAGATAGACATGGATTTTTTAAAAATTATATATACGGGTCAATTTTGGGATAACGATCTCCGTTTAAATTGAAGTATTCGAAAATTTACATATGAGGGGTTGCTTTAAACCAAAAGGTTTTCGAAATATGCACTGTTTGGAAAACTCACTTTCTAATGAATACAAACTTGGTACTGGGGTAGATAAGGAAAATAAGAGTTTAATAAGAACTGCCAAGTTAGTACCATAACCCAAAGACATTTGAAGTCAGGATCGTGCTTCCTTTGTAGATACTAAGATCCGTGGGCCGGTCTTCATACCCGGTATCTGCAGTGACAGCAAGGAAACCCTCTCCCCCCGGCATTTCGCGGTCTGGCTTATTTTTGGGAATGCTCCCTTTTGGTGGGTTTTGTGAGTATGCAATTTAGAGTGTAGCTCCTAAACTTGAAATAGACTCTTGAATACCGTCTCTGCCCGAATCAAAGTTTTCCAACGTAATATACACGAATGTGCGTTTTCTTTGTGCCCAGAATCATGTTATAAAGTGTTTTTAAAACATTATTTAAAAGCTGAAATTCGAGATTTCAAAAGCTTCGTGGAACTCTGAATTCCACGAACTTTAAGACTCTTAAACTGACAATTTTAATTATAACTCTGAATTTAAGGATTTTAATTATCAGAAATTATAATGCCAACATTTAACTCCCCACCAAAAGTGTTGGAGCCCCACAAAATTACATACTGATGTAAATTATTCTATTGAAATTAATTTTTAACTTTACTAAACATACACCACGTTGCCCGAAATTTTAAAAAGGAAATTCCGGCCCACTGACCGTATTTTCTTTCCAAGGTTTTCGCGCCAGGTCCAAACCCGTGCAGACTGCTAAGAACGGAAATCCAGGGCACAACAGTGCACTGCCGAAACATCTCATTTCCAGCTCATTACCTGTGTAGCATACTTTTGCAGCAGTGTGTATTGAATTTTAATTGGAATTTCCTTGTGTTGTGAGAGATTCATTTTCCTTTCTCGGAATATACGGGTTTCCGTAATTTGATCTTATTGTCGGCACTGCCACTTCCTAATTTAATAGTTTTTATAAAATACCGAAAATTTCTTTGATTTACCTTTCCCGAAAAAGCGCACCCCCCCCCCCCCTTCGTTTTGTTTCAATTTGAATTTCTCAAAAATTCAAATTCCATGGAACAGTCCCCCCCCCCTAAAAAAATTTTCCATTAATAAAATAAATTTGATTTTCCGTCGCATTTGATTTTGAGGGGGCTGATCTACGGAATTCTTATTTCTTTTGGCAGAAAATTCCCAGTGGGCGCCCCTCTACATCCTCTGCGATTTTACTTCGCATTTGAGGGGGCTGATCGACGGAAGTTTACTTGTTTCTTTTAGCAAAAAATTCCCAGTAAGCTCCCCTCTACATTTTCTGCGATTTTACTTCGCATGTGAGGGGGGGCTGATCGACGGAATTTTACTTGTTTCTTTTGGCAGAAAATTCCCAGTAAGCTCCCCTCTGCATTTTCTGCGATTTTACTTCGTATTTGAAGGGGCTGATCGACGGAATGCTACTTTTTTCTTTTGGTAAAAAATTCCCATTAAGCGCTTTTTTTTTTTTTTTTACATTTTCTGCGATTTTACTTAGCATTTGAGGGGCCTGAATGCTACAGTATGTTTTCTCCTATGCACCTATAAAATTTTCTATATATCCACAGTCAGGGACGTATGGATTATTTTGGAGGAACCTTCTTTATTAAAAGAGCTCGTGAGGGCTGGACCCCGAATTTTAGGGCCGTGTAAATGTCTGTAACCAAGGAGGTTTATTTAAGAGAGAACCGACCCGTAATAATTTATTTCGGCCCTCTTAAATTTTCATATTTAAGACATATTTTATAAACTAGTAAGTTAATTAATTTAAATAATTTAAAAGACCGAAATGAAAAACATTGGGCATAAAGCGTTTTAATTGTTCCTAAACGTAATTTACAGTTTTGCAGACAATCAAATACCCTCGAATTAGCGAATGACAAAAACAAATTTTAGTATCAATTTAGTATAGCACACTGCCAATGAACTTAAAGCGTTAAATTCTATTGAAATGCTATATTATGAGAGGGGGATTCTCACTGTGGCAAAGAAATTACTTGAACATTTTTTAAATTTTATTTTATAAGCCTCAAGGATTCTATAGCACCGTACTAAAAGAAATATATCACATTTCACAGCCTCAAGATGTGATAACTTTTGTTATTCAATAAGAATACTATTTGTGACTCAAACTACTCATTTTTTTTAATGTTACACTACCGTAAAAATAATAGAGGTGAGAATTTAAATATTAGTCTCTTTTTTTTGCATGTATTTAATTTTTCTTCCATGGGTGGTTCAATAACACACACTGAGAATTAATTAAAAAAATATTTCATAACAGACTGACAAATTAAACTGCCCGGCTTATTTTTTATTAAGGAATTGGCTTACCCTACATTTTTGTTGCCCCCTCACGAAATCCGGTCTGGGTACTAGCCACCCGGAACTTTTTATGATAATTATATATTTATAAATATTCTTTTATAAAATAATATTTACACTATAATGACAATCAATATTATATTGAAGGCTTCCCCCCCCCCCAAACAAACAAACAAACAAAAAAAAATACAGCTCCACTACCTCTCTGATTGTAAAAAACACGCTGGAATCCTCTGTTCTTTTAAGGGGACTAGGCAGATATCAAAATAGATGTCCTTATAGGACTGGGCTTAATCCCCTATATCTAGTCTAGTAGGTTGCTCTCAATGTATTTAGAAAGCCCTTGTGTAATAAAATCCTTTTTTGTTTGAAATTTAGAGAATTAAAAATATATATGTTTTACAAACTATCGCATAAGAAGGATATTGGTGTAAGATTGTTTAGGATTTATGTGTTTACTAAAAATTTGAAGGTTCAGATTAATGAAAACGTATATTTATATTTGTTTTTTTAGGATCTCGAATTAACTCTCGTTAAATGTTTATCAACAAGGCTGAATAGGGATTTTTTTTTTTTTTTTTTTGTTTTGAAGGGCTTTTACAAAAGTTAGCTCAAGGAAAAATAATTAATTTAGAGGAGAGAAGAATTTTCCTTTTGAAAAATTATATTTTTAGTATCTTTATACGAGCTTACATATATACAATAATAATAAAACTTTTTTTTTTTATAAATGACCTGAATTTTTTTTTCTTTTAATATTTCCCTTCTAGTTTTATAATTTTCCTCCATTTTTTTTAAAGATAAAATGCTCAGAATGTTGCTTAACCTTAAAAATCCCAATTTTTATAGGCCCATTCCCCCCCCCCCCCCTGATTTGACTGAATACACTCTTGTGTTCCTTTACATTATAATTGTTTTGTCGAAAGTATTTTTAAAACGTTTTAATATACATGTTAATATTTTATAAGTTGTTTAAATAATGCATTTCGATCTATTATTCATTCCATTACTTTAGCACTTACGATACGCATTAAAATTTATGATAGGGACTGTAATACATAATGCTTCCTTTAAATGTAATAATTTGGCGTCTTCCAGTGCATATCAGCTTTTCTGTCGTACATCGCGATTGCGTTTTATTATGGCAACCCTGTTGTAGACGGTAAACAACGGAAGAGTCGGGAATAAGAGGGAAAGTACAATAATGATCGCTAAGTGTAAATGAAATAGAAAGTGCAATGTGGATTAATTAACATATTTACTGAAGTGATCAATCAGTTTTATTGTGTGTGTGCTACAGTATGTTCTCTTGTGGATATTTACGAAAAAAATCGCTCTATGGTGCATTCAAGGGGCTTACCTTGTAGTTCTGCCGTTTTTACCCATGATTCGTCGGTGTTCCAATATGTCGTGTGCTGCTTGAATGGAAATCCTTTATAAGCCCTGGCCATGAAATCTACGCCATCATGGTAGGTGTTTGGGTGATAATGGATAACCATGAATGTTTAAAAAATATAAGATTCAAGTGTAATAAATAAAATGCTTATTTTATGTATTGGCCGTTTCGGACCGTAATGGCGTCTGTGTGTCGCTCGCTGTAAACAACCTCGTGCTTGGTTATGAAGACGCCAAAAGAGAGTTAAAATTATCACACTTGTCTACATATTTGTCGTTAGTGACATGTTTAACACAAAAATCATTATTTAAAATTCACATAATACAAAAAATATTAACAGCTGTCATAAATATAAGATGTGTCGTAATTTGCGATATTTAAACATTAAAGGGAATGCTTAGGTCAGTCGTGTTATGTATTAGGCTGTCGGGCATGTCTTACAAAGCGTTATACAGAGTTTTGTTGAATTACAGAAATAGTATTTATAGTATTAAAATGTATTTTAATCATTACTGTGATGTTTAAACACATTAAATAATAAATATTATCTACTTGGTACCTTACAAATATAAATACATATATATATATATATATATATATATATATATATATATATATATATATATATATATATATATATATATATAATAAAAATATATGAAATTCCAATGATAGATTAGAGATAAGTTTATATATATATACAATAAGTGTACAAAATAAACCATATTAAACACACACACACACATATATATATATATATTCTCAAAATTAATTCTGGAACTTTTGACTTTGCAATTTAGACGTATTTTTTCATTTGTAAATATTTAAGCTGTCAACTTTCTATGTTGTGGAAAATAACACTTGTTTGTTGTGATTCTATACTACCCCCTCTGTACGATTACTATGAAATATACTTCTGACTGTTGGCTACTGGGTATTTTTCTGAAAGTGAAATATTTAAAAGAAGCCTGTTTATTTCATGATATACCAAAATTTCAGTTCATATGTAGTAAAAATAATCATCATTTGGTAACATTCATGAAGTTTATTACACATGTTACCAAATGAAAACTAACAAGAAAACTCATCAGATTTTTAAAAAGTAAATGCTGGGAAACTAACAGTGTATGCTGTTGAAATCAGCTAAGCTAATCAGTTGAGCTAATAACTGTACTGAAATGATTGCACAGCAAAATTATGATTTCATCTATTAGTTTCATTCATGTAATTGTGTATATATATTATGGACCAATAACAGATAATTAATTTAATGTTTAATCATATTTATTTTCATCTTCCATTGATACTATAAATACATACCCTGATTCAGTACTGTTGCAAGAAAAAAAAAAAAAATGGGGGGGGGGGGGTATGATGCTCAAATTTCCCCTACCCCAGAATCATATTTGATAATATATTTAGTTCATTAAATTACGCATCTCATGAGAAGAGGTCTTTTTCTTCTCGATTCCAATTGGAATCTGGTTTTTTACGGCTGCTCTGCTCAAGAAGGCATATGGCAGCCCCGCGATAAGCCCAAAGGTATACCAATTCAGAAAGCTTCTCTCACATCACACGCCAAACGTCGTTTTATCGCCAGTTCTGGTACACTATTTTTGCAACTCCTGCAAAAGCGGAGAGAAATACGATTGTTTTCAATCCGCGATATTGTTCATAAAGACAGATTAGATACATTTGTTTCCCATTATTTAAATCATGTTTTATGTACATTTTGGTTTAAAGTAATACTATAAAAATACATGTATTTAAGACCTTTTTATACTGCACACAGATTGTTTGCAATGAGTGTAAGAAATGTTCCACCCAGATATATAATTTATTACTTGAATGAAACGTTTATATGCGAGATTTTGGAGTAAATATATGTGATATGTGTAGGATCCGTATGTTGTTCAATACTTATATAGTACAACAATCAGTGACGAAAATTGAAGATTATTTGAAAGGAAGGAATATTTGTCATTTTAAAAATGCAAAATTTTGTGACATTTTAAGGAAATTTGCTTGACATTTTCGATTTGTGGGAGCAATAAATGTTACTTTTCTGACATACCTAGAATAATGCATTGTTTTTCAAGGTGGACTTTTCAAGGTTTTCGGAACCCTTGGGATTCCGCGACGTGATAGTTTCATGCAAATTGTCTTGCATTTAAAAACGTGTAAAATTTTGATGCATAATTTGGACAAATGGGGATATTTCTTATTTTGGGGTTCTACCATCAAATTAAATTTCAAAAGGGTTTCGTGAGAAAATAAATTTGAAAAACACTGATATAAAGTATAAGGAAAGTATTATGACGAGGTTGAAAACTCAAATTCTACTTAGTGTTGTCGACGGTAGAGCTTGTTTCAAACATTCCTGAAATCGAATCGAATGTTTTTAAAGTGATATCTGTGTGTGTGTGCGCGTATATATATTAATGTATGTAGTATGTGCATGTATATTAGTGTGTGTATGTGTATTAGTGTGTGTATATGTATATTAGTGTTGTTGTTGTTGAAACTCAGACCATCCGACCTACCAGAAAGGTGTAAGGTAACTGTTTGGATGGTCAGGAAGTGCTACCCAATTTAGACCGGAACCCAGTGGGGGAGGCATCCACAGGGACTGTACCCTCCTTCCCCTACCACCAACCTCTTGGAAGGACTTTCGGACCCACATGTTTAACGTGATCGTACTCCGCATGAACACTGTGGCAATTTTGGCAGTAGCTGGAATCAAACCCGGGCCTACCGAGTGCAACTCCAGCGCGCTAACCAATGGGCTACCGCGCCCATGTATATTAGTGTGTGCGTCCTTGAGTCAGTGGATGCAATATCTAACGAACGAATGGAACGTTTCAAACAAAAAAAAAATTCGATTATTACAATCAGTGAATACTGGAAGTCTATTGATTTTATAAGCAATCGAATATTACGAAACCAGATCCAAACTTTCGAATGAAATTTTGAAAAAAAATCATAAGAAATCAGAACCTTTAATATTGTTACATAAAATATCATTTTTTATTTAATTTTTTATTAGAAAATGAATAACATAAACTTTGGGATAATAGCAAGAACCGTTCTTGATATATTGTACGTTTTTCAAATAAATTTTAAAAAATACATGAAATTAAAACAGTGCTAACTACCGTAATATGTTTCCATTCCATGTACAATATTATGTGACAATGGTGTTAGCATCATTCTGGTAGGTTTTATTCACGAGACACTGTTTCACAATAGTTTTGTATTTTGACATCAAACAATTCGTCAATTGTAATTTATTAGTTTGTCTGTCTGTCTGTAATGCTTGTCGATAAATTAACAAAATATCGTCAACTTGACATTTTATTTAAAATGTTTCCAAATTGGCAAAAATCACTAAAATTAATAAAAATGATGTCAAATTGATGAATAGTCAATATCTTGGAAAATGAAGTTAAATTTATTTGATAATTCCTGTCCCTTTAGGGAAATTAATATTCTTGATTTAAGATATGTTGAGTTTCGCGGTTATAATCGTTTCAAATACAATATTTGCACCCCATTTTATTCGCCCTCGAGTGAGAAACAAAAATATTAAGCTCTGTTAGATTCTGTCTCGTTGTCGATACTATAAGCATGGGCGCCCATAGCACTTTTTTAGAAGTTAAACGCAATGATATGTACAATATCGACTACCTTGATCCCCACATTTGGGACCCTGAATCTTCAGGGGAGCGGAAGTGCCTCCTTTCCCTCCCCTATGGGCACTCATTGAAAAAACTCCCTCCTTATACTAGTAACCTCAGGACAGAACCTAACGGAGTTGAGTTTCGATTTCCCCAGGGGTGAAGAAATAGAGTCTTTCCACACCCCACAAAAGTTTCCGTGAAGTCTAAAGCTTTACACACTTATAGCCACCCCGGCCACTCAAATAGCTGCTGTAAGCCCTCTGGGTCAGTCGAGTGGTTTGGGTCTGCAAAACTTATAGCCACAGAATACTATATTAGTCTGTGCTTATCGCCATCTCTTCCGGCACTCGAACAGCTGCTGTAAGCCCTATAGGGCTAGTCAAATGGTCTGGGTCTTCAACACTTATAGCCATGTGTGCCCATAGGGGCGTTTAAAGTCACAAATGTGGGTATCAAGTTAGTCAATATTGTACTTCTCATCCATGAGTTTACCCTCTGGAAAATGTTCTATGGGCGCCCATAGGGGAGCGCGAGGGGGCACTTTCGCCCCTCGAACGTTCAAGGTCAGAAATGTAGGTATTAAGTTAATAGATATTTACCTCCCTCCCATCCTTGAGTCTGGCTATCTCAGGAATAAGTTTTATGGCCGCCTTTGAATCCTACTCGTTCGAAACAAGGTCGACCTCTCCTGCAGTTACCGTACTATATTTTGACACACACACAACCACACTCTTTCTCTCTCGCTCTCTGTGTCTCCCTCCCTCCCTTTCACCCGTATTCTAATCACGTTAATTACATGATGATGTACCTAATTCTAATTTTTTCAGAATGTAGCTACATATAGAATTTCGTGACTGTACGTACTCTCTCTAATTTAAAATCTCTAATTTCGAATAATGTTTTAATCCCATTTATTACAAAATATTCCACCTGTTTCAAATTTTCTACAGAATGCATCTACATATAAATTGCCATAGTAATATGTGCATTCGCACCCCACAGATACACACACACACACTGATGGAAACATTTCCCAAAATGTTCGAAATGTGTTCATGGTGTCTTTAAGTGTATTTTTTCGTCTAAATATCGTGATTATCCATGAACTTTCCTCTATACAATAGCATTAGAAAATAATAAAATGATTCTTTGAGTTAATACTGAATTAATTTAATTCTAATCGAAGAGATAATGCATTTAAATAGTGTCTATATTGCTTAATTGTAAGTTATATATCGGCGATAAGCCCATATTGCTTAATTGTAAGTTATATATCGGCTTCTTTAATCTAATCAGTATTGAATTAATTTAATTCCAATCTAAGAGACAGTCCATTTAAAACGTGCTATTGCTAAATTGTAAATTATACATATATCCTATAAAAAGATAAACCAAATTGCGAGAGTCCTTTCTCTTGATATGGCTGCTATAGTAACCTTGATAGAGAGAGCGCTCCTTCGCGTATCATGCTGGCGATAAAACAAAGTTTGGCGTCTGATTTGAAAGAAGGCTTTCTGGCTTAGTATACTTTTGGGCCTTCCGCGGCAGCCCCTTTACAAAAAAAATTAAGGGAGGGGAAAGTTCCTCCAAATAAGCTTCCCTCAAAAATAAATACGAATGATTACAATAAATACAATAAATTACGAATGAATTTATATAGACAAAGTATCAGATCGGGATGCAATGCAGAGGTCGCTACAAAGTTTTTGAGGGATATTTTTTATTTCATTTCAAAATTTTGAGTAGTGATTTTTCAAAATAGGGAGTATTTAAAAAAAAATGAAGGATAATATAAATCATTTTTTTATATTTTTGTATAAACCACAATACTTATTTTTAAATTTAATAATAAAAACATTTGTCAGCTAATGTTTTTCTGCTTCTCTGGAAAAGCTGTTATTTTTCTTTTACCAAAAAGGTTGATATCTTTATATTTTTGTTTTATGCTGTTTAAACTAACAGACATTTTTAAATCAAAAAATACAAATATTTTATATACAAATAGTATTTTTTTATATTTATGTAATTAAAAACCCATAAAATATGATTTATTGATAACTATTAACTATAAAATTGTTTAGTGACAAAGATTTCATATGTCTATTAAAGAAGAGCAATGGTATAAAAATGTGTACATTAACATTTAAAAAGAAGTTTATTAAAAGCATTAACATAAATTTTTTTTAGTAAATTTCCATATGAATTAGGACTTTCAATGAAAATAAAAATTAACAGAAATGAAAATATGAGAAGAAAAATTTTAATTTTAGTTTAAAAGTCTTGGTGTATTTTACATATTTATAATTATGCATTTTGGTAAACTCTGGTGCAGGGTGCAAAATAAGTGGTACTGCATCGCAAATTGCAATGGAAAATTAGTGTTTTGCGATGTAAAAATTAATTTGCATCTCATTTTGCAACGTAATTTTAAAAATCACCACAAATGATATAACAACAAATGATCTATGAGTGAAATAATAAATGCGCATCGCTCCTTACTACAAATTTCCCTCCCACATTTGCATATTTCTCTTTTTTTCCAAACCAGTTAAAAACAGAGAGTGAACAAAATGTTCCTTTCAGATTCTGAATAAGAACGTGATTTCTCCGATGATAATCTTGTTGCACATAAATAAATATAAATAAATGAATAAAAAAAAGTTATGTTATCTTTGTTTTTTTAAAATCTGACATCTCAATATACTTATAGGTACAATTTTTAAGAAATTGTGAAATAATAGTTGTGAACTGCTAGTCAAAATGTCGAAACTGCTACACAAATGAAATTCTGATTAGCAGTTTGCTACTAAATAATATTTCTTTATTTTGCACCCTGCTCTGGTGCAATATATGACATCCTAAAAATTTACATTTTCTAAAACATAAAAGTGATACATATATTTCTGTTATTTTACCATTTCCAGTTTACCACTTGCAGTAAGGAAACGGAAGCAGCATATATTAAGAGAGCATTAGTCAAGAATCATAGACTATTTAAAAGATTTGTACTCTACTGTAAATCACATCTAATTTAAAACTAAAAGTAATTTAAATCTAATCACAGAACAGTATATATATATATATATATAATATATATATATATATATAATATATATATATATATAATATATATATTTTATATATATATATATATATATAAGAGATGAATACTTAGTTAATTAATTCATTGTTCATATCTCTAATCAAAGAAAGATTATTTAAAGAAAAAAACTGTTCAAAACTTCATTAAAATTTACATTTTTACATTTGGATGCAATTAGAAAGTCACAAAGTTTTTCGGCAAATCTTATTAAATGCTGCATTGAATCTTTTTTTTTTTTTTTCTTTGTGAATTGCTTTTCTGCAATTTAAATGACTTTTGATTATGCATAATTTATTCAATATTTTAATGTTATTGATCTTCTTTAACAATATAAAATATTAATTCATGTGCAAATTAAGTTTTTAATATTGTATAAATCAGGGCTTGCACCAAGCAGTATCACATCGCAATGACATCGATCCAAAATATTTGGTTCGCATAAAAAGGGCAGAATTGCAGGCACTTAGTTACAGTATCCTGATCTGCAGAAACATCAGTAACTTTGTCACTCTTTATATTAAATAAGTCATAGAACATGTTTAAGAGAATTTTACCCAAATTAGCTAGCTTATGGTGTTGTATAATTGCTAATCAATGTTGATTTTGATTAACAGTTTTGCTAATCATTTTTGAATCCCTACTGAGAGCTCTGGTATGTAAGTTTTTCATACAATAAGATAAAACAAACAGTATTGATTGTTGAAATCCTGAGAGAAAAGTTGTCATTCAGAGAAAAATAATAAAATAGCAACATTTGTCAGTAAAAATGAATTGGTGGCCAATGTATGTACAGCTTTAAAGTTTGCTTATTTTTGATTTTTGGATCTGACATTTTAACATTGAAGATCCAGAGTATCTCTGAAACAGCTATATGCGACTGTTTATGGTTTTATCTGTATTTTTAACTTTAGCATGCTTTTTTGCTTCAAATATTTTCATGAAAGTTTAGGAAAGATGACCATTTAGCACTGTTTGCGTTATCAAGAATTATTTGTAACATAATATAAAAAAATGTTATGCAAGAAATTACGAAAAGTCGAGCAATCTTAAAACAATGTATTGATTTTAACTTTTAAGCATACTAAAGTATAAGATATTGTTTTCCTGAAAATTTGAGGAAAGGTAGGTTTAAGATATTTTGAACTTATATCGAACAATTTTGGAAAGATGTTCATTTGTGTGTGATGATAATTTAAGAACAAATGCATATATGAGTAAAATTTATATGTGCATTCATTGTGAAACATCAGTACAACTAGGAATTTCTACTTTCTGGAAAGCCTAGGAATATTATATCACTATGGGAAAATCCCAAGGAAATATACTTTCACCCTGGATCTTTGTCATCTAGTGACAAAAATAGGAAATTATTTTCAATGTGAATTCATTAATAAATTTTGAAAGATCGTTCAGCAATTTCACAGAAATCTAGCATAATTGCACTATCTTCAATGTGCAGCAAACTTCCGTAATGTCCTTTATTATTTAATTTCATAGCAAAATATTTATTTATTTAATGGTGTCTGAAGCTAGATTTTACCTATTATTCAATCAACAATTTTAAAAGTATTCATATCACAGCCATTAGAAGTGATGTGGAAAAATGTATTGATCATATTTACGTTCTATTTTTTGAATTATTATTTACACAACATTTTAAAATCTCATTGACAGTTAATTAAATGGAGGGTTCATTTTCATTATAAGCCTCGTTTTTAATTTTTACAGTTTTTTTTTTTTGTGTTATTAACAATTATTTATTTATAATTTTAATTAATATATAGAGCCAGAGTTTGCCAAAATGTGAATTTACACTAAAATACATGTTACACTGAAATACGTGTATACACTGGAAATACACTGAAATACATGTTTATTCCTCAAAATTTTATCAGTGTCTCAAATCACCAGTGTCTCATTTTATCAGTGTCATTATCTCAAAATACATATTAGGATTGCTAGCATTACAATGCAAATTTTTCTTTGGATTTTTCTCCTTTTTTTTGTTTTAAATCCTATACAATTATTTTGTTCATTATTCTGTTATTGAAATTTTGCCATAATTAAATTTGAATTGATATTACATTTTGATACGTTTGTTATGAAGTTGCTTTTCCTTGGTTCATTTTTGTGTTAATTTTTTGCTACAAAATAATGCATATGTAATTGCATAATTACTGTATATCTTTAAAATTAATTTATATTTTCATAAGTATGGCAAATACGTCTAAAATATTTCAAATATTTTCTATCAAGGACTACAAGATCTGTAAATTGTATTTAAAACACCATCTTAAGGTACAGGAATTTTTTTTTACTTTTTAAAATGCCATAGTGCGTTCAAACATCATAATTCCCATCATTAGTGGTAATGTTAAGGAATTGACAGACATGAGTTTTACACAATCTAAAATCATGAATACAAAATTTGCATTTGGTAAATCGGATAAACCGATAATAAAATTATCATAAAGATCATTTTATGATAATTTAAAGAAAGAAAAAAAATTACTATTTATAAACATATAACTATTTAAAAAATTACTATTTATTTTATAAGAAAAATTACTATTTATAAACAAAATATATTTGTATTTGTGGATAAAAACCTCCTTTAACATGAAAAATAAAGGGTAACCTGTTTTAGAGGCAGAACAAGCCTTCCGTATAAGAAACAGAGCAGTCATTCACTTTTCAGAAGCAGGAAAGCATTTGTAGATCTAGATAGAGATGTTTTTATAATTTTTTAAAATTAATTATTGTAGTTTTTACAACTTAGGAATGGAGTAAAAAATATTCAAAAATTTTATTGGGGGCAATCCCTGTCCAGAGCTATAGAAAATAATAGCATACATCTGGAAAATTTTTTAAATACCCATCTCCTTTTTGAGATTAAAAAAAAAATAGTAATTTTTTAAATATTTTTTTTTCTATTTTTATTTTTGCACTGGCAGTATTCTTATTATACATATATTCCTTTTTCGTACGGAATACATAATACAAAGAAACTTAAAATTAACAATTATATGCAATTAGGTCCTGTAGTATTGTAAATGACATTGTTATTCAAAATATTTATTTACTAGCAGCATACCCGTTCTTCATACGGAGTATATAATATAAAGAAACTTAAAATTTACAATCATGTGCAGATTCCTATAGTATACTAAATGACATTTTTAATAAAAAATATTCTGTTAAAATATTTAATTTAATGCTCCTAAAAAGAAGTTTAAGAATCTTAGATTAGAAGATATGTTAGAGTTTTAGTAGAAGATTACCTGCATTACAATATGAGTCTATCTTTGCCAAAATAAAGCAGATGATGTAATAAATTGAAAATATCAATAATCTCCATAATCTTCATACCAGAAGGCCACACGTGATTCCAATATATGTCAAAATACATTCCAATATACCTTTACTACTTGTATTCTCGTAGATTAGAAGATATACCCGTGCATTTGTAGAAGATTACTCATACAATGTACAATATATGAGTTTTCAAAGATTTTTGCCACAATAAAACAATGGCATAATAACTTGAAAATATCAATAATTTCTGAATCAATAATCCCCGAAAATATCAATGATAATAATGTTTAAACGTGAAGACTGTAACTGATATTATCCAGTCAAAAATACAATGGCAATGAAGATCATTTTATATACATATCTTCTTTATTCAAATCTGTAAAGATTTAATAAAAATCGTTTGACTCATAACACATTGGATTTAAATCCGTTGCTTAGTGACATGAAAGACGAAAAATATCGTCTGAATAATGCTATCTCTATGGAAGGTTTGGCGACATGTTTGGCAATTTTGCGACATTTTTAAAAATCGCCAAATTTATCGCCAAGTGGGACTGTAGAGCTGACAGGCCCATTTGGTGACAAATTGACGAAACAGCCTCACAATCCTATCCTCTAACAAAACACAATTCATTTAATTTATTTAGTGCAATTTCAAGATATTTTTATGGATTAACAAACATTAATATCAAATTGGTGACATTTTAAAAATTCGCTAAATGTGTTACTAAGTAGGACGGTTGAACTGACAGACAAATGCAAAGGAAACATCATTTCAGTACTGTCTTCTAACAAATTTAGTTTCATTGATTTGCGTCGTTTTTAAAAAAATTGGTGGCATCTCCGTCAATTTGGCAACATTTAAGAAAAGTTGCCAAGTTAGCGATATCTCGCCAAATTCGTAGCTTTGAATTTGCAGATCTGCATAAAACATCCTGATCCTGTTTGTATATACTAAATGAAAACACTAAAATTGTATTAGAAGATATACCAGTTCTACTCTTTTTTTCTGTTTCAACAATTGGCTAAATGAATTTATTGGCTAAACACAATATATGATTTTATTAGCTAAACACAATATATAAGCTTGAAAACTCTTTGCCAAAATAAATGAAAGTGATGTACGCAGTCCGCAATTAATATTATTAAAAGAAAAATCAAACCTTTCATTTATAAGATATATTTTTATATCCATTTATAAAAAAAAATAATAATAAAATAATAATAAACATTAACAAACACATTTAAATTAAATAACTATTTTGATTTCTTAATACTTTTCATTGTTGATTAAAAACTTGTGAAAAATAAACCATGGTGATAGATTTTCCATTTAAATTCATGTTTCAAACATTCATCGTTTGTCTATCCCTTTGAGGAGTGGATCGTCCCGGCAGCGTTCCCTGTCAAACACACACTCTGTTTTATTATAAGCAGAGATTTATTTCTCTATTGAAATATTTATTTCTCCTAAAAGGACTTATAAGAATCTTTGTTCTCGGTATACAATTTTGTGTAGTCAGTATTTTCACAATCAGATCTGGATAATAAAACATCCCTCCAGGATGTGTTTGTAAATAAATTTACAAACAATATGAAATTGGATCAATATGTACTAAATTGAAAGTGCTAAAGTTGTATTAGAAAGATATGTCATACTCCCTACTACTTATATTCTGTTTCAGCAATTAGCTAAACAGAATATATGAGTCAATTGGTGAAACACACTATATGAGTTAGAAAAATATTTTCCAAAATAAAATGGATGATGTAAGAAATTGAAAATATCAATATTTCCTGTAATCTTTAAACCTGAATGCCATAATTTATATTTTTCAGTCAAAAATTTAATATCATTTATAAAATTATTTATATATTCAATTTATTTTTATTTAAATTGGAAAATATATAATAAAAATCATCTGTCATATAAACACATATTTGATTTAATTGTGTTGTTGAGAAACATGATATAATTTTCTTCAAGAAAATTTGTGCCTAATGCTATCTCTATAGAAGATTTGTTTTCTGTTAATATCTTGACAGTTCTTGGTCCTAGAAATTTAAAATCTATATAAATGAAATTGAAAATCAGTCTTTCTGTCTGTCCCATCATCACGAGAGAACAGCTGAACCAAATTTGATGAAATTTTGTGGGTAGCCTGGAAATAGCCCCACTTAAAATTTAGTATATGTTTTAAGTTTCTATGACCAGTTGTTCTTGAAATATTAGTAAAAAACGAAACTTTCGTTTGTCTCATCATCACTGGAGAACTGCTGAACCAAATTTAATGAAATTTTGTGGATAGCCTTGAAATAGCCCCCCATAAATTTAGTCCAAGTTTTGGGTTTCTAAGACCAGGGGTTGTTGATGAAATATTAATGAAAAATGAAACTTTTTCCTAGGAGTTCTACTATCTAACTCTGTGGTTTATCCAAATGAAAAGGTTGAAAATCATTTGTTTCAAACGTGAAAGTGAATTAAAACTTTATTTCTGAGGTTGCTGAAAGATTTTTGCGCTAATTATTAGTCACTATCTGAAAACATGAATTTAAATGGAAAATCTATCTCTATAGCTTATTTTTCACAAGTTTTTACTCAATGATGAAAAGTATAAAGAAATCAAATTGGTTATTTAATTTCGCATTTTATGAGGAAGATTCTATCTTATATCATGTTGCTCAGCAACGCAATTAAATTAAATCTGTTTGTTGATTATTATTATTTTTTTGATTTGAATAATAAATAAATGGATATAAAAATATATTTTATAAATGACGATTAGATTTTTTTTTAATTATATTAATTGCAAACTGCGTACATCACTTTAATTTATTTTGGCAGAGTTTTCAAGCTTATATATTGTTGGCAAAGAGTTTTCAAGCTTATATATTGTGTTTAGCTAATAAACTCATATATTGTGTTTACCCAATAAATTCATTTATCCGATTGTTGAAACAGAAAAAGAGTAGAATGGGTATATCTTCTAATACAATTTTAGTGTTTCCATTTAGTATATATAAACGGGATCAGGATGTTTTATGCTTCAGATCTGCAAATTCAGAACTATGAATTTGGCGGGATATCGCTAACTTGGCAACTTTTCTTAAACTGCCAAATTGATGGAAATGTCACCAAATTGATAAAAACGATCCAAATCAATGAAATTAAATTTTGTTTTTAGAGGAGAGTACTGAAATGATGTTTCAGTAGTATTTGTCGGTCAGTCCATCCATCCTACTTAGTAACACATTTAGCGAATTTTTAAAATGTCACCAAATTGATAAAAATGTTTGTAAATCCATAAAAATATCATGAAATCGATAAAATTGCACTTAATAAATGAAATTAATTGTGTTTTGTTAGGGAATAGTATTGTGATGATGTTTCGTCAATTTGTCGCAGAATAGGACTATCAGTTCTACAGCCTCACTTTGCGATAAATTTGGCGATTTTTTAAATTGTCGCTAAATTGACGAAAATGTCGCCAAACCTTCTATGAAGATAGCATTATTCAGACGATATGATTTCCTTTAATTTATTTGAAGCAAATGATATCATGTTATTCAACAACGGATGTAAATGCAATTTTTATTAAATCTTTTCGGATTTGAATAATAAAGATATGTATATAAAATAAATTTCATTAACATTGCATTTTTGACTGGATAATATCAATTACGGTCTTCAGGTTTAAACATTATTATTATTGATATTTTCGGGGATTATTGATATATTCAAGTTATCATGCTATTGTTTTATTATGACAAAAATTGTTTAAACTCATATTGTATGTTGTACAAGTAATCTTCTACAAATGCACGGGTATATCTTCTAATCTACGAGAATATAAGTAGTACAGGTATATTGGCATATATTTTGATATATATTGGCATATATTAGTATCAATTAGGATCTTCTGGTATAAAGATTACAGTTATTATTGATGTTTTCAATTTATTACGTCATATGTTTTATTTTGGCAAATATTTTTGAGATTCATATTGTAATATGGGTAATCTTCTACTAATACACTGGCATATTTTCTAATCTATGACAATATAAGTAGTATATATATATATATATACCCATATAATATTTTAGTGCTTTCATTCTGGCATATATTTGAATCAATTATGGGTTCATTGATATTTTTAATTCATACATGTAATGTACAGGTTATATTTTGTAATATTCGTGTATATAAGTATTATGGGTCCCATACAATTTTAATGCTTTCACTTTGCATATATTGATTTAATTCTTTTTTTTTTTCTGTAAATTTGCTTACAAAAGGGGTCTGGATGTTTTATTCTTCAAATCTGCCCATGAAGATAATTTTGTATAGTGAGAACAGAGATTCTTAAACTTCTTTTTAGGAGCAGTGTATTCAATATTTTAACAGAATATTTTGATTAAAAATGTCGTTTAGTATAGGAATTTTAGTATAGGAATTTGCACATGATTGTCATTTTTAAGTTTCTTTATATTATATACTCCGTATGAAGAACAGGTATACTGCTAGTATGAATTAAATTTTAATTGGAGCTATTCCAAGACTACCCATAAAATTTAATGAAATTCGTTGCATATGTTCTTCCGTGATGATGAGGCACACACATGCATACATACAGATTTTCAAGATAGATATTAAGCCAATAATAATTAGATAAAAGGGTGTTGAAAGATCATCTCTTATAAAATTCCACTGGAACTTAATATGATTGTGAATTTGTAGCAAGCAGGGAGCAGAGCCCATATATATACCTTAATAAGATAAATATTTTTTTAACCAAATTTAGCCAAAACTTTTATTTCCACACTGCCATTCCCTCATTGTGTGGGAATGGTTTTTTTATTGAATCATGATGTTCAATTTTAAAAGTTTAGATCTGATTAGGAATAATTAATTATCCATTCAGCAAATATATGAATTTAATCTTCGAAAATTATCAGTTTAATAAGTAATTATAAGTATTAAGCTTGTAGTGTGGCATAATTCAAACATTACTTTACATTTCTTTAATTTTTTTGGTCATCGGATAAATGTCAGTTTTTAATCTCTTAAATATAAAATTGGTAAAAAAAAAGTTGTTTATAACAATATTTGATTTTTACATCATTTCTTTACTTGCACATCATTTTCTCACATTTGGAGCAAATGTACAATTTTTTAATTACGAAAATTGAAACTAAAAATTTTTTAAACTTTTTTTCAAATATCAGAGAGACGTATAGTTACTATAAAAATCTAAAGTTTTTGAGCATTTTCGTTTGAAGAACAACATTTATATTAAAAAGCTTATATTTTTCTTGATTGACCCAGGAAAGTGTTATTAGTGGAAAAGTGAACTTGGAAAGTGTTACTAAATTAAGTGTTTTTTGCATTCATAAATTTAAAAATTTAGTAGTTATGCAGTAATATGCAGTAGACTAATAGTCACTACCAATTAATATATGCAGCATGTGATGTGTGTGAGCAGAGCAGAACATTCATTTTCATGCATCGCTTTTTTTCTTTTTTTTTTTTCCAAGTGACGCTTGGGGATGGAATCTTCTACATCTTAGTTTTTAGAAAGAAAAAAAAATTCTATTTTCTATTGATGTTTTATAAACCAGTTTCTCTTTCTGTAATGCTCTGTTGATGATGCGAAACATTTTGGAAACCAGGATTCAGTGTTAATTTTACTGGGAGTATATTTTAACACTATTTTTAATCTTTACTTGAAGTTTATCAAGTGTGTGTATGCATGATTACTCAGGGAAGAGGTATTACTAATCATGGAACAATGCATCAGAAAACAAACATATTATTAGGTCATAGGCAGTGTCATTGAGTTAAATCAAATGATTTTGATGTGACTAGCATCTATGCTTGGGGTATTTGATTTTGATGTGACTAGCATCTATGCTTGGGGTATCTGATTTTGATGTGACTAACATCTATGCTTGGGATATCTGTGGTGGAAATTGGAGCCTTACAAAAGAATGTAAACACGTTGAATGCTTATTGCTTATACCTCTGAACCCAATGGTTAAAAATGTAAATAATTTTTCTTGTTTTGTCAAAAATATGGTTCAGATTATGATTATTTAAAAATTGTTTTAATATTTTTAAACTTTTTTTTTTTTGAAGAAAAAGTATGAGCGAATTTTTTTTTTTCATTTTTCTTACTTTCGCTCGAAATATCTTCGAAACTATAAAAGATAAATATAAATAGTAAGCTAAGTGACAAAAATGTTCAGTAGGAAATCCAGTTTCTGGATATATGTGTTTTTACAAACAGTAAGTGACAAAAATATGTATTATGAAATTTAATTTCTAAATCTATATCATTTAAAAAAATGCAAAAATAAAACCCATAGTTTTCAAGTAATCGTCTTCTGAAGTTGAAGGTGTTTTTACACTTTGGCATTCCGATGGTTATACCATGAAATACTGTCGAGCGTAGGATTATTTATTTTACTGAGACAGAGATCGCTAAAGAAATTTAGAGAAAGTTTTTGAACATATTCCAGAAATGGCCAAATGTTGAGGTATTTGTGCAAGACTTCTAGCCTGACCTAACTTGGAAAGTTAATAAACAAGCAAATTGCTTTATTCTGAGTAACTAGTAATACAGTTACTCACTATTTTTTATTTTAATGCTTTTAGTGATCGCTATAATTATTTTTTTCTTTCACAGCATGAATGAAGTGGTTTGGGCTGAACGACCACATGACGTGCTGACCAACGGCCATCCTGAAATGAGTGGCGTTCAGTCTGTGCGACACATAGCTACCAGATCCCAAGATGATGCCATGGTAGGCTATTTCTTCCAAAGGCCACAGACTGACCCCGACTTCCAAAATTATGCTGGCAAACAGTCGAGGTGGGCCCTAGGCGATGACAGTGTTTTAGAGGTTAGTTTTTATATTTGTAAATATTTATAAAAATGATGTTAATCAGTTTTCAATCAAGAACTCAAAGAAGTAAAGCAAATATTTTCAGAAGTGATCATCTGCAGTAGGATTCATTAACTTCATTTACTATTTATTCCAATAAACTACGTTTTAATTTAGAAAATGGCTGAATTTAAGGGTTTTATTTTTGATGCATATGAAAATAATATAATTTTATGCTTCCAAAGTATAGGTAAAGGTAAAATAGGCACCATATGCCCCTGCCTACATCTATGTCAATAAGTTATTTCAATGAAAGGAGTAGTTTATTTTATCAATGTGTTTTAAATTTTTATTTTGATATGAATGACATCTATGCTTGGGGTATCTCTGGCTGAAATAAGAGCATTAAGAAAAATGTAAACACTTTGGACACTTATATCTCCGAGCCTAATAAATAAAAATGTAAACATTTTTTACTTGTTTTATCAGAAATATGATATAGATTATGAATATATAAAAATAATTTCAGTATTTTAATATTTTGAACTTTTTTTTCCTAAAAAATTAAAAGTTTTTGTTTGAGTGGGTTTTTGCATCACTTTGTTTACTTTTATTCAAAATATTTTCAAAACTATGAAAGATAGATATAAATAGTACGTTAAGTGACAAAAATGTTCAGTAGGAGATCTAGTTTCTGGATCTATAATTTGTTTTTACAAATCTCTTGTACAGTTTTCGAGTTCAATTAAAAGTGGTAGCTATGAACAGTAGGCAATAAATTATAGCCTTTTGCAAGTCCTAATACAAGGGTATATAATTTGATTTTGGATTGAGTTCTGAGTTTTTGAACTATAGTGGTTGTAATTTCGATACTTTTATATTTTGATCTGTTAAAAGTTTTCTCAAGGGAGGGAAAGCTGTACATTTGAAACGTTATGCATGCTGCAGCTCAGCATGTTATCTCCTTGGTGAAATATTGGTGCACAAGCACGAGATATTTTGTTTTGGTTTAAAGAAATTATGAAGTGAAGTGAACTTGGGGATTCTAAATATGTTTAACAATTACTGTTTGAAGAAAAAAATTGGAAGTATGAAATTCGACTACGTATTTATGTCCTGTCAAACATGTTTATAGATTCACCTAAATCTTGTCAGAGATGTTATAAAGTTTAGTTTATATGCCATCAAGCAATATAGTAAAATATTTTGAGATGAAGCCTATGTTTCGAATATTTGGCTGAAATTGGAGCAAAAATTAAAAGTGTTATATGTAAACAGATTGCTAGTAATTTATAGCCATTTAAGCACTACAAGGATATATAATTGGATTTTGGATCAGGTTCTTAGTTTTTGAAATATAGTGCTCGTTTGGTTGCAATTTTGATATTTTAATATTTTGAATTTCTTTGAAAAGGTGGTTCTAATTTTGATATTTTAATATTTTGAACTGTTTTGAATATGTCTGAAGATAACCCACCCACAAAGAAATATGTTATTCATGCATTGGATTGGAGCTGATTTTTTTAGAGAACAAAAATTACTAATTTTTACTTTTCTTATATAACATATTATAATATGAAAGGGGAAAGCATTGTGATGAGGTAAAAAATTGACTCATGGGCTACTATACATTTTAAGCATACTCTGAATATCAATCAACCACATTTAATGATGTCTGTATCTTAATCACAGACATCACCTATAAAGGGTAATCCTAAGAATTTGTTTATTGCAGATAACAACATTCATGGACAGTTTTCATGTTCATTATTTGTTCATTATGTTTGCAATAAAAATTAGACCTAAAAGTAAAAGAAGCACAACAGTTTATGCAAATTGACATACTCGTCATGAGTCCTGATTGCATGCCACTTTCCAATCAGTATTGCGAGATGGTTAAAATTTACATATGTAGAATGTGCGCATTCCTTCTATATACACCTTTTGTGTGGGCTTGATGTTGATTCCGTCCTCCAGTTAATAATTTTAAGCATTTCAATCAAGGCATTTTTTTGAAACATTTGATGGTTTGGTTTATTGGGAGGGGGTATATGTTTGTAATGTAAATAATACCTAAAAGTTGATGAAAATAAGGCCTAAAATTCAAATGTCAAAGAAACTCATGAATTGTGGGTAGATTAGAGAATTTGCAAGTAACTCATTTTACGTGTGATCTTTATTTTGCAGTCCAAAATATTGAGATGGACCTCGAATAGTTTTTCTTGCATGTCTTTTGTATTTATGACCAGAATTGCCTAGAAATTTGTATTTAGCATAATCACAGTACGAAAAATTTTTTGATCCTGTAAAAAGTAGGTGTTTTCATTTGAAATTTTAAAGATAATATAAAAATAAATAAAGATGGCCCTATATATATTTATAGTGGACATTATTCAGAGTCTATTTATACTTTTGGTATGTCTGTATAACCCAAGGAGCATAAATCACAAGTATTCAGATACTTTTGTGACAGACTACGTTTCATCTTAACACCTCACTTGAAATTTTCAAAACTTTTTTATTTTTACCCCTTACATATTGTCACATCCTATCCTTCCTTTTTGAATGATATTTCAGGAACTGGGTAACTTTTACATAGACGTCTTTATCTCTGAAACATTTCTGAGAATATTTTGTTTATTAATTTTTTTCCAAACGAAACAAAATAGAAGCTGGGTGTTTCCCTTTTCCTAGGAAATGTCTTATAATGTTTTCTGTTATTTTATACCTCACATTAATATTTCTATTTTTATATGTCACATTTTGTTACTCCTGTCTTTTTGTAATGAAATTGAAGTAGTTATTTTCGTTGATTTCTGATTGAGTGTAGATCAAACTTTTTTTTTTAGATGTATTCGTTAATCCTTTCACACCAGTGCATTACTGTTTGGGATACTTGCTCAGGACGGAACGGGGTCGAAATACACAGATCACAGGGGACAGAGCTTTTTGCATAGCTAAGCCTAAATTTTTAACAAAAATTTTTTAAATTCAATTGAGTTTCATTTTTTCGTATAACCTTAGCTGACTATTGAAGTAGTCATGTATATAAATATCATAGTTTTTGGGTAATACTTCCTTTTGAAAATTACATGAAGATCATAAAAAATTGATTTACATTGATTAAAAATTTAAGGAAAAAAAATAGGAATTTTAATCAACAGAATAATTAATGAAAACAAAGATTAGTAGAAAATATGCAGCAAAGACTATTTATAATAAAATGTAACAATGTTTGAAAGTTTGATTTTGTATGATAATCTTTAAAACAGGGATACATGTAAAGACTCCATTGCTAAGATAATGTGTTGCACAAAACTATTATTTTACGACTCTTTGAGAAAGAAAATATTTATAACTATCATCTGCATAACTCAAGCAAATTGACACTACGAATAATTTCCTCTTTGAATAAAAAACGCCTTTTTTTAGCCTTTCAAATCACCAATTTCTTCTCTAAACACTCCACAAAATATCTCTCAATACACTGCAGAAAATACAAAAAATATGAAACGACTGAATACTAAAACTATACAAATATTTCCATCTCTAAAAAATAAAAGTATTCAGGTATCCAGGAGGGCTGGAAGCATGAGAATGTCTACAGCACTTGCAACATTTAAAGAGCCAGCTTAGTTTGTTTACCTTTTTCATAGTTCTGGTTTCCACATCGAATCAAAATATCAAAAATACAAACCGAACAAATTGAAGATTGACATTCTAGATTCATGATAAATTTAACTCGGACAAGACTCCATCTATTAGCATTAAAAAATACTAAATGAGTATTATTTTAAACTCATATGAGACACACGTTTTCAGAACCAATTTAAGCGGCGATTCACATATGAGCCACCCAGCTCTAAGTGACATTCACTATTGGTGCATATCAGTGAGACACCCATCTCGAAAGGATTAATTGCTTTATACGTAACTAAAAAGAACAAAAATGTTGTGTTACTTTAATACTTCTTTCCCACCAGTGACCAAGAAAAATTTATTTTTCTTTGTCTTGATGTGCCTGTTTTTTTTTATACTCCATTCAAATATTTTTTGTTTATATTTTTATATTAGAAAAGTTTTCAGATGTATTCATTCATTACTTTTTTAACAAATAGGAAAAACAGAAACTTAGTTTTTAATGTTTCCCTCCCTCACTAGTTATTGCAAAAATTCAAAAATTTGTGTTTTTCTTTACTCTGGATTCACACAATTTTTTTGATTCTCCATTCAAACATTTTTGTTTTATAATTTTTAACACACAACATTATATTCTCCTTATTTTGAAATGAGTTTGAAGCATCCATGCTATTTTTACTGTTTGGGTTGTGTTAAAGTGTCTCCTTAATGTTTCAGATGTTTTCATTCATTACTTTTTCTACAAGTAATAAAAAGTGAAAATTTGGTTCTTTTTTTTTACTCCCTTCCTGCCAAAATGAAACCTTTGATGTATTTCTCTGACTCGATGCCTGATTTTTTTAATAACATACTTAAGATATTTTGTTTTTTTAGTGTATATATCCCGATAATTTATTTTTTAACTAAGAAAAAAATCTTTATTCCCCCCCCCCCCATTTCCACCAGTGATTATCAAAATAAAAAATCACTAATTTAATATTTTTGTTGTATATTTAGAATCCACTGTCCCACAGCAACCATATTAGTATTTGGGTTTGGCTGATGTATTTTTTAAAAATTAATTCAGATGTTTTCATTTTCTGTTTCCAAAACTAGAAAAAAAGAAAATTTTCATGCTTTTACTACCCTTTGCTATGCAGGGAATTCAAAAATGAGAAATGAAAAGTTTCATATATTAGGTTTGATGCACTGTTTTGTTTGACAGCCTATTCCATTTTTTTAAATGTTTTATTTTCTGAGAGACTAATGTTAATTGCCCCCACCTCTAAATTTAAATGTTTTAATTATTATTTTTTGTGTTGTTATTAGACCATTAATTTATATCACAAATTTCAAGATTGTAGGAAGAACAAGTGAGATTTTTGACTGGATGTGGGGATATGGATAGATCGAAACAGCTTATAAAAAGGTTGTAAAAAACCCTTATAAGCAACAACAACGAAAAATAGAAAGCTTGGTCCTTATCCTTTAGAGAAGGCTTGGGCTTTAGTTTTAACCGCTTGGGCTTTAGTTTTAACTGGTCAATTTTTTTACCAAAAATGTTAACAAAAAAGTCATTTTTTTACTGCATATAATTAAACACCATAATTAATAAAATAAGAAAATGAAAGATTTTTTTTTATTTTTTCACTTTTAATGCTTTTACACAATTTTTTATTTTATAATTTTAAAACACAAAACTCCCTAAATGTTTGCTTTTTGCAAGCATACTCTGTATGCAATGAGGAATCTTTTACAAAACTTACAAAAATTTCTCTCATACTTACTATAAATTTTGAAGTTTACACTTTTCCAAATTGTTCAGAAGTCTTTTTTTGTGTGGTACAGTTTGAAGCATGGTATTCATAAGTAGGAAATAAGTAGGAAATTCTACAGGGTTGCAAATTTGTTTATTCTTCAAGTTCAAATATTGTTTCAGTATGAATTATATGTGTTAATTTTAACATTTTGTATTGCATTAGCTATTTTACAAATCTTTTTATTTTTTACAAATTTTTCATCAATTGAAGTTTTCCTCATTTTATTACATATGTTTAGAAAGAAGGCTATGTTATGACCATCTTGAGATTTTAAGATATACATTTTGTTTTTATAGAAACAATTGCAAACAAAAACATTTTTACACAGAATTTAGTCCAATTCATTGAGTTGATTTTATTTTTCTGGAAAATTAAAATTTTAGTATCAAAACTAGCCCAGTATTGTTAATTTAAAAATGTTATAGATATATGTCTGCTCATTTTACTCTGAATAAGAAATTAAATTTGAACTGATTTTTTAAATCTAATCTGTAGAAGTTGAGAGTATATTAAGCTCTCTCTTAATATACTCAGGGTGACCACAGACCTGGGAAACTAGGAAAACCTGGAATTATCAGGGAATTTTATGCTTCTAGAAATATCGGGGAAAAATCAGGGAATTCAATTGAAAGTCTGGGTAAACTGCTAATTTCTGTAATTTTTTTTTCATTTTCTGATTTTATAGTTTTCTTTTAGCTGAATGAACAATGCTTATTCATTCCATGATGTCACATTTTTCATTTTTCATTACAAGACCCATCCATCACTCATCTTCTGTAAATATACTTCTGAACAAGTGGCTGGAGGGTGAGTTTTCATCAACAGGCGACATGACCTTGATATACGTCTTTCGAGGGGGAATGTTTCAGGGAATTATCGGAGAAAAATCAGGAAATATCAGGGAATTTCAAAATGAATTTCTTGTGATCACTCTGTACCAGCATAAAAATTTCTATTGAAAAAAAAATCCTTTCTAAATTAACTATAGGTTAAATGTATTTCAGATTATCACAAGTATTCTTTTAAATGTATGTTCTTTAGTATAAGAAAATGTACACTTAAATTAGAGAGAGCAAAGTAAATGTTTTCTCAATGTATAAAAATATGTTTATCATTAGAGAGAATCTTTCACATTTCAAAAATGCTATTAGCTTATTAAAACATTTATTCAATACATGGTAGTTATGAAAAAATAATGGAAAAATTATATAATTTTCAGAAAACTGCAATTAATCTTTCTAAAGATTTAATGATCTTCTGGAATGATTTAAATAAACTCCAATTTTAGAAACATAATAATGATCATTGAACATATCTTTTATTTAGTAACAATGGAATACCATGATATTTTTTATGCATTTTATTTTTCAGTGGTAAGATCATTTTTAACTTTAGACACAGATAATGACCAATGAACTATTTTGTCTGTGATTTTAATTATTGCTGCATCATAAGCTGACTGTAATATTTATAGCCATTCTGCTTTTCAATTAAACATAGCCATGTTCTCTTATTGTATTCAAAGTGTATTTTAAATGCTACATCTACAATGTTATGAATTTAGTTTTTAAAAATTGTTCTATATTAAGAATTGATTTAACCTTCATTTTTTTCATTTGATAGGGTTCTTGGTGAAATATGAATAAATGCTATAAAATTATTGAATTATCTGTAGTTAGATAAATTATAGTTTATAAATTAAAACATTTTTATAAAATATTAAAAGTATCACTTGGGTATGTGTACAAAATCTTGGGTTATAAATTCAAATGAAAAACAAAATGGCTATAAGTATTGAAATTATCTAATGATGCAGCATTAAATTTAAGATAAACTAGTTTATTGTTTGTTCTATCTTTGTGTTCAAAATTAAGGACAATCTTACCACTGAAATATAACAATGAAGAAGAATACAGGAATTTATTATAGGTGATTCTGCTAAGTTAGAAAATCTTTCAAATATACTAGCAAAACTGGAAACTGTGATTTTTCTAGCACTGTAACTACTGTTTTGCTTGTTCTGAAAGATACTCTTTTTACTTCCCTACATACATAGTATAAATAATATATAGGCAAAGTATTGTGATGGGGTCAAAAATTTGAATTTGAGTTTTTGACTTGAGAACACGTTTCAAGCATACCTGAACTTGATTTGAATATTTTTGAGGTGATGGCTGTATGTTTGTGATATCTCATAAACGAATGGGAGCATTTTGAATGTTATTTGTATGATTATGATCTGTGAATATTGGAACCCTATTAAATTTAAATGCGATCTGAAGTTGTTTCTTTTTATCCATAGGCCTTTCACAGACACACAGGAAATCGGTTTTCAGGGTCGATAGGTTTTCAGAGTAGAAACTGGAATATCCAGTTTTTTAGCCAAATGTACTTTTGTTAATCCTGTACTTTTGTCAAATGATTTTAAAATTTCAATTTTATCTTTTAATGAAAGTGCTTTATGCTTTTGGGACATTTTTGGAGAATGTTAAATTTTTAAGAAATTAAACAGAATGATAATAACCAACAGACTGAATAGTAATACTGAAACGTGAGCTCTTAAAAGCATAGGAATTCAATTCGAGAATGAACTGCTTATCAAACAAATGAGTCTGGTGAATAGACCCTTTCATTGTTTGTTCTTCCCGCAGCAGGTGCAGTTTAGGGTTGCCATACAAATTTGACAGTTTGAATGTGAATTCTTTGGGAATCAGAAAGAGTGCTAAATTTGTAACCGTGGCAACTTATGTAATAGTGCTCAAAGTACCTCTACCCTTGTGGTGGCAGTTTTCAAATGTTCTATCCGAATGAAAATTTTTGAATTTTAGAAAGATTTATCAGCGGGGAAAAACTGGGAAAACGATGTATAACCGAAGTTTTGCGCCGTATAAACAAAATATTTTATCATTACATGGTTAGGAATGAATCGGGATTGTGCTGAAACAATGTATAAATGAGAAACATATAAATGGTGCTCCACTGTGTATATATATATATATATATATATATATATATATATATATATATATATATATATATACATATATATATATATACATATATGGACAATAGCTAAGGATGGATCACAAATTGCAATGTAGCAAAACATTAAGCCGTGGTTGAGGCCCAGCAGGGTAAAATATTGTTGCCACACTGCTCGGACATTAGAATAAAGATCATTTATTGTTCTGGAAAATACAGAAGGTTTTGAAGCATCTGAAAGGAAAAAGTGTTCATTTGATGTTGTATACGGAGAAATGGAAAAATGCATATGAATGACAGCAGGCACCTTTGAGAAAGGTGTCAGCACGGGATATGTCCACCTTGGAGTGCAATGCAACATTCCACACATCATGTCATGTTGTGCACAACATTATCCAGCAGCTGTTGAGGTAAGTTATCCCACTCCTCTATCAGTGCATGGATGAGGGTGTTCTTGTTTGTTAGAGGATGTTTGTGGAAGATTGCAATTTTTCATTAAAAACCTGTAAAAATTCCATTAAGCTTGGAATCGGTCATTGTTTTGTCATTTTAGAAAGTCCAAACTGTTTTGAAAAAGATTCCTTTACCTTATTGTAATCGAAGCCAAAGTTTTGATTTGTAAAATGTGATTTCACGTTTTTATCGTCACGCTAATTAATTATTTTATGCTAATCATTTTACGCTAATCAATTACTTTTTCATTTTAAAAAATCTGGTCTGCGCAGTGCATGACTTTTCCTACATAATGCAAATACTTTACTTCCTTCACGGCCAATTAATTGTGTACAGCAGTGTTTCTCAACCGCTGGATCACGATAGAGTCCCTTGGAATTTGTCATTTTAGTTTTTTGAGCATATTTTTATTATTAAATATTTCATAGTGGAAATATGCTAAGGAGAATAATATTCATGAATGGCGAAAAGCTCAGAACCAGAACGCATATAAATAACATATTTGTAGCAAATGTCAGTGACTAAGCTGCATTTAAATTTTAATATGTATAAGAGACTGCTCAGCTGACTTCTATGGTGAATTACAATGGATAAATATTTCTTTCTCTCAATAATACAGTTTTTTTCTAAACAAACATCAGTACAATCAATTTAATAATACATTAATCCATTTTATACTGAATGATATAAATATTTGGTGATAAGAATGGGATATATTAGTGAAAATCAGCACAAATTAATTTACTGATTTTGGTTTGAGAAAATTACAATATGTTACACGATTTCTTTAGTTCAGTGATTAATAACTTATTTAAATATAATTTTATATTTGTTAACATGCCACACCGTGTACATAAATGTACTAATACGCTTTCTAATTATGCCATAATTAATTGTTAATACTTATGTTAGTTAACTTAAAAAAAAAAGAATTAGAAAGGTATTTACAAGTAAATTTATTGGGACTGGACCCTCGTTTTATTAAAAATTAGCAGCGATTATCCGGCGTTGCTCAGGATTTACAATGCAAAACACAGCACATGCAAAATACAGTAAAAATTACACTGGAATATATAGGGCCGTAAATCTTATACATTGTTTTTTCACTGTGAAAGAAGTAAATTCATTGCATTATGTAAGGAAAAAGAAAAGCATTGCATAAGTCATAACTGCTTCCAGCGCGCATTCGCAGCTAGGCTCTCCGGGTGCGTGACCCTGGCGGGCAGCGTCTTGGAATGTGATTATTAGGTGTCCACAATTGATGTACATTTTGAAAGGAAAACTAAAATTACTCTTCAACTGTAGACAACAATGCAAATGTTAACAAATTAAATGGCATTATCCTAATTTGTTAGGTTTTACTATAATGCTTGCTTGTAAAGCACATTTTTTATTTTCCTTCTGGACCTAAAACATACAAATTTTGTGAAGTTCCTACTCTCGAGCATGCTACATATAATTGGCCATGAGAGCAAGCAGCAAGTACTTTCTTAATTCACGCCTGCATTTGCCCTCATTTTCCGAACATTCGATTGTGTTTCAAATCAATAGGGTTCTAATTTTCACCGTGCCAAATTTTGTTTGAAATTTTTTTTTTGTCGTTCTTGCGATATCGCATCCGCACACACCTTCTTCGATCCCGTCACAATACTTTTCCTATGAATTATATTATATAGGGAGAGTGAAAATTTCATTTCTCTATATGCACTAAAAAGCAAGTGCAGTTTTATACTTAATTTCCACTTATATAGGATCCAGCATGTTTCACACGCATAAATGGCAAAAACACTCTGGAAATTTAGCATCTTTTCTATAGAAAGCCTGACAAATCCAGGAAATTTTGATCTCTAGTTTATTAGGCAACTTGAATGCGGCTTCGATTTTGGGTCGGTTTCCATGCACTTCTAACGCCATTTGAAGTACATTAATTGAATCTGGTCAAATTAAATTAGTCAGCACTCTGCAAGTCCAGACTCTTAAATTAGTCCAAACGTTTCCAGTAAATGTGAAGTATATCCATTTCAGTGGCTAATTTTTTCTCAATTCCAAGGGAATTTTTATCACACACAGGATCTTGGTTTAGATATCGTGGGATACGTAAGAAGTAACGAGTTTTCCTCCTGGCACGCGGTTTCTGGTTCTTATTTTCCCTCGAAGGCTGGCTCTGCTCGGAAGCTTCCTGCTTTTAATTTCCTTTATCGCGCACATTTTTTAGATGCTTTCTTTGTCTTATTGGTGTTTACAGATAACTTCCATGATGTCATTTCGCCCAATTTTGTCGATATGGGTGTCATTGGGTTAAAACCGCTTTATAAGTATTTGTTTATGCTGTGAAATGTATTTCGAAATATGTTTCATGGTCGTGAAAAGTATGTATTTGCATTTGCTGTTAATAATACCAGGAACGGAAGTATTCTGTCCCCCCTCCCCCTTGACTATTCAGCTTTTGCAGTCCTAGGCTGCCGATACAAATTGTGGGGCCCCACCCCCTTACAAAAATTTATCACTGGCCTCCTCGCTGTTTCATTTTCCCTTATGAATGTTTCATATTTTCCCGCCGTAAAAAATGTCGGTCCCACTCGAGTTGGGGCGACCTCGACTAGCTTAGATATAATAGAAAGTGGGAATTTTAGACTACTCAATACAGGCTTATTCTATTATAAATTAATTATATTATAAATTATATTATAATATAATATTATAAATTATTATATTATAAATTAAAGGTATTATAAATTAAAAAATATCGTAAAATTATTTACATTTTAAAGACTTAAAATAAATTATTGGCCACTTAACAGAAAAAGAAATTTAATGTGTCCATCGTATGACTTTTTTTTTTACTGATTAGCAAATTTGAATGTCCGGAAAAAACACAAAAATAAATTGCAAGCTTTTATAACTAAATGCTACAGTAATGAAAATGGTTTTTGAAATAAGCATTCCAAATTTCACGGAACTGCTCGAGTCTTTCTGAAGGTCATCAGGATCCTGGTGGAAAATAACACTTTTAATGCCTGTGGTCGGCTGGTGATAACTGATAAACAATGGGGCCTATTATTTACTTTTTAAAAGTACTTACTTCTGTTTAAAATACTGCACTTTTTTCACAAGAGTAACAACTATATTTAATTTTTTTGTTTTTCCATTTTAGGTCAAAAACGTGCAATATCTTGAGAGTATGTTACCGTCCTATTAATTATTTTTAAACGAAATGCTGTAAGAAAAAAATAGCTGTTTACGTGATATTTTGAATTGTGTTTATCGTTATTATCGATTTTAAAAAAATGTTCGAAAAATTTAGAATCTTTCACATGCTTATCCGAAAACGCCTTCGTCTAGTCTGTTCATTATAAAACTTAATGGACCCAGTTGTGTCGCCAGGCGGGAGGGAGATTTGGGGGGGTCATAATCCCCCAGTAATCCGTCGAAAAGCATTGAAGTTCAAAAGAAATGACATGTGGAAGAATGGGAAACAACATATTTGGTTATCCCCTCCTCCAAATTTTCTTCTGGTGAATAGACCTCTGACTTTCTTCGATAGAAATGCAATAATAATAATTTTGCCAAAGTGAGTGCATAATGGTGAAATATATCAAATTTCGTTCTATTTGCGTAATTAGTTCGAGAGATATCGTGCCAACTGGTACAGGTATTGAAAAAAAAAAGGATGATTCGTATTTAAGTATGCCCCAAACGTGTAAATCTGTCAAAATCCGATTTTTGATCCCATCATAATACTTTCACATATGTCATGTCTTGTAGGGAAAGTAATAACATCAGCACCTTTTCAAAAAGGCACAGTGAAGCATTTAGTAAGAGTTTATACTTTATAACTTCCACATTTTAAAGGAAACATGTGTAATTCTTATTTTTAGCACTAATAGGGTTTCAATTTTAGCAAATTAAATCGCATTTCGTAGTAATTAATTTATGTGTTGTATTTATAGTTTTTCTGCAATACATAGTATAGAGCAGTGTTTCTTAACCGCCGGGGCCCAGTACCGGGCCGCGAGAGATTATCTAGGAATTTTAGTTTTCTAAGCATTTTTTATAAATAAATATTTGATAGAGGGAATATTCGAAGGAGAATAATATTAATGAATGTGCCGAAAAGCTCGGAATCAGAACGCTTAAATAACATTTGTGTGGCAAATGTCAGTACCAAGCCAAATTTAAATTTTGATATGAATCAAAGACTGCTCAGCTAACTTCTACGGTGAATTACAAACAATTGATAAACATTTTTCTCTCTCAATACTACTGTGTTTTTTTTTTTCAAACCGACATCAGTAAAATCAATTTAATAATACAATAATCCATTTTATACTGGCTATCTCGAGATACTAAAAAATTAATTCTCGAGATACTAAAACTTTTACTTTTTGGTGATAAGAATGGGATGTGATGTCAATGAAAATCAGCACAAATTAATTAAATGATGTTGGTCTGAGGAAATTACAATATGCTACACTATTTCATTAGTCCGGTGGTTGCTAACTTATTTTAAATGCAATTTTATATTTGTCAACATGCCACACCGTATATACATGAATGCACTAATACTCTTTATAATTAGGCCCCCCATGATTAATTATTAATATTTGTTAGTTTAATGAACTTAAAAATAGAATTAGGAAGGTATTTACGATAAAATTTTTTAAAAAAGAATTTACCGGGCCGTGGTCTCACAAAGGTTGAGAAGCGCTCGCTGGTATAGAGAAAAAGTATTGTGATGGGGTCCAAAATCCGATTTGGAACGATTATTAAATTTTGAAAATAAAGGAAAATAATAATGAACGATGTTAAAAATAATATCTCGAGATACTAAAAAAAATAATTCTCGATGTACTAAAACTTTTACTTTTTGAGGCAGCACGACGTTTTGCTTGAATCAAGCGATTGGAATTTTTGCGATGTTTATATTAAGTGGTAACGTCAATAAGCCCATAGACGGAGATTTCGTTTGGGGGTGCTGAAGCACCCTTTATCTTTTATAATTTCAGTTGCAATGTGTAATTCTATAAATGGGAAAAATCACTGGGGGGATGTTATTTAAACTTTTGGTGGTGCTTAGCACCCCCCGCCCGCTTCCTGTGAATAAGCCTATTGACTTTTTTGCGAGATCGAGTTATAAGAAAGCTTAATTCGTTTAATTGTATGCAATCAATAATTTAATTGTTATATATATCGCAATTCATTAATCTGTGGGGAATGTTATATGTTGGGCACATACATTTTTCGTTGCATGCTCTGCGTTAATGCAATTTAATTTTATTACCCAATCCGGAATACGCCCGATACAAAATGCACAGATTTTAAAACTAATTCCACTACATGGCCGATTTCCGGTGATTCACTGGCACCGAAATAAAAGGTCTACCTCACTTAATCTTGTTTTGTATCCAGGGTGATGTGGTCAAAAGCAGTGGAAGCTGGCGGTAGCAACAGACCAAAGTCCCTTCACACCGTGAAAACGAGAAAAACCCATAGAGGTGAACGAACCAAAAATCTTGTTCCACTGGCTAGTCCGCGTCTCTGCATTGGCGTCTTCGTGCGAAGTTTTCGTGGCGCATTAGTGTCTTCCTTTTGTTTAATGATTATTCAGATTAGATTAAAAGTCACTGCCATTTGTGTTGGGCGTGTATTATATTCCGGTTTTGTTTCCTCGGGGTTGATTGAGAAGAATTAACTACTATGTGGATTTGATAAGAAATGCTATCAAAAATTTTAAATTGTTTAGCATGAGCGCAACGATAAAAAATCTGATGTGGGCAGCACATGACTTTCCCTGCAGACTTATATTAATGTTCTCTATATTGTAATTAAATTTATTTCACTTTTAATTCAATTTCCGTTCTCATTCGGTAACCGGGCTTATTTTCAAAGGTGGCGTAGGGAAAGTACGAAAAACTAAAATATCTCGAGAACGGCTAGTCCTAGTGTAATGGGGTTGGTCTTATTCTTTTCGTCGTTAAAAATTACGTATTAAATCATCATTTAATGGATATATTTGAGTATACCCAGTTTTTTATTTTAGATTTCGGCAATTTTTGCAGGCCATTTTGCAAAAAAAGGCAGGTTATTTTTTTCTGAATCGTACCAAAATCTAATCAGCACCAGGGTGACCTATACGTGACTCATCTACCGAATTTTGTGAAATTCGGTCCATTAGTTTTTCAGCTACAGTGGAAACAAGCTTTTTCGGGCCATTTCACAAAAAAGGCGGGTTCTTTTATTCCGAATCGTACCCAAAACTAATCAGCACCAGCCCCGCCCACAAGTGACTTACCTACAAAATTTTGTGAAATTCGGTCCATTAGTTTTTTAGTTAGAGTGGATACAAAATCTGCACAGACAGACAGACATACACACAGACGTCACGCTAAAATTGGTTTTTTCGTATTCTAGAGGTCTCGAAACGTGTAGATCCGTCGAAAACTCGAGTTGCGATTTTCGGCATGATTCCAATACTTTCCCTATACATTACCATGTATTGCAGGGAAAGTAAAAAGTTATGAATATTGATCCGCTAAAGCGTGTGGAAGTTCCGGAGAAATTTTAAGTTAATCACAAAAGCGATGTTGCATAGAGACATGTCTCTAAGAACGTTCGATTTATGAATATTCGTTATGACTAATGTCAAAATCATACACACACACACACACACATATATATATATATATATTTAAATTTATGTTTTTAATTTAAATTAGTTAGTATGATATCTTCTGTTTATCTTTAACACCGATAGCCAAAAGTATCCATTGACGTTATTAAGTTGTTGCCAAAGTGAGAAATAAAATTTTAAAGACTTTTATGAAATATTTTAAAATAACTTACAGGTACGAAATTAAAAATTTTTTCGCTCTGATAATGACTGTGATACAAGTAGAACAAAAAGCTTTCGGATATCCATGTATGAGAAAGCCGAATGGAGACTCGTTCTAGATATTTATACGATATGCATCTAGTGTGACTATGCATTGCCAGTGCAAGATGGTTTTGGATCAAAGCCAAGATTGTAATATTTTTTTTTTATATCTGGGAAGGGGCAATGCACCTACTCATTTGTTAATGCTCGAAATAGTGTATCGTAAATGAAAAGGGAAATTTTCGATCATTGGATTTCATAACTTATCATGTGTCTGACAATGTCAAGGTGTTTGCTGTACATCTGCATAATAAATTCAATTTTGTAGAATAGTTTTTGATGTTCATTAGATGCAGGGTAAGAAATTAGCGGGGGCCATGCGCGAAATGCGACCAAATTTTTATCATTTGCTACCATAATTTCGGAATCGGGGGCCAAATCGCGACTAGAAATAAACGACTATAATTTACCAAAAATAACCGAGGAAAAAAAAACCCTTTTTTTTTCCTGTATAAAACAATAAGTCAGTTTAAAATTAATACAATAATATAAAACAATCTTAGTATTCCCGCTCGCCAGATGGCGATTAAACTTCAAAAACTGGCGATTAACAAAATCCTGACTACCGGCCTAACTCTGTGATAGTTTAAAGAATGACCGTTCTCCTTAAACAATGCCACCTGCGGAGTAACAAAAATCTGTCAACAATCGCTACGATACTGCTATACGAAGCGTCCGTAGTTGTTCTCCCCTACAAGGCGATCGTAATTTATTGTATTTGCAACTGAGAAAGAGTCCACATTCCTATCTAACCCCTCCTCTTGATTACCGATGTGTTTTGCGACATGCCGTGGCGTAGCGTCTTTACCGCGCTCTATGCATTGACCTGGACCCATTTTCACACGCTGTACGAAGCAGTAACTACTCTACTTCGAGGACTAATCTAGATCTAAGATCGAGGACTAATCTAGAAGTGCTAACTGTTAACAATTATTATAAATTCAAAGTTAAACCGATTCCATTTTCAACTTATCCGTGGTCAAGAGCTGTTCATGCCCCCCCCCCCCCCCCTCGTCCCACGTGGATCGGAAAATTCGAGTATTGTAATAAAACATCATGCTTCTAGAGATATAAGACGACAGTTCTTAAATTCAAAAACGTCGAAATATTAAAAAGATCAAATTTTCTTAAGAGGATAAAGAATTTCTTTGTTATGAAATACATATATTGGGGAAATTTTAAAGTAAAAGCGTTCATAACGTCCGATAATATAACGGGAAAAAAGACCGAAATATCGCGATCGCGCTGATGGAAAATTTACATAGTAAATCATCAAAAAAATATTATAAATTTATTAAAAATCACTGAAAATCATCGGTAAAACCCTCTAAATTAAAGAAAAATCAGTGGTCGGGCTTATTTAAAATAATAGGGAGGAATAAATAATAGTAAATGCTTCGTCAGCTTGGAAAAGTAAAAAATAAAAAGATCAGGATGAGAAAATTTGAAATTGCTTAAATTAATTGATTGAATTTAAAATTGCCTCCAAAAATATTTGAATAATTCTTCATGATAAATTATTTTTTTTATAATCTATTGGAAAACAAATGTTATAAAGCACCTGAAAAGACTTATAATAAAAGTCATTGGTAAGATTTCAGATCACAGGAATAAAAAAAATTAGTGAAAAAAATTAAAAAATGATATAATTAAAAAAATTAAATTTAAAAAACCTTTGAGAAATGGAAAAGATGGGGATAGGGACATTAACTTATAGAAAAGAATTGGTTTTAGAAAAACACTTAAAATAAGTTTTGAAAATCTATTAAAAGTTAATAAGGAGATGTTAGCAATAATAAACGCATGTTAACAGTATTACTCATTAAAAATTAAGATATTTCTGTGAATTTGTCTTGTTTTTTTATCAAATAATAATAAGAAATTGTGTATCTTGCCAATCTCTTAAATTTTCCCCAATTTTTAAAATCCTCCTCCTTTCAATCAACATCCAAATAATAGATTGTACAAAAGTAGATCCGCTAAGGGGAGTTTTCTTGATAATAGACATATATTGACTTATGTTTACTGTATAATAAATCTATAAATAAATAGGTAATACTAGCAAATTCCTAAATTATTAAATAACATACTTAAACACAATTTTGCATAACATTAAGCAAGTTGAAAAAAAGCATAGCATATTTCGCAGCTGTGAACAAACAACTAGCCATTAAACATCATTGACCTACCGGCCAGTGGTTACTAACTAAAAATGGGAATTAAATGATAAGTCAATTTAAAAATTATAATTTGCACTTTAGTGTCTTTTTTTAAGTATATATATATTTGGCAAGCAAATAAAATATTTAGATTAGGCCTATGGGATTTTATCGTGTATATTTTTTATTTCATTAAATTGTTTTATTTTGGCCCCTAGAAATTTTCAAATGGCCCATAAAAAATTGATGCTGGGGGCCATTTGGCCCCTTTTTTTTTCTAATTTCTTACCCTGATTAGATGTTTTAATTTGTCAACATTGAGTGCAATTCATCTTGGCGATGTGTCAAATGGTTTGTTCAATCTAAATTTTCTATTCTAAGATATTTTCCTGTGCAAGCCGATTTATGGATATAAAGCCGATTGATGTGCGGATTCAAAGTTCAGCAGGTGGCAGGTTGAGTTCAAGTCTGTTAAGGGCTACAATAAATATAGTAAACTATGTAGGCTGTGAACAGAGTTATGCAAAATACATTTCGAATTTATATCAATCATCATATAAGCTCTATATATAGTTAATCTTTAGATATAGGTGTTTCAAGGCAATTTTTTGTAACCGGAAGTGGAAATCTTTAGTGAATCCTCCTGAATTTAATGCTGAATTCACATCGGTCATCATAGCTGTATCTATAACCAATTTTGAGAAATAAAGTTCCAAGTAAATTTTTTTCAACCGGAAGTGAAAAAAAGAACCTGAAGTAAAAATCCTTAGTTAACCTTCTACCCGCTTCGGAGTTTGATGCTAAATCCATATCAATCATCATCTAAGCTATATTTATAGCAGATTACGAGAACTAGATATTTCAAGTAAAATGAAATTTTTGAATCCGAAGTGGTAGTAACAGAATCGGAAGTGGAAATCACCAGTGTGTCTCTTAAACTCTCTACAATTTACTGCTGAATCTATATCAGTCATCACCTCCATTTATAGCTAATTTTAAGAAATAGATTTTTTAAGGACAATTTTTGAATCAGAAGTGGAAAAGAAACCGGAAATGAAAATTTTTAGTAAACCACCCTACCTTCTCCCAGAATGTGATACGGAATCCATATATAAGTTATCATCTAAGCTTTATCTATAGTCAATTTCGAGATATAGACGTTTCAAATGAAATGACATTTTTTGAGTCCGCTACTTCCTCCAGGATTTGATACTAACACCAAATCAATCATCATCTGAGATCTATCCATATCAGATCTATAGACCTGTATTAAAAGTATAAGATATAATACCTGAATCATTTTTTATTATGTTTCAACAATTGGCACAATGTATGAGTTTGAAAAATCGTTGCTAAAATATAACAGGTGACAAAAAACTTGAAAATATCAAAGGCCGTAATTGATATATAATCCATTGAAAAAAAAAAATACCGTTCAGCCATAAAATTTCTACTTATATCCATTTGTTTATTATTTAAGTCGGAAAGAAAATAATAAAAACTGCCTGCCGTATAAACACATTTGATTTAATCACTTTGCTAAACAACATATAATTTTCTTCAAACAAATTTGCGAAAAAAATATCATTTGTTTGTATAATGCTATATCTATGGAAGGTATAATTGTGCGTTTTTCATTAATATGTCGGCAACCCCTGGTTCTAGAAACTCGAAACATGGACTAAATTTTAAGTGGGACTATTCAAGGCTATCCACAAAATTTTATGAAATTCTCTGTAGCCCTTGACGATCAAACACACATACATACAGATTCTTATATATTTAAATGGAATTTAAATACTTTTGAATTTGACCTCAACATCCATTCGACTCTTTTCAATGAATTTATATATATATATATATATATAGAAACTCACATTAATTTTATAGGAATACTTAAGCAATGTAACAGAAGCGTTAAGAACGCTGTAGTTAAAAAAAGATAGAAAACACTATCATTTGATCACGTGTCAATGATATATGTCACAATTTCATAATTAACCAAATATTTTTACTCCAGAAAAAGTTATGTCGACATAGGGACGCCGAAAAAGTTTAACACAGTTTCGTCGTGGAGCTGGAATGCGTTTGCCTTTAATCAATCTTCAGTAATATAATTGAAATACATCATTGTCTTTTGGCATTAATTCAATGCTACCATAAAGCTATTGTAATTGTACAGCCAATGGGGTGGGGGTTATGATCCTAAGCCACTCAGCCTACGTCACAGAACCCATTTAATAGAAATGGCTGCACCTTTTTACGGTTTTATAATCCACCTACATAAATGTAATCGTAAAGTTTTTTTAACTGCCTGATTTTATTTCTTATTTTTCTTGATCATATCTTTATCAGCCTGTTTGATATTAATTCCATTTTTGAAAAAAACTTTCTTTCACACTGTTTGATATTGATTCCATTTCAAGTAAAAGTTTTTTTTTTACTTCTGTATTTCCTGTGTCTAAACAAAAGTGAAAGTTCTAAATACGGGTGAATTGCCATGTTCCTCGTGTCTCGCAAGGAAAAGATAGTTTCCGTAGGATATCAAAGTGAAAACTTTCCTTCTAGCATAACACGCTCTGGGGCACTGTATCATAGCGTCACAGGCTGCTTACTGCCGCCACAGGCATAGTTTTTACTTTTCGTAACTTTCTTTTATTTTTTTTTCTCTTTTTTTTTATGCTTGAGGGGCATTTTTTCTTCACGGGAGAAAGCAGCTGGCGTGTTTTCTAAATGTAGTTTTAGCCATGAATCTACAGACCTATATTACACTTGAGATGTTGTGTAGTGGAACCCCCTTATAACTTGTTCGAATTTAACGAGGAAATTAAGAATGTATTATTTTATTGGTACAATTTTAATTAAAGTCCGATTTGATGGTTTTTGACGAGTAAGATTTACTTAAATTTAACGAATATGTCAAACTGAATAAAAAATATATTAAAATTAGATCAACAGAAATGAACAATCTAGACTTTGTTTATATATGGATGCTGAAGTAGAAATTATGATGTGACTTAGGAGGAAATCGCATCAGAATATCATCGCCCCCCCCCCCCCCCAGAGGAATATCGCCTTCTGATCGATAATCCGGTTTCGTTCGTTTCTGTGCCATTGTCGATACTTAAAGTAAGCGAAGATTCAGACCTCTAGGTCGCCAGGGGACTTTTTAGGGGTGGGGGGTGGGGTCTGAAAAGACCAAAGCACGTTAGATAATTTTCAATACAACATATTTCGCAAGTAAATTAGTGGGCCCCAGAATGCTCGTTATAAACATTCTTTACGAAAATGGATGGTTCTATCATGCAACTGAACTTGTCCATGCTTGAGATAAATACTATTTTCAAATGTTCATGCTGTATAAAAATTTAGCTTTATACCTAAATTATTGGGAGTATAATATTTTATTTACGAGTTGTTTCCATAACGATGAAATAAATGTAATTCCTTTTATTTTTACTGCAATGTAAAAAATGTAAAAAAAAAAAAATATGTGGAAGGAATTTCAGTTTAGGAACTATTAAAACTGTTTTTGGCAATTTTTGTCTGGAACGCTCGTAGTTACGAAATATATTCAAAACTATAAGCATTCCAGACAGAAAATGCACCAAACTACTGAAATATTAGCTTGGTCTGGGGGGAACAGACGTGGTTTATTTTCATGTAGTTTGTTTTCGTTTTTATGACGCGGGTCGGACGATGTTTCCAAAATGACGGGACGGGAGGGGGGGGGGGGGGTCGGAAAAGACCAAAGCACATAGCACTTGGATAATTTTAGGCAGAACATATTTCGTGAACAAATTAGTGGGCCCCAGAATGCTCGTTAATTGCATTGCCATCCACAAGATTTGTGTTTGCTGTCGACTCAATTTTAAGCCGTTAATAAATTTTATTGCGCAAATCATTTCAGTGCGCGGAATTTTTAGTTACTACTTCGTTTGCTTACGAATCCTAATTCCATTGGAGATTAATCCAGGCTCGATTTTTAGGCCTCGGCCCGGACTGTGCAAAGCGAAAGTTACACCATGGCTTGTCCCTCTTGCTACCCGAATTTTGGGATCTGTTTTATTGAACTTTTTTTTTTTTTTTTTTTTTAAATTATAAATTATTATATCCTGTGGCACAGGCTCAAAATAGAATTTTAAAGATAGGGATGAAAGAATATCGAAATTGTGTCTACTGCCCAGGTCGGGATCTCTTCAATAATCTCCAATGGCTGGGTGATTTTTCCAGTGGCCAGGTGCATTTGTTGTTTTTAAAACTTATTCATGGTATTTTAAATGAAACAGAATTATATTTTAATAATTTAATGATATTATACTAATTGAATTTAAAAAATAAATTCTAATAAAATGAAACTTGATGTTTTGTTTTTTCAATTGCCATGTAAAAATCTGATTCTTTTTGTGCCATAAAGATGTAGAATGAGCACATATAATTTTCCCCTTTTTTCATATTGCCATATTTTAAATTTATTAGCATGTATGTTTTAAATATCTCGTTTTATAAAAATAAATAAAATATATTGACTGTTAATACTGCAACTTTTGAAAACAAACCAAACATAAAAATGTAGGTATATCATGGTCTGAATTAATGTAAAAGTGTTCTGTGGGCAATTAATTTTTAATAGGCATTTTAAAGTTTCGTTTGCATGTACCATTTTCTTGCGTACAAATTTGTTGCGATCTGCTCTTAAATGCATTGCGAAAGCTCTTAAACATTGCTTGATTCCTAATTTCTAATTTTAAGGACCTTAAAACTACTTAAATTTGAACCATAGTGCTTAATTTTTTTACAGATATCACAGCTTGAAAATTCAATAAAAGTAGAAAAGATTGCCACCCGTTCAAGAATGTCGATCAGAGTGCAAATTGCTGGAACAATTTTTTCCATCACCATATGGAAATGGGAGGTGTTTCCTATTTTCTGTTTCCTCCACTGCTCAGTAGAAACTCAGCACTGATTCTTTGAGTCTAATAATAATAGATTACTGCAGCACACATACACTAATTGGGGTATATAATAAGGGGTATTAAGGGTATATAATATTGGGGTATTAAGGGTGTATAATAATAGATTACTGCAGCAAACATAATAAGGGGGTTAAACAAAAATCACAGAGCCTTTTTGTGTTAACATTTTTTTTATTTTAGTTTGCAGTTATATCCATAATTCTTGGTCTTCTTATTAGAAAAACTTTCTTTTGTTTTTATAATTTAAGTCTCAAATATAACTCGTGTAAAGCTCACTTTTTCTTGCTTTGATCATTTGCATAAAATATTGTTAAAAGGGTGCTGATTATTTTCAAATCAGCAAGATTCAAAATATGTCAATTTTGTTCAAATTTAAAGAAATTCTTATCGGTGATGGCAGAAAATTTTATAAGTGAAATTTTATAAGTGTTCCTCAAGATTCCTGATATAGTGTTATTAATATAAATCACAGGATATTATATTAATGTGAAGTTTCATAATACTTTGTAATGCATTAATGTAACATACTTTTTTCACAGAACTTAATTTTTTTTTCTATAGTCCTTAAAAGGTACTTAAAAAGTGCTTAATTTCTTTAATAAAAAATATGCAAGAACCCTATCTTTTTTTCTGCAGTGTTTGATTTCAGTTTTTATTCATCATAATTCATAATCTAACTGTATCAGTATGGTAATGTCAAATCTAGAAAGAGGATCTCCATTTTAAGATTGTTTTTATATTTATAGTGCCTTGAATGTTTTGCATTGAAATGTGTTCTGAAAATATCCTACTAAATAAATAATACTGTATAATTTATTGGATTTTAATGAGACATCCTTATTTCCTGTGTACCTGCATTTATTGTAGATATTTAAAAAATGAAGTATAATTTAGGAAAATGTGCTGTTTTTAAATGTAAATGTTATTAACTTGTGTAAATATGTCAACATACTTAACCAGAAAGTAAAAGGTTCGCTTTCAATAAAAATGTTTTTTTTTTTTTTTTTGTTTCAGTGCAATTCAGTTTACAAATAAGGTCCATATACTAATTAGGAGCAGGGAAACTACTACTTTGGCATTTATTAAAATTTTCTTTGACTTGAGTTTGAGTTCTGTATTGTTTAGCTCTGGCATTATTATTTTCTTTTTTCTTTTTATTTTGTCTTATCACTTTTAAGTTTTGTAATTTGATGGTTGGAATTTTGGCTTGAATTGCTTTAATAGTCTTTTCTGTTTTTGTTTATTTCTTTTGATTTTTGAGCATGTCTCAAATTATAGGGCATTCATTTTCATTCTGCTAGATGTGTACTTTGGATTGTATTTCCAATATGTTACTTTTATTAAAACTATCTATGAATTTAAAGTTCTTCAGATGCCAATAAAGTTATATTTATAATCAAAACCTAAATTAAACACATACTAGTGTGTGGACATCTACTTCTGATTTGACCTGTCCAAAGTAGTTGTTTTCTTGTATGTGCATTAATATTGTGATAACTTTTTATTAATGTTCTTATAGTTTAAATTGTATGTTTAAGCTGTAGAACTCATATGGCCATTGCTTTAATGGTTTTGATCCTTAATTAAATATAGCAACATTGTGTAAGAAGGAATTGATGCAACACAAAGCAAATTTTCCTTTTATTTTATTGGGAATGTCTTGTAGGGGAGTATGTTTTACAAATGCAGTAGAACTTGGTTAATAATTTAAAATATTAGATAATTCATACCTTTAAATTCTCATTCATAACTTTTAAAATATTACATTTAATTCAAATTTGAGAAGTAAAATCTTGGATAACAGCTGTTTCATTGAATGGTTACTAGAATTTTTTTCTGATATACTTTTCTGCAGCAATTTTGTTTTGCGGAAAGTTAGTTGAGTTTTGAGTTATTCAAATAAATATTTTAAGTATGGAGTAATAAAAAACAATTTACTTTTTGATACACAGTTGCTTGTCCCATGCAGTTGGTGTATCGTTATTGCATGCATTGTATGCAGATTGCATGTGCTCACACAGTAGGCAAAAGGACAAATGGCAGGCTTATGTACATTTAACATTAGCTGTTACTGCTTGAAAAGTGACAATTATGGCACCTGAGCTAATTTTTATCGGATTTTTATGAAAATAGTTATTTAAGATTTGACTACCTTGCCATGCTTACTATATTTTGCAGTTTTTCATGAAAACTGTTCTAGTTGTTAGTTTTTTTAGTGCAAGCAAACTATCCCTTTTGTTAAAAATTATATGCGTTATCTTAATTTTCATATATTAACTACATTATCTATTTTTATTATAATTGTTTCAACTAATACTAATTATAGTTGCTATTAATGTATAATTATACGAAAATATGACAGTGAAATGATTAATAGAATAATATGCTACACAGTACATATTTTTACAAAATTGGATAAGAAAAGTATTTTGGTATTTCCAAGTATAGTTTGAATTAGAAAAAGTTCTACTGTATACCTCTTCCTGGACTTTATTAATTCCTTTATTTACTTCTGTAGTGAAGTTAGCCTATTTTTCTCTTTTTGTGTGCCACTTTTCAATATTCCCCCTCCCACCCAAATAAAACCTATTGGCATCAGAGAATCAGAAATATTTTCTATGTGCCATTGAACCTGCATAATCAGATTTATGCTCTTGCATTTGTTGCTGTTTGTAGTATCAGTTTATAGTTTCTGAGTGACTTTATTTTGTGTGCAGGTTCGTGGTAGTGACAACTCTGAATTGGAGAGTGATTTTCAAGCATTAGCACTGGAAACGGGACATCCTTTGGAAGTATGTCTCATTCAGACCTGAGTATTATTAGATATATTTTTGTGTGAGGATGTTTTGCATGTTTGTAGTGGTTTTATTACGTGCTGTTGCTATTTGGTGCTTTCTGCTCCTAAATGTTAATATTAAATCTTATCCTACAAACTCTTAGTAAAAGCAAAACTTAAACTTGTTCCATCCCTGTAATTAACACCACTGATTTGTTAGATGTTTTTAGTATTCAGCAGTTAACAAAATGTTTTATTTGGAAATTTTTTTTGATATTTGGTTGTTTCATGTCTAATTGTTCAATATTTGTGTAATAATGTTATCAATTCTTCCCTTTGTTGGTTTTGTCCTTTTCCAATGATAATAATGGCTTTAAAGTTTGTCAAATTTTATTTAGTATATGGGTGTAAAGTACTAACATTTTATATACAGTCAAACTAATTTTTATCATTTCAAATAACATATTTCTTTTTAATTTGCCTTATATGATGAGACACAGTTGTTGGAAATTTTTATTGAAACAATAATTTGCAATCTTGTCAAAATGGTCACACTGACACCCCAATTGCATGCAATGCGAAGAAATCAATTCTCTCTCTCCTGCATTCAGTATTCCTACATTCCTGCATTCAGTATGTTAAACTGTGAGAAAAAGTTATGTCTCTAGCTCATTTAGTTCTTGAGATTTTTCGGGCTCTTTTTTATTTTGTGAAGTATAGAAAGATATAAAACAAGGGAATGTTTGTGCTTTTAAAAATTTTATACAGTAATTAAAAATATTTCTAATATTTATCTAAAAATTAGGCTTTTATTTTATATAAATATTAGAAATACAGTAAAACTCCTCTTAACTGTCTTTATTGGGACTGAGGGTAAGCCATTTAAACAGGGATGATAAAATGTTAAATCCATTGCACTTCTTACTTCTGTTAGATACTCTATAATTATAATTGTGCATTATAAAAGTATTTAAGCAAATTACAAGGCAAATTATCATTAAAAATTATATTTAGCAGACTAACAAAGTTAAAAATAAAAAGTGCACACGTAGCAGTTTAAATTGAAATGATTTATTACATTATTTTTCCTTTTAAGCATTCAGTTACTCTTTTTTTTTTTGTATCGCTTCAAACTTGAATATCGATTTTTTGTGGCAAAGTCCCTCAATTTCTTTATTAACATTAAATTTATTGTAGTGGAGTTTGATTGTTGGACAACATAGCAAAGACCTATTTCAGTGTTAATTCCCTCAGTATGTGAAATTTTTAAGTTTCTGGGTGAATCTGCCTCATCTAAATCATCAGCCTCATTTAAAGGTGCATTATTAGTAATAGTGATGCACCTTATCTATTATGTATGTCTCTATGACAGCAATTTTTATCAGATGACATTTTGAGGTCCAAGTCATTGCCAAATTCTAACCACTTTTCCACACCTTTTATAATCCGGCCACACAAATAGTTACCATAAACCCTTGGGTTGGTCGTGTGGTCTGGGCTTTCAACACCTTTTATAATGAGCCAACGGCCATACCATGCTGAAAACACCGGTTCTCATTAGATCACCGAAGTCAGGCAGCATCGGGCGCAGTTAGTACTTGGGTGGGTGACCACCTGGGAACACCACGTGCTGTTGGCAAATTTCGGGTGCGGTAGCCCGGTGGTTTGCATGCTGCCACAACTGCCGCTGTGTTCATGCTGAGTACGATCACGTTAAACATGTGGGTCCGTAAGTCCTTCCGAGAGGTTGGTGGTAGGGGAAAGAGGGTACGGTTCCTGTGGATGCCTCCCCCACTGGGTTCCGGTCTAAATTGGGTGGCACTTCCCGGCCGTCCAAGCAGTTACCTTACACCTTTCTGGTAGGTCGGACGGTCTGGGTCTCAACAATAACACCTTTTATAATCTCCCGGCCATCTAAACAGTTACCTTACACCTTTCTGGTAGGTCAGACGGTCAGGATAAACCTAAATTTTGTAATTTTTTAAGAATCCAAATTAATGAAAATTTACAGTTTTTGATGTAAAACTTAAAAGAAATAACTAACAATATTTTGAGAAATTTTGTTTTTAGTAATCTTCAAAATGATTTTTTTATAACAAACTGCAAAAAATGCTATCGACTGTGTGATCCATGTATCTTGTTCATGGCACCTATCTATATGTTAAATAAATGTATCAGAAATCACTTGCATATATACAGGGTGTATATAAACTGTTTTGACAAAATAAGATTGGTGATAGTACTCATTAAGACGAACAATATTTACTATGGAACCTAGAGTCGCATTCCACTCTCCATTGAGTGTCAGAAAAGAGTAATTTTGAAACACGTCCAACAAGCACAAGTCGCCACTTCGGATGACATAGCTGTCGTGCCGAGGAAGTATCACATCTCTATCACCGTCAAGCATGTACTGTATGCAAATTTCCAGTGACAAGAAGCAGCAGTGACAGTTGTAGCTGATTGGACGTAGTGGATCTGTGGCTTGGCTTTCACACTCAACGGATCTCAACCCACTGGATTTCTTCTTCTGGGGACACATAGAATCATTGGTGTACGAGATGCCTGTGGACTTCATAGAAAATCTCGTCACAAGAATCGTTGCAGCTGACAGGATTTGGGAGGGTGCGTCAGTTGTTCATACGGGGGTGTGAATTGTGCAATGGCACTCTTGGCCGTCACTTTGAGCATTTACTTTGGATCTTTCTCTGGTGTAAATAAATGGGATTGTGCAACTTATGATTACGTTAATTCTCCTTATTTTCACTGTTGAAAGTTCAAATTTAACTTTGCGCTTTTTTGACACTTAAAGTGGAATGCGACCTTAGGTTCCATTGTAAATATTGTTCATCTTAATGGGTACTATCACCCCTTTTATTTTGTTAAAACAGTTTATATACAGGTTCCCTTCATAAGTCTTTATGCATCCCTTTAACTTTCGATTGAAGTGTTGTTCTAGAGCTGCAAAAGTAGGGTTTGCTAATAGAAAAGTGTGCCAGCAATTGAGAAAGTTTGCAGCATCTGTAGTAGCGAATTGAAGAAGTTAGAATTCCTATTTTCAAATTGAAGCTAGATAAATGAAAATTTTCAATTACAGTGAATTCTCTATTTAGTATGTAAAGATGTGCAGGATGTGCATAACATGTATAGAAATGATGATAAATGTCAATAAAAAGGGATAATTATTGTACATTTACTCCGAAAAGGATAATTTAAAGTAAAAATTAGTTTATTATGCAGATTATTTTTTTATGCATATTTCTTGCCATTTTCTTCAGAAGTACTTCAGTATAATGAGACATTTGCATAATTGTTACTTTTTGCTGACCTCATTCGTTATCATCTGTATACATGTTATGTTCAAACCACACACCTTTCTATACTCCGGCCACACACTTTGCTACCATTAACCTTAGGGTTGGTTGTGTGGTCTGGGTCTTCAACACCTTTCTATACTAAATCAATAACATTCTACAACATTGTAGTTGAAAATTTTCATGTTTTCAAGATAGGAATTCTAACTTCTTCAATTCACTGTTAAATTTTCTCAATCACTAGCACATAGCTACTTTTTTATTAGTAGATCATCCTTCTTCTGTAGCTCTAAAACAACTCAGTCGAAAGTAAGTTAAAAAGGTGCATAAGGACTTATGAGGGAACCCTGCTTGTGTATATACAAGATACTACGGTTTACTGATTTATAAAGAAAATGCTAGATACACAAGTTGTATTTATTCTATGTGTAGATAACAACTTAAGTGGAAGGGAATAATTTGAGGAAATGCACTCAAATTTTATTTTGCTTTTCTAAAATAAAACAATTTATCTATGTTTAATGTAAAACACATGTACATTAGATACACATTTTTAACACAAATTAGTTTGACTGTATATTGTTTCCATCTTTGAAATGAATCCTTTTGCTTTTGTTTTGTTTGATCAAAATTGTGTTGCTTGCAGAATTTTGCATTTCAGTTGTCTTTAATTATTTTGCTAGCTTAAGTTCTAATTTTTGGTTTGGGTTATCTCCTTGATGCTTTGTGCCTGCATGTTGTTGCCATTTGTTTCCCTCTTTCATTCCATTTCACAATGTACTTGAATATATTGAGCTATGTATTGAGGCTATTTGAGCTCGAACTAAGATAGGGGACACCAAGACGTTTAAGGGTCATGGGGTACTAATACTATATTACATTACATTGGTAGGTCTGTTTAATTGTTCTTGGTATCAAACTATTCTAGTTCTAGCTCTTTCTATATGGCTGAATTTCTGATAATCATCAATTTTGTGTCCCTTAAGCTTTAAAAAAAATTATAAATAAAATAAATTTTTTGCCGTATTTGTTTAGAATATATAGTCTGTTCTACATATTTTATAAGAAAAAAGTATTTTTCAATAATATTGAATACAGTTTTGACTTAACAAAATAACAAATTTGTCATTTCTGTCACTATCCTGCAGTGATGAGATGAGTTTTCATCTCTTAATTATATAAGTAAAAAACATAAATAATGGAAATAAATGAGTGAAGTTTAAGAAATTATGATTTTAACTTTAAAAAATATCATTTTCTTAAAACTGTTAATGATAATTTTTTGCATGCTTATAAATGCTTTAGCGATAGTGCGACGATGTCCGAAAAATCATTTTTTTCTTCCACTAGATGGTGATGGCAGCGGCATTAAATCCTAGAATAATATCACTTAGAATTTTGTTTTATATTTGTTTAAAGTTTTTGCCACTTGCGATAACCAAGGAAAGTGAAAAACACATATTCATTTTTGATGCATATATTTATTAGTCATTTGTGTCACGCATTTAATTATTATTAATATGGATAAAATTTTGAAAGTAATGTCTTCTGTTAGCATATAAAAGCGTGTTTTGCATCGGGTAAATTTTCAAATGTTAGTTTCGATTTCTGTGTGGAAAAAAGATTTACACAAACATAAACTGTGTTATGTGAATGGAAGGATTTATGTTACTTGGAATTTCGCATGGCTGATTTGGCTTTCAAATGATGATAGGATTTTTCTGTAGTTTTCACTATCAGGATCATCGCGAATCGGAATTTCTGTGAAATTTTAAGAAAATTTTTTAATACAGAATGAAATATTTTAATTAAAATATCCTCATAATGAAACATTAACAACAGGAATCTGAATTTCTGTAAAACTTAAGGAAGTATGTAATATTTATTATCCCAGAATGAAATATTTTAATTAAAACATATTTTTAATAAATAATTTGTCGTGAATTTTTAATAAAACATTTACATTGTGCAGTGTGCGTTTCATTTTTCATGAAGCAGGGTTATTGCAGATAACTTACGCGGATTGTATGCGTCCACATAGTGGTTGGATACATAGTTAACCATTATTGCATAAATTGTTGCCAGAATATGCACGTAATATAAGTATGCGGTTGACAGTTACTGCAAGAAAGCTATTTCAAGTTATGAGCTTTTTCAAAATACAGCCGTACTGGTCACCGAAAACAGTTAGTAAATAATATCAGGAAAAACATTTTCTCATATTTCATTAAAACTGGCGAAAGTTTGAACTGCAACATGCTTATCTAGACACAACTTATTATTTCCCATCTTCCTGTGTTTTGACTTTGACTAATTCAACATAAACAAATAGGAGCTCCTGTAAATGGTACAAAAGAACCAACCCTAGTGCGGAAAGATATATTTTTAAATATTGGGTTTAGGGCATAAATGTTTATAGAGTTCTCATTTTTAGAACTTTTTACCCCAAGTGCATACCAATCATGGAATAATTTAACAAAATTTGAGTTTTAATCATGTGGAAAGGGAATGTATTGGCATAACAATCTTCCCCTTTTTGCTATTTCTATTTTGTTTCTTTTGATGGAGAAAAGTATGGTAGGGGATGTTTTCTTTGACTTAATCAGGAGCTTATTGGGGCTTAATCTTATTATTTTTATTTATTTATTGTTGGGAAATAACAGGCAGTGGAGAATGTTACTCTCTTAACAAAAAGGCCAAGCAGGATACTTTTTTCATCACAAAAGGTAAGGAGGTTACTGCTCTGATAACAAAAAGGCAGCCAGGGCACTACACTCTTCTGAAACAGCTTGGGGTAGTGTACAAATTAGCCCAAACAAATTAAGTGTTCCCTACAAACATTTATCATGGGGCCTCCTTCCTTCATATTTAATTTTCACCTTTAGGTAATTTTTTCATGTTTTCTCCCACAAAAAAAAAATATTGAAGGTCTGTATCCTCCACTTGAGTGGTGCCTGTACCCCCCTCCTATGGGCGGTTCTACCTGCGTGGAACTTTGCAGGGGTGATAGTGGCAATGTTTAATTATTGTGTGTTCTAGTGTTTAGGCTGTAATGTTATGTGTTAAAGAAATCTTACCATTTCTTGTAAAATATTTTAGTTAATTTGTGGGGTACCGGTTTCAGAAGAAAACCACTGGATTCACAGCACAAAATATTTAATATGTATACATACTTACACTTTTAAAATACATATTTTTATTCATTTTTGCGGATGCACCTTCCATTCGCACACGTATCACTTCTTCCCTGACACAGACTGCCCTCTGCACATTGCCGTATGCGCATTCTTTTCAAAGTCCCTTATGCTACAGTCTCCTCCCTTCGGAGGAACTTTTTCTGATGGGAAAAGTTCTTGGCAAAATAGTCATATTTTAAATACACATAATGAAAATCACATAATTAAAGTCACTACACATGAGAAATGCTTTCCCAAGGTTTATTACAGCCACAGTAAAGCTAAACTAATAGGAAAAAATTGAAATGCATATAAACTAAATGAAAAGTTAAATACAAATATCAGCATAACATTTATACCAACAACATAAGCATACTACGAAAATATAATAATATGATATTGTAAATCAGTTTATAAACTAATGAGGTTTTGATTTAGAAAAAGTTCCACAAGTTCATTCAATCACTTAGTCAGGTAAACTTTGATCCAAACTATCTGCATTTCCATGTTTTTTTTCCGAACAATGGATCACTTCAAAATTATATGGCTGAAGCTCTAAGGCCCAACACAATAGTCTTTGGTTGGCACTTGCATTAGTTTTCAGCCAAGTCAAAGGGTTGTGATTCGTTTGTATTGCAAATTTGTTTCCGTCTAATTAGTAATGCAATCTTTTGACTGCAAACATGATACAGACACACTCTTTTCGGTAGTGCCATAACGGCGTTCTACCTCTGTAAATTTTTTGCTATGATATAAAATAGGGTCCTCTTGCTTCTTGCTAGGGTGCCCTTCTCTCTACGCACGCAAAGTTCTCATTCTTTTCAAAGTCCCTTACGTTACAGTGGTATAACAAAATAAAACTTGTTTTTAGTGATTCAATGCATATTGCATTATTATAATAATACTGTTTAATTAGCCCTTTTATATAAACAGTAATTTCAGCGACTCTGTGCCGTTCAGGTCACATGATTATTTTTCCTCATAAAGAAATATATTAAATTATTAGAATTCTAAGAAACTGAAATGATCAACCTTGAATGATGTTATCTATTTGTAAAAGTGAGGCCAATAAAATCCATTTACAGTAAAGCTATGATAAAGTTATATCTAAAACTTTACACCTAAAGAGGAATTTTATTAAAAAAAATTATATTTTTGTAAAATAATTATGTAATATTTACACATTATGCATTAGAAATTATATGTTTGTATTTTTACTTGAGTTTGTGTGCAAAAAAACTAATGTTTTGATATTTTGCACATTTTAGACTAAAAAAAAAATGTCACTGAAATGATGTTTTTGTCACATTTACATTCAAACTATGTATTGAAATTCCATTAAATCATGCTAAACTGCTCAGTCATCTATTAAAAATCTTAAAAAACATTACCAAGAACTTAGAAGCAAAAGTTTCTAGAAACCCTGAAGTTAAGATTTTTTTTTTTTGGAATCTGAAAATTGACAATTATCATAAATTAAGCCATATGCCTATACTAGTTACTTTTATGTGGATATGCAATACTTAAAGAGTTAAATTTCAGCAATTTTAAGTACAATGGCATTAAAAATGCTGATTTAAAACACAATTTTCAAAATGGAATTTTGCAACTTACATCTTCATTATAGATTTTTCATGTTAAAAAGTTCCACCACTGATTGAAGTAATTTCAGTTACATTTTAATAACTGGGAATCAAATTTTGAATTTGGTGGCTGAAATATTCTTTTATGTGCAATTCTAGCCAAGTGTTATTTATAGCAGTGTGCGCCATGGCATTATAATTATTTTTGAAATATTTAAATTTTGATAAAAGAAATAATTGAAATGTTTGAACATTTAATTTATGAACATATTAAGAAATCTTTTTGAAATTTTGTGTAAAATATTTGGATTTAGAAAAGTAATCTTGTGTACATGTATACAACATAGATTTTCTGCTAGTTATTTTATTACGATGTTTGCTATAGATTTTCTGTAATTTACAGTATTTGTTTGACAACAGCAATATTCTTAAAATAATATATAATTTACTTCATCCTAATTTACTCCAATAGCAATATTCTTAAAATAATAATATAATTTACTTCATCCAGATTTATTTTTATCTTGGATGAAGTAAATTATTTCATATTACGTGTTTGAAAAAGTAGAGTACAATTTTAAATAAATTCTTGAATACCTTTATTACAATTTTTTTTTTAATTTACCTTGTTTCTGCATGTATTCTAACATATTGTACTTTTCAGTATTCACCTGCAGCAAAGAAATTATGGGGTGTTGAAGATTCAAAACCTGATGATGGGAAGGGAATATTATTTGGAGATCAGTGGAGAGATGCTGCTTGGAGCACTGGCCATAATAGTGCCTCAGGTATGTATAAGTGTACGTATTGAGTTTTTTAATATTAATTTCCACAAATAAATTTTTAATGATGTAAATTGTTATGTAAAATAGTTTTGAGTATGGGCATTATCTTAAAAGGCAGAATAGTTGAAAAATTTTCAAAAGCGTTCATAGTTTATAAGTTAAATTATTCAGGAGTCCATCCAGGTTTTTTAACCAGGGTCCCATTTTTTGTGAAATTTTTTTTATTGTAAATTATTTTTGTGAAAAATACCAAATTGTGCTCCAATGACTGCCAAAGTTAAAATTGACTGGTTCTATAACCGAAGAAATACTATAGAAATGGCAAAGTTCATTGGTGAAAGCAGAGACTGTGTATGCGTGGGTAGGGGAGCACTAGATCCCGTCTTGAAAAACACACAAGAAATATATATAACAATTTTTTTTACTTTATATTAAGCTTATATTTATGTACAACTTCAGTAACCTACTTACTAAAATAAAAGACATTTTTTGTGCTTAAAATTGTTTCGTGCTAATCTACTTGAATAATGAAAATTGCTGAGAAAATGCTTGGATACTTAAGCTATAAACTAAAAGTAACAAACATTTAAAATACCAAGCGACTGGTGACAGTTGATTTAAAATTGGTCAATAATAATTTCACACTCTTCATTTGACAAATGGGACGGTCCATTGATGATAATGCGTAACTGCCTATCAAGATTTTCTTGATTAAGTCTTGATCTGAGCTCTGTACAAACCAGATTTATTCGAGAAAAGTGTCTTTCAACAGAAGCAGTTGATGCTGGGATTATTACATACAGAGAAAGCAATTTCATGAAATCTGGGTATATTATCCAGTTTTTAGAGTCTTTTTCAGGAATCTGCAAAAGTTCAGTTAGTGCGACTTTCTTTTCCATTGTTTTTTTCGCATTTTCTTTCTTTCCCTGTTGCAGGAAATCTCCTGCCTTTTGTGCTTTTTCTATTTCATACGTCATTTGTACATGCGACAATTCCCTCTCAAAACCTTCCTTCTTATTTTTAGTAGAATGTTTGTTAATAAATGGTGAAGAATATTTTGTTGCACTTTGGAATGTGTCATTTCCTCCCCCCCCCCCATAATATGACAATAGAAGTAACAAGCAAGCAGAAGAATCATGTTCATCTGGATTACAATTATTTGAGGGTAGCAATAACTCCAAATGTAGGTTATTGAAAATATCAAAACCATTTAAAACTTCCTCTTCCTAAAGACACTTCAAATGCTGCATTTAATTCAATTTCAAAAAACTTCCTAACAAAATTTTCATAAAATCTGGATGGTTTCCTTCGTACTGTTTATTTTCCCTTGCTCTTGTGCTTAATGATGTGCATTCTGTAGCTAATATTAATAATTCAATACTCAAAAGGTAAAACATGAAAAGAAATAGCAAAAGAATATAATTGAAATTTTTCAGTTATATGGTTTTACTAGAATGATTTGCCAGTGTTGTCTGGGTCCTAAATAAGTGTCTGCTACTTAAATTAAATAATACATTTACAAATAACATCTCATTTTCCAAATCTTTTAATTGGTTTCAATTCCTCTTACCATAAAATGCGAAATCCATTGACTAAGCGAATGGCATGGTCCAATGCTTTACAAAAAATTAAATCATTTCCACACATGCTCTTTACAAATGTGTGTGTATGTGGGTGTGGGTGGGGATGAAGGAATTGTCTTACGGATTTGATTCAAATATTTTTGAATGTTTTGATTATAAAGTTTTTTGTTAGAATGTGAAGAGATACATACAACTTTTTGCCAAACTATAGAATTGTATTAATGTTACTTTTTAAATGTAGCGAAAAAAGTATATAAACTAAAAAATGCAATGTTTGATGTATTAAAAAAATTGAAGGAATTGTCCTACGAATTTGGTTCCAACATTGTTGGAACTTTCTCTGATCTTTCCAGTGGTATCAAGATATATCTTTCCAATGGTATCAATCCTCCTATAATGTGATTAATTCATACCTTATTATATGGAAACCACGTTATAAGAAACTCAGATTAGTGCAAATCAGATTAATTTGTACTGTGCTATATGGAAACCGTATACCATGTTGTATGGAAACTGTGTTATAAGAAACTCAGAATTAGTGCAAAATAGAACAATGCATACCGCCTTATATGGAAACTGTGTTAAGTGAAACTCAGAACATATAAATTGGTCTAATTCATTCTATGTTATATAAAACTGCATTTTTGGAGCACCATGTTATGGTGAATAAGGCAGTTCAGTGGCATTATTCGATAAAGAAAGTCATGTGAGTATGGTACAGCCAATAATATTGTCGATCTGCCACAGCAATGCTGTATATTTCTGCATTTGCAAGGGATTTTCCTGACAATTGAAATTAAAAAATGGGGATGTACGTGGATGAAAAGTCTGGGGAATTTCCCATTAATTTCAACCGTAAAGTGTAATAGAAAAATGCATGCCACTATAGAGAGACTGCTTGAGCTAATTGAGTTGTATTATAGAGAAATTGTGTTATAAGAACTGCCACATTATATGGAAACCACATTTTATGAGTACCTTGTTGTGGGAGGGCTGTCACAATTTTTGCTCCGCGTTATGGGAGTACCATGTTATAGGAGACGTGACTGTGTGTGTGTGTGTATAACATCATCTAATTCACCTTCACTTCTTCATCGTAAATTTTTCCCTATCTGATCTTATGGTAATATTAACTCATCTCACTACATCATCTGTTTCACTATTTCTTTTACGTGAGAGTCCCTGTCGCCATTTTAGAACCTGCAGTCTTATAATCAATTGTGGTTCAGAGACAAAGTGGATTGTTTCTTGGCAGTGATGCTAACTTACTATTGTCTTTCTGTTCTTTAGATACTGGAGGGCTTGGTGTGAAAATGGTGGAATATGTTCTCGGCAGTTCACCCACGTCTAAAGACTTGGATAACAGAATGTCAAGGTTACATCTTGGCATGGTAAGTTTGAAATCTTAGATTTGATATTTGATTATTCTGTGTTGTTGTTGAGACCCAGACCGTCCGACCTACCAGAAAGGTGTAAGGTAACTGTATGGACGGCCGGGAAGTGCCACCCAATTTAGACCGGAACCCAGTGGGGGAGGCATCCACAGGGACCGTACCCTCCTTCCCCTACCACCAACCTCTTGGAAGGACTTACGGACCCACATGTTTAACGTGATCGTACTCCGCATGAACACGGCGGCATTTGTGGTAGCGCGCAAACCACGGGGATACCGCACCCGAGATGGCCAACAGCACACGGTGTTCCGAGGTGGTCACCCACCAAGTACTAACCGCGCCCGATGCTGCTTGACTTCTGTGATCTAACGAGAACCGGTGTTTTCAGCACGGTACGGCCGTTGGCCCTGATTATTCTGTGTGTAAGTTCATTTTTGATTCACAAATCAGTGATTAAATGTAGATGGCATTGGCTTAGGTATGTGTGGCCACATAAAACATCAAACTGTAATTGTTTTGTTACATCGAATTGCAAGAGATTCATTATAAAGCTTTTAATATACAGGGCGTCATAATATACAGGCTGGTTCAATAGTGGCCATCTTTACTCACAGTCGAAGCAATGGCTGTGCTAGGTGAAAAAGGGCTTACTTTCTTATCCTTTTTTAAATGATTGGTACAATTTTTGGCAGCAGACGCTCCACACATTTTACATCTGAATTATGTATTAAATATCAACCATGTAACATGCACACACCATTGAAATAGCACATGCAGACAACTGACTGTACTAGTTGGAATTAAAATGGCAGTTGCCTCACCCTGTATATTTAGAAGCCTTAGTATAATCAAAAGCTAAGAATAAATATGTGACTAGAAACTGTGGTTTTTTTTTCTCTCTTGTGCACTCGCACTATTTTCACTCTAGTGCATTTTTTTGGCATGTGTGCATGTTTAAATATTTTTGAAGATTTTTGTGTTATTCCTTTGAATTAAGGGTGTTACAATTTTATATTAAAGTTGTGTTTCAGTCATGCCCTGTATCTGTGGTTTCAGTTATCCATGCTTTATCATGGCTCCATAAAAAGTTGAAAAATTATAGAAATAAATGGTTCATTAGTTTCAAACTAAAATTTGGTTTGCATTCTTTGAGTTGAACTGTGGGCATATTTTCTTTACAAATAAAATTTTTATTGCAGGTTATGTACAGGTATGTACGTATGTAGGATATCTATTATAAAATGTGGAACAATAACACTCTTTTTCATTCCTCATGTAGTGCTTTGAGGGAAATGCATGGTTTTTAACCCTTTCACGACGATCGGCACGCCCACGTGCCAGCTGCGAACTTGCATTCAAGGACGAACGGCACGCCACCGGGCCAGAGGAAATTTTACCCTAAAGGACGCCTGGCACGTATTGGTGTTTCTACATGGAACATTTTAATTTGAATGTATTTGTATACTAGATGGCGTTAAATGCATTAAATGCCCGTGGAAGCAACTTAAATGTATTTTGTAGATGTTTGACCTTGGCACAAGGAGAATCCAATGAATTATTTCTCCATTTGGAGGGATGAAACATGGCTCTGTAGTGTAAGCAGACAGCTCACTTCTCGCAGCATAAACAATTTTATAATTGAGTTCCTGGTCTCGTTCTGATTTTGTCTTTTATTGATTTCGTTGTTGAATTAGAGGAATATAAGAGAGTATTTTTTTTTTGAGTGGGCGGGGGAGGAAGGGGGGGTAAAGGAATGTGCGGCAATGAAATGATTAGGTTATTTATGTTCTCATGGAAAGGAAGGCTGGGATTTCGTTAATATATCCCATCGAAAAAGTCCAGATATGGAATAATAAAAATATATAAATCGTCAGAATCGGAATGAGGCTATAAATGGAATTTCCTTGTGTATACTGGAAAGAACACAGGATTATCAAGCTCTGATGGTGGATATGGAGAATGCGTTGTGAAAACATTTCTAAGTGAACTTTTAGGAAAAGGATATACTTTGTATTTGGATAAATTTTATACCTCTCCTGTACTTGCAAAGTATTTGTTGTCTAAGAATACACATGTATGTGGTACAGTTTTAAAAAATCGGAAGGACATGCCAAAGAATTATCCATCTGTACCTAAAACATATATACACTAAAATTTTTAATATTTTGATAAAAGAAAATTTGTATAAAAATATACATCAAATAGAAAATAAGAATTTCCTTTCTTCCTGAAAAAAGTAGAATGCTGTGTTGAACGGGTGATTTTTAGTGAATTTTTTTCGAGAGTTAGGCTAGCACAAAAAAATAGCAGTCTTTTGGGCACATTTCGGAAAAGAAGCGCTTCGTCCTTTGGGCTACGGTAGTTTCGGAATGCCGCCGTCCCGAAAGGGTTAAGTGTCATCCCTTGAAGTTGCATACGGTATTGTACAGTACATGTGTATTTTTTCATTGCTTTTTCATCTCTTGAGGATTAGGTTAAAATGTCGGAATCCCTCACTTATACATACGAAAGAAAATGTATATTGTAAATGTACAATATAGTGTATTGAATGCACACTTTATTATTACTTTATTTAATGTTGGGGATGTCTTACTGTATGGAATTTATCAATATAACTTGATCATATTTATATAAGGCGAATATAACATTACATATAACATTTGGTAATGTCTGTGGTTTCATGTAACTACAGTAGGTCTTGGAACATATGGGAACTACTGTATTTTGAATAACAAGCTTTTTGGTGTCTTAATTGTGTAAAAAATGTAATGTTTTAATTTAATTATTGGACTACACTTTAAAATTTTTTTGAAAATTTATGGGGTTTTACATAAATATTCATGATTAATGAATGGAATACAGCATAAATATAATTTAATAGACATGTGTTGAGTGCTTATTTTCAGGTCTAGGTTAAAAACATTCATTTTTAAAATGATGGAACTTTTTTTTTTTGTATTTATGTCAGAAAGAGATATGTATAGTATATACAAGCTACTTTTTATGACAGAGCTGTTTAACATAATTAGTGGGATTTTAATGTATATTCATTGGTTCAAGTTTCAGGAATGATCAACAGGAATAACATATGAGCTTGCTTTTGTTCCACACGGAAATTGAAGCTAACAATGAAAACAAAATATGCACTGTGCATAATTCGCTTTTATGCGTTAAGAGGAGACACAGGTTTTAAAATTTTCATTCATATTAATAACTAAATGCATGTCAGGAATGGCAGGTAATAAATTTGCTCATTAAAAGTGAGTAATAAAATTGTACTTGTCACTTGCCTGTTAATACCAAAGTTCCAAAACTTTACATAGAAGGGGAACAAACTCTAAAAAAGTGTTCAATTGACTTAAAATCATTCAGCGAATGAAAAGAACGATTTTTCAGACAACATCATAATGCTACCGATTTTCAGGGACAAACATAATCAATTTCACAAAATAATATCATTAAAAATTTTATGAGTGGGTTTTTTTGTTTACAAATTAAAATCACAATTTCTTAAATAATGGAAATAAATTGATGAAGCTGAAGATTTTTTCTTATGTAATAAGGAAATGAAAACTCAACTTATCACTGGGGGACAGTGATAGGAATGATAATTTTACCTTTTTATGAAGTTAAAAGTGCATTTAATATTTTTGAAAATGCTTTTTAAAAAAAAAAAAAAAGGAATAGGTAAAACAGATTTTATTCTAACTAAATGCCATAAAAAGTATCTACCTTATTTATTATTAATCTTTCATAACTTAGAGGACACAACATTGACAATTTTCAGATATTCAGCCTTAGCGTAAAAAATTTCCAATACATAGTGTAAAAAATAGAAAGTCCAGAATTTTAATGAGCCAACTGTTGACTCATAATTTTATGTAAAAAAGTTACGTAGAAAAATACAATTTTGAAGTAAAATGCGACTGTGATCCCTAATCAGATTTCTTTTAAACGGACTTTTATCAGGTGTTGCATTTATTGACTGGGCCTGGTCACATTTTTGTGAACAAAACTTGGTCTTAAAATGTGGACTATGTCACAGTCTCCACAATTTTCACTGAAATAGTTTATAATGCATTTCTTTGTTTAATGAGCAATTCATAATTAACAGTATGTTCAAATGTATCACAACTCATTTAAGGTTTGTTATAAATTGTAAATACAATTGTAAGACATTTGAGCTAGCTGAATCTGTCATTTGTGAAAGAAATTATCAAGGAATATTAGTATTTTCAAATTTTTGCTAAATGTGGAAACAATATTACAGTCAACACCAATATTATTGTCACTCAGAAGTTACCAAATCAACTCAAAAAACTTCAATATCTTGATATACAAAATACTTTTAAAAGATACTTAATAACTTAATATAGTCTTTCTAAATACCTTGGGAAGAATTAATCTGTTTGACGGGTAGGAGATGAAAGAAAAGGACTTATTCTCACTATGTAATTGAAATAAATAAATAAATAAATAAAAAATAAGATGAGTGAAGGATGGTGGTTAACCAAGTGTGGCAGATGATAGAGTAGTAGATAAAAGAGAGTTAGTTCACTGTATTTCTCTTCCTGTAATTTTGACAGTGGGGAGAAACCACAGGTTTCTCAATGTAAAAACCGCTCAACTGATTACATGAATGACACTTGGAATGATCAGATAAATCAAAAGATCAGCTAATCTATAAAGATCAGATAAATCAAACATAGTTTGTTGGAGCTTTACATGAAATCAGGAGCAGTTGACAAATGATTTCAGTACTTTAATTAAATTGTTTAGGTTTATATAAAAATAACTTGTCAGTATTCTTCAGTTGTTAAAAACAAGTTCAAACAGGCAAAATTTTAGAATTTTGGTCTTTTAAAAAAAAAAAGAATAACATTTTAATTCTAATGACAAACTACTGGATATTCAGATATTTAATAGTCTAAGAGTTTTACTCTAAAAATAATTTTTAGTTATGTCTCAAAGTAGAAATATCTTTTGTAGGATAAGGTCCTTAAAAAAGTTATATTTTTATTTAAATGAGTGTGGCCCTGATCAGATCTCTATTTTGACAATATATTTTTATATTTTCATAAGGCTTCTTAAATTAAAATTTGTCATAGATTAGTAAAAATAATAGAGGTCCAGTACCATTTTGAGGACTGCTACTGAATAAGCTCTTGCAGTTGTTTATAATAAAAATTGTTTATTGTAAAATTTTACCTTCTATACTACCACATAATTTTGTCAATCTGCCTCCTGAAAGCGATGAAAAATGTAGGGGCTGGGGGGGGGGGGGGGGATGCTTACTTGGAATGTTTTGCTATCAGACAAAATTTTGTTGATTTGTCCCCCACCCCCAAGACAAAATCACAATATTTTTATAAATTTATTTTATTTGATATTAAAATTTTTTATTTTTGCTTTTGATGTTGTAGGGCTTTCCCGGGAAGGGCGAATCAACCGACAGAATTCTATGGAATATAAATATTGTTTTTCGTATTAAAATGAGTATAATTTCTTATTTATTTTAGAACTCAAACGATCCATCTGATAAACTGAAGAAACTGAAGTCTTTATCTTTTGATGGTGATATGAAAGGCAAAGAACAAGAAAACAGTGGCGTTATACACCAGCCTAATGGCATAATGCAAAATGGCTTAAGCGATGACAATGGTTACCAGTAAGTTCTTTTCATTGTACTTTTAATATTCTGATTTGAACTTATCCCATTGTAAAACCAATATATTAATCTATTTAGATTTTTTTAGATTTTAAAATCAATTAAATTACTATTGTATGTGGTTAAAGAAACCAATTTTTTTTATTGAAATGTTACATGGGCAGGTACTCTGACTTTCATATTTTACATATCACGTGTTCATAGGATTATGTTGAAAATTGCAAGAAAGGTCATTCCATGTCAAATCAACAAGCATCACAGCCTGACTATTTCAGATTCAGATAAAATTTGGCATGTTAGTAGTACCCATTTTAATGATTGGGGTAGTTTAAACAATACATCAACTATGGCACGTTAAAAGACAGAAAAATGCTCATATACACTCATGTCCAAAAGTTAAGCATAGTTGCTGTTTATGTGAAAATTTCAGGAAATCTACATCGGAATGAAAGGAAACGTGATATGCAGGTGTAATAGGGTTGTAAAAGAAGAAAACGATGCAAAACAAGGATAATAACTACTTTTATTATCCAAAGAAAAGGGTTGAAAGAAAAAGGATCATAATACGAGTGTCAACCTTAGTGAAATAGAATGATTAAAACAATGTGATGCTGCAGTTCAATACATTGTGTGGGAACCTCAGATAGCCACGCAGGCTGCATAACGATTTCTCATACTTTCAATGTGGGTTTGGTTGAGTTGTGTGCTCAGAGTTCCAAGCCTCACGGAGAGCAGTTTTCAATCCCGGAACGGAGCTTGGTGGGTAGCAAGATGTCTCCCGAGCATATCCTACACATGCTGTATTGGATTCAGATCAGGAGAATTGGTAGGCCACTGTATGTGCTGGATATCTTCAGTTTGAAGGAAGTTGTCGACCAAGGCCGCACAGTGAGGAGGTGCATTATCATCCATGAATATGAAATCAGGATCAACAGCACCTTGAAAAAATCGAATGGTAGGCTCAAGGACTTCATGTCTGTATGTTTGACCGGTAACCGACCCCGTGTCAAAGATGTGGTGGTCTGTGCAGCCGTCCATCATGATGCCTGTCCAGACCATGACTCTCTCAAACGGAAAATGTCTTTATTTGATGTTTCCTGGGTAAAAACGCATTCCATGTTCTCTGCAAATTGTTGTACTACGGGAATCAGTTTGCAGACTAAACCTGGACTCGTCACTGAACATAGCATTGCCCCACTGTTGTCCACTCCACTTACGATGTTCCAAACTCCAGTAAACGTTGTTCCAAACTTCAGTGCAGATGTCAGGGGGATGCAAACTGCTGGTCGTCTGGCATAGAGACCAATGTGTCTGAGTCTCTTGTAAACAGTTTGTCTCGAAACAGTGACTCTGGTGGCGGCTATCAGGGCTGAACCCTGTTGTCTGGCAGAATGGTTCCTCATACGTCGGGCAGTTATCACCAAATATCGGTCTTGCTAAGTGGATGTTACCTTTGGCCGACCAGGTACTGGTCGTCGGGTAACATCTCTAGTGGTTTGGAACCTCTGCCACAGTCTGGAGATCATACATTGAGGCACATTCAGAATTCGAGATGCTTCGGTTTGGGATCGACTGGATTTCAGCATTCCAATAATTCATTCCTTCAAAAACATGTCCATTTAGAATCTTTGTGACATCCTTCATCCTTTTTGATTGTTAACAACACTCCTTACTACTGCAAAGAAAATTCTGCGAAATTCTGCCTCCACTGGCCATGCCGTTTGAGGCCGTTTCATACTCGTTCCGATGTGTACCGGTGCTTTGTGTATGTCGACGTCGACTGAACTGTTTTGTATGTGCACAATGATTTACCTTTGTCTCACAATTCTCCACAACTGATTGTGAATCATTGTATCCATATTAACTCAAAATTTTTCACATTTTAAGAATTATGCTTAACTTTTGGACACGAGTTTAGCTTAGTACTTGATTGTGCACATAAGTTGGTTTCTAATTAAGATAAAATAATATATATATATATATATATATATATAAATGTAAGCAGATAAGGACGGGAATGACCATATGAATTACATTGCGACACCCCTTTCCCGTTTAAAGCAGCTTTTTCACCCGGGTAACGCTCACGGCACCAACATAATTCCATGGTCAGTCTCCCAAATGTGCGAAAACAAAAGCACCAGAACAGACTCAGAACCAAAGAAGTAAACGAATTTTGAAAGAGAAACATCCGTCAATCTAACCCAATGGAACATCTCCTTATAAGAGTAAAGATGCTCATGCGCAGAGATATATCAGGATAACAGTTTCGCAGTCATGAATATTAAACCTCAATTATCAATATTTAGATTACAACTTTTCTTTAAAAAATGAATTGTAATAATGTTGTATAAAATTGATTGGACAATTTCTTTTTATAGCTTACTCTGCAAATTTTTTACATTTGTAAATGCAGTATTTCCTAAAAGTATCGTAATTTTGGTTTCTTTTAAAGTGACCAATTATTATATTTCTGAAGACATACTTTGTAAGGTTTGAATTCCAGTCGATTATATGATTTACCTTGATCCTGTATGATTCTCTTTTGTCGTGTAACTCTGTATATATTCCATATTTCTGGTGTTTTTTGATTGCTAAATCCAAGAATTTCACTGATCCATCTTCACACTCTGGATTTTCAATAAGGTCCAATTCGCTTGGGTAGAATGAAAAGTCAAAGCAAGGGGTGTTTTCATAGCCCCCAATTAACACATCATCGATGTAATGGAAGTAAGGCATTTCCGATAGGATATGGGTGCCTCTTTCGTATTTAGATAGATAGATAGATAGATATTTGCTAGTATTGACGAGCAACTCCCTCCCATAAGTATGCCCTTGATTTGCTTGTAAAAATTGCTTCCGTCGTGAAGTATGTTTTCATTTAATACCAATTCCACCAAGTCCATGTATCTTCTGTAGGTTATAAGTTGTTTTAAATCATATTCTTCATGTAGATCTTTCAGAATTAATTGTAAATTAGTTAAATCAATATTGTTATAAAGATCACGAAAGTCGTAACTTTTAAAGTTGATATCGTTATGGCAAAATCTCAGTCGGTTTATCAGTTCCTGTCCTTTTTTTTTTTTATCATGATAGAGTTATGCTTTTAATATCATGCATAACTATTTTGAGTAAATCCAGAAGTTTTTTGTTTGCTTTTTCCAAATATGAACCACATCCCACCGTCACAGTTCGAAACTTGACAGGTATTTTGTGTAATTTGGGGATGAGGACCAAATATGGATATTTTATTGTTTTAATATCTATTCCTATTCTTTTGTAAAGTGCCTTTATTCTTTTTGTCAGTATCAATGCGTTACTGGGTTTAAAGCATACATTTCATTGTCCCTGTAACTTTTGTATTGCGAATGTAACATTTCAAGGTCATTCAAAGTTTGCTTTGGCCTTAAAATTTCCAAAAAACCATTTAAAAATGAAACAGTAATATATATTGAAAATGTTGTAATTATTTATATGTTCAGTAAATGTCATCATGGGACCAATATGGGATCACATATAAATAATCAGTTTTGTGTGTAGTAGGTTATCTATTGAGAAAATCAGAAAATTATATTATGTTAAATAAATGATCATTTTAGACGTAAAAATTAAGCACACATCCACAACAGGTCTTTATTTTACTTCCTATAAGACGTACAAAATTTTTTTTAAAAAAGGGCCAGAGCACTTTCGAGCATAAGTACGCTCTTCATCAGTGGCTACATGGAAGTAAAATTTGAATCGTTTATATATAGACCAGATATAGCAACAAAATTTGCATAAATACAATTTACAAAAGAATCAACGTTTAGGCACGGATAAACCGAAAACTATAAAACAATCTTTTTTTTTAGAGTTTCAAAAATTCCAACAAAAGAACAGCATATTAAATTACAATTTAATTACAAAGATCGAAAAAGGGGGGGGGGGGTGACAACCAAGCACAATCCCAAAGTTGAAGACGTCAAAGATAACTTTGCAGAGACTTGAATTGCATGGATTCAAGAATGAGTCGCCAAGCATAACTCAAATTCATAACAGGGTCAAGATTATAAACAGACTCGCGGTAGATATAAATAAAAAGGGATTCAAAAAGGAGAATATCACAAGGGTTATTACAACGTATCAAAAGGAAAGTCTTTTCAAAAAGAGGCTGAAAATTATCTTTAACAACAAATTGAGCAAGAGCCATAGAAAGTTTACTATCCCTGACATCCCGAGCATGTTCTGCTAAACGGGTGTCAACAGTGCGTTTAGTACTTCCAATATAAAATTTAAAATTACCATCGGTGGACAACAGGGGAACAACATACACCCCAGAAAAGCCTTTAGAGTCATCCTTATCACCCAGTTTATCAGACCAAATACGGTTAAATAAAGAAGAAATATTAGAATGTGCAGTTCTGAAACCAAACTCAGAACAAAAATGGATAAAGGGGCGAAAAATCCGAGGATTGTATGGAAAACTAGACCTATAAGTCAAACGATCTTTTAAGGCAATAAGTTTAGTATCAAAAAGTGTATATTTACAGCGAACTTGGAAGAAAACCTTATAAATAAATTCAAAGGAGTAGGCAGCCTCACGGCCAAGGCCAAAAATAAAATAAATTTCATCACTTAAAGCAGAGATAGATGAACAAACATTAAAAGTGCGATTAAAATAAGCATAAAAAGAAGCTTTTTTGGAGGAAAGAGGATGGTAAGAATTAGCAGGAATACAAGAATTAGTAAAGGGGTTTAAAAAAATTTTTTTACGTCTTATAGGAAGTAAAATAAAGACCTTCTGTTGTTGTTGTTGAGACCCAGACCGTCCGACCTACCAGAAAGGTGTAAGGTAACTGTTTGGACGGCCGGGAAGTGCCACCCAATTTAGACCGGAACCCAGTGGAGGAGGCATCCACAGGGACCGTACCCTCCTTCCCCTACCACCAACCTCTCGGAAGGACTTACGGACCCACATGTTTAATGTTATCGTACTCCGCGTGAACACGGCGGCAGTTTTGGTAGCGGCTGGAATCGAACCCGGGCCTACCGAGTGCAACTCCAGCGCGCTAACCAATGGGCTACCGCACCCAGAGACCTTCTGTTGTGGATGTGTGCTTAATTTTTGCTATTATAACATCCGATGTGATGCCAAATTATTTATTTTAGACGTAGTTTATTAGAAAACACATTGCTCTAGTTTAGGAATGTGAGTATGGATTTTTCTCAATATAGTGTATATTTTCTACATGAATTTATTAAAAAATACATAAAATTGAAACACTTGAGTATTTTGAAAGATTATTTTCTGTAAACAATAGTATGCAACAAATATTTTAATATAAATCTGATGGATATAGTAGGTTACATTCATGAGAAAAGACATGTTTTCAGGGGTGTAATTTCATCATATTTAAAGGGGGGGGGGGTTCTTTGTTGTGACTTTCAGATATAACCATGTTAACATTCGTAATTTTTATTAACTGCAGTGAACTAATAAATTTTTTTTAAGGATATAAAGGTTTCTATTTGTTAACATGGCAGTTTTATGCGTATTGTTAGACCTTAATGAGCTGTTGATAAAATTCTACAATGTAAAATAATTAAATTTTTTAAATATATATTTTCTTTTCTAATTGTTCAATTGTATATAAAAATAACTTTAATGAAAATAAAAAAATTTAATGAAATGATAATAATAATATAAATTAATATTTAATGAAATGAAATAAATTTAATGAAATGTTTGTAAATGAGTATTATATGTATGTATTTTTTAAAACTTCTTATGACTTCATGATTTATGAGAAAGATAAATTAAATACACGACTGAATTGAATACTCATTTAAATTTAATGAAATTTGCATGAATACAAAAGGCCTCACATACCCCCCCTTATTTTAGATTCCTTAGATGACATGGCCATGCAGAGCTAAGCTTTAATCCAGAACTATCCAAGTAGTGGCACACAAACAAGGATAATGTTTAGATAACATATTTAAAATTAATTAAATTACAAAAATTTATTTCAAAATGAACAAATATTAATACTTTATGAAATATGTAACTGTATAAAATGTGATGCATAGATATTACTGAAATGATTTTCAACGGCAGCAAAAGTATTTGGATTGAAAAATTTTCTCTGTGTTTGATAGAAGTTAAACGCTTTATATAAAGAGTAAAATATATAATGATACAAATATAGAGATGCGAGTATGTCACGTTGTGCATTCCTCACTAAATAAAAGAGAAGTTACAAGAAAAGTATTACAACACGAACTCTTCAATTTTAATAAAACATTTACAACCATTATTGTAATAAATAATTTTAATCATTGTGAAGAAAACAATTCCACCATATCCCAACACTTACACTTAATGTACGTATACATATAAAGCTCTTTATCGTACTGCACAAATTATAAATTAATTCGCACTAAAGGCACCAATTTTGGAAACGCGTTCTTCTTAAGACGTTTCTACCTGTCATTGAATTTAACTAATGGACTCGTCCAAAATCACGTGACCCAAATGCCTTCTCGCTGGAGTCGTACTATAATGTATTGGGAAAATATTGGAATCATGTCGAAAATCACAACTCGAGTTTTCGACGGATCTACATGTTTCGAGACCTCTAGAATATGAAAAAACTATTTTTAGCGTGATGTCTGTGTGTGTGTCTGTGCAATGTATGCATCTACTCTAACTCAAAAACTAATGGACCGAATTTCAGAAAATTTGGTAGGTAAGACCCTTGGGTGTGACCCTGGTGCTGATTGATTAGTTTTTGGCACAATTTAGAAAAAAAGAACCCGCCTTTTTTTGCAAAATGGCCCACAAATATCTCATGTATTTACTCTAGCTGAAATACAAATTGACCAAATTTCACAAAATTTGGTAGATAAATCACATGTGGGATACTCTGCTGATTAGATTTTGGTATGATTCGGAAAAGAAAACAACCTGCCTTTTTTTATGAAATGGCCCGCAAAAATCACCAATATCTAAAAAAAGAAGACTACGTATGTTCAAATGTATCAATTAAATGCTTGTTTTATACGTAATGTTTGACGAAGTAAAGAGTAAGAACAACTCTATTACTGTAGAAATAACCATTCTCGAGATATTTGAGATTTTTCGCATTTTTTTATGCCGCCTTTGGAAAAATGTCCAATTACAAATAAAAGCAGAAATTAAATTAAAAATGCAAATTTAGCGTCATTTTGTGCGGTTAAACTCAATTTAATGAGTTCTTAAAGAAATAAAGAAAAAATTAATTTGAGTCTGCAGGGAAAGTCATGTGCTGCCCACATCAGATTTTTTATTGTATTTTAATAAAATATTCATATCTTGTACATTCTGGCATTCATTAGAAACAGATACAACAGATTAGCCAGATAAAGGGGTGTCTATCGAGCTCTTAAATAAGCACATACTCATAGGTTTAGTCATGAAAATATTAGATTGCTAAATCTGCCATTTCACTAATTAACAGAATTATTGGTTCCAAGAATTTTCAATTATTGAGTTTATTGTATGTTTTATTTTATAGCTCGTGTTCATTTCAAAGCTTAAAGATTAAATGAATTCTTCACTTTTTTATAGCCACCAATCTAATAGTCGACAATCTTCACCAAGTGAAGATATTGGAGGGAAGAAGCACATGATGAATGAAAAGTTGCCTAAGCACTCTGAACAAATGATGCCACCTTCCTCTGGAACAAATATGCCTGCAGGCGGCACCTCTCTTGGAGGTTTAGATCCTAATTTTGAAAGCGTAGGAATAGATCCACTTCAGTTTGATTATTCATCTGCTTTTATGCAATCCATAGATTCTCCCAATGCCATAGATTATGGCAATCAAGTAAGTAGGATTTTGAAGTATTTTCTAATATCACAGTTGAACATTAATCAGTTAAAATGAAATTAATTAATTAAGACACTGCAATCAAAATGTGTTTTTAACTAAACGTTAATGGCAATTGCTCAGACATGCCAACTGCACTGGATTGTCCGGAGTTTATCCGGAAAACTTAAAAAAATTTGTTGCTTTGCATTTCCCCCAAATGCTCCGGAAAGTAAATTTTTTTTTTGAATTGCAAAAATATTTAATTTTAATTAAATTCGCCTGTTTCTTTATGTTCCTGGTGTAACTGCTCCTCCCATAGCTGCCAATGCTTTGGATTTACCCGGAAAGTTTCCGATTTTCGGGCATTATTCCGATATTCCGATTGGAAACAGATTTCTTCTAATTTTTCTTTCACAAGCTAAAAGTCCCTACTTTTCCCCGATTCTGCTACAAAAATGTCCCCTCTTCCTCTAAAAATGATAAACAAATTTTCTTCACTTCCTTTCTGGCAACTTGCTACGGTTTTACGAACATTACTTCCAAAACTACGGATAATCCCGTGAAATACATGCATCCCACCATTCAATTCATATTCTCTGCTTTGCTGTGAGTTCAAAATTATCAGTTTGCATCCATTTTCTTCTTCTAATGAGTTCATCAGAACAATAGACCTATTTATAGTGTGAGTAAAAATAAAGAAAAATTTTACGAAACAAATTATATTTCGCTTAAATTATTAAGATTGCGCAATTCAGTCTTTTTCAGGCTTTGCTGAGTACACAGTTGCCTTTTTCCATCTATCTCCATCCCCTTATTATTGCACATTAACTTGACTAAAGTAGCTTATTTTCATATTTTGGTTGATTATAAAGGTTAATTTTTTAATTATTTTCATATAAATCGTACGATCGTGAAATTCAGTTTTTTTTGTTTTCTTTGCAGTCGTTGCCGAGAGTACACAATCATCCTTTTCCATCTGATCTCCCTATTGTTGCATATTAACTTGACTAAACTAACTTATTTTCTTACTTTGGTTGATTATGAAGGTTAATTTTATAATCATTTTCACATGAATGGTACGATCATAAAATTGAGTTTTTTTTCCCGCGGGCGTTTCTGAGATTATGCAATTATCCTTTTCCATCGATCTCCATCTCCCTATTGTTGCACATTAACTTGACTAAACTAGCATATTTTCATATTTTGGTTGATTATAAAGGTTAAATTGTTAATTATTTTCTAATAAATAGTAGAATCATGAAAAATTATTTTTTTTTTCCGCGAGCATTACAGAGAGTACGTAATTATCCTTTTCCATCCATCTCCATCTCCCTATTGTTGTACATTAAGTTGACTAAACTAGCTTATTTTCATATTTTGGTTAATTATAAAGGTTAATTTCTTAATTATGCCATTTTCCCTCTATTAGCCTTATTTTCTCTTTTGCCTAATTTAGGTTATTTTATCCATTTTTTTAAGTATGATTTATTTATTTTACAGTGATTTTGCATAACGTCGATGAATTTGCCTAATGTCGTGAATAAAAATCTACAGATTTCCAACCAAAAATCTACAGATTTTCAGCCATTCGGAGTTGGCAGCTATGTCCTATAAGATCATAACAGAGTAATTAAATTTAAAATACTGCCAAAAATAATGTTGAACATTCTTCTTTTTCCTCACAGTAATGCAGCAGGGTGTTTGTTCACTGTGAGAAAAAACCAAAATGAATTTCGATTAAACCTGGGCATTGAAATATTAGAATCCCTTATGATAAAAAAATGCAAATATTCTTGTCACAACTTATGTTGCTACAAGCAAAATTTTTCTGAACAAGAGCTTGTGAAAGCAAAAAAGCTATATATTCATCATTGAATAAATCTTTAAAAAAAAAAGGTAAAATGTCTACTATATTTTTGATTGAAAAGCATATAAAAATTAATATAATATTTTTAAATCTCTAATTTACTTGTTTTTGATAGTTAATAAGATTATGACAGCGACATGATTTTGTTAACTGTGCTAAATTATAAAATCGTTACGCTGCTCCTGACAGAGTTATTTGAATGTTGGCATGTCTGATTGCTTGTAGGTCTGCCTTTGGTAACAAAAATGCAACTAAATGCTATTTTTTTTTTTATTTTAAACAACTTTGGCAACTATTTCTAATAACAAAGTGCCAAAAGGCAACTATTTTTCTGAAGATTACTATTTTTGTAGATTAAGCAACTATTTTTATTTTCTAAAAGCAGTGCCATCATAATCTTGTATAGCAATAATACTTTTAGAAAAATTATGATCAGTGTAGCATTTTCACATACTACACAAAAATTCATCTTGCTGAGATGATTATGGTTCTAGTTTTCCTGAAAATTCCAGGTGGGTCATCCACGTGAAAACACCCATTTTAAGAAAAACTTGTTGCTCCATAGTCACGGATTTTTTTAAAATTTTTACCATGGATACACATGGTAATAAAACCCCCAAATCTGAATTTATAATGTATATATCGCAATAATTGCCAAGATACAGGCATTTGAAAAATGGCTATTTTTGACGAATGGCAGCCATCTTGTATTTTACACCAATGTTTATAAATGTAATAGCTTGAGAACTAATGGTTCAAATTAAATAATTCTGGTACTAATTTGAAGCTATTAATATCAGGAATATAAGTGCTATATCAAAAAATAATAAAAAATATATTTTAATATCGTTATTACATGAAAATTGCAAAAATCACCTTCGGATGGATAGTCAAGTTTAATGGGCTATAAAAAAATGGCCCCTAAAATTTTTTTCTGAAACTTGGTACAAATATTAACTAATATGTGCGTTTTAAGTACAAAAAAAATTAGAAAGGTAATATTTCTTATTACAGAGAAAAATAGCTATAAAACACTATTTTCTATAAAACACTATTAAATGATTAAAGCATCACATTTTACATGTGATGCTTTAATCATTTAAAAATATATATTTTTTAAAAATAAATAATGAGCAAAATCAAAACATAAGAATTTTTCTACACACTAACTAGTATGTGTGCTTTAAACACAAAAAAAATTAGGATGGTAATATTTAATTTTATGACTAAAGAAATACTGTTATATGTATAGGAAATCAATATAAAATTTCGGGGGTGCTGAAACATTCTAATAAAAATCTTCCTAAAAACCATACAGTTATCCGTTTTATATTTTATTTTCTTATTTTAAATTATGAAAAGGTTTAAATTATGAAAAGGTATTTTCTATATTCAGTAGAGCCGAATTTTTCATAACCATATTTTTCTGATTCAGTGTAATAAACTTGTTTCTTTTAACAATGATGTAATATATTCACTGATATGGATGGCATGGAGCATGAGTTTAATATTTTGATGGTATATACAAACACATACAGAATGAATAACTTTGTTTCCAACAGCTACATATTCTGTTGGATGTAGTGTGCAAAATTTACATAGTATTTTTATTAGTATATCCAGTTTTTCCTAGTGGCCACTGGCTCTTAAACCAATTTCATCTAATAGCAAGTATCACAATCTTTGGCACACATCTAAAGGTCTTGGCCATATATATAATGCATTTGGACCACAAGAATACATAAACATAACATATACAAACAAAACACACACTAATTTCTAATTCATTGGGATGCATTGGTACTCTTAAGAATTTCTGGAAATGGACAGTTATCACACCAGCTCACCATATTTTTCTGATTCAGTGTAATAAACTTGTTTCTTTTAACAATGATGTAATATATTCACTGATATGGATGGCATGGAGCATGAGTTTAATATTTTGATGGTATATACAAACACATACAGAATGAATAACTTTGTTTCCAACAGCTACATATTCTGTTGGATGTAGTGTTCAAAATTTACATAGTATTTTTATTTCATTATGATTTTCTTTAAATGCAGCATATAATTCTTTTAAATTATGCAAAAGTAATCTCTTTTGTTTTAATATTTTCTCATTTTCACTTGGTATAGATATGCATTATTTTCTTCATGGACACATACGACTGTTATAATAAAAACTAGTAACTTTTGTATAATATCAAATTTAATTTAACACTTATATCTCACTAGGCATTGATAACATCCCTTCCGTTTCTTTTAATTTTTCTTGTTTTTTTTTTAACCAAATTCTCTGTAGTAATATAACATGTCTTAGTTTGTTGGACTATCCATGAATCTTGGACTAATTTTAAAATCTGCATGTTTTCTTTAAATGATGCATCTAAAGAAAACTTCAATAATTTTTCATCATAAATGTGCAATTTTGGCAAATAATGTCTTGAAGTTTGTAGCTTATTATAATACTTTCAATACCCAATACTGTAGCAGTTTTAGTAGCAACGTGGCTACTTAATTTCTTAACTTGCATATAACTAAGTTTCCTCTTAGAGCTAAATCTATTGAACATTATTAGTGATAAATCCGAAAGTTCACAGCTTTTATTCAATTGTTCCATTACTATTGTGACTTCACTATAATCTGCATCATTGGTCATTTCCATGTCAGCAGTAGAAACCTCTGATTGACTAATTGATGAATGCAAGAAAGAATAACAAGACAGGCAGAATTTTTTTCTCCTGGAATGAGTAATTCTTGATTTATCATTGACAGTCTGAGAGAAATTGGTTTTAGGGACTTACTTCTGATTTTGGTGGTTTATTAAATAGATCACAAGTTTTCTGTCTTAAACTGTACCATTTCAGATATTAATCCTTGTGAACCTTGCATATACTACCACTCAAAACACAAGTACAGGAATAAATAGGAAGGCTTAATGACACATTGATTTTCTTGCATACAAAACATTCAATTTTTATAGCAAGACAAGAACTAACCATGGAACATAAATAAAAGAAATAATCATTGAAGCACAATTCACTGATTTATTTGTTGAACATACTCAGCTCTGAACACTTGAGCAAAAATGAGCTCTGAAAGGAATAAGTCACAGAAATGTAATATTGTATCTTACTTTAAATTCAGCCTAAGAGAAAACAGATGATGCAGAACAAGTAATCATTTCAGGAACTGACAACTGGTATATGTTAATTGCTATTACTTATATAACAGAACTATGAGTATTAGAGTTGAAACTTTGGAGGCAGCTGATGTCTTATGTACACAAAGACCAGAAACAGGTGTTTTTAAATGTTCCAGAAACAATATTGGTGCTGTAGGATAATTTTCTTCTACAATAGCTTGTTTGTTTGTGTTCAGTTTGTTGCTCCTGTTTCAACTGGATAGGGGATATTGCCTAGCGTTTCCTTTGGAGTTGGCAGAAGGCTAAAGATATGTTTTGGTGATCAACATGCTGTAGTTCTGTTTAATTTTTTTTTTTTTTTTTTTTTTTTTTTTATAATTTTAATGCTTTTCATGAAAATGAGTGTTTTATATTATCTAATTACAAATTATTTTTTGTGGAATTAACTATATGTATGCTGTAAAGCTTCAGCATTAAATGATAGTTGTCATTTATAACCAATATGCCAAAGATTATTGTACTTACTGCCTCTAAGGTGAAATTGGTTTAGAAGCCAGTGGCCACTAGGAAAAAATGTGCACCTTTAGCTCTACTGAATATAGAAAATACCTTCTTAAAATTTGAAATAAGAAAATAAAATACAAGAGAGATAACTGCATGGTTTCTAGGAAGATTTTTATTAGAATTTTTCAGCACTCCAGAAATTTTACACTGATTTCCCATACATATAACAGTATTTTTTTAGTCATTATTTAAATTAAATATTACCATTCTATTTTTTTTTATTTAAAGCACACATACTAGTTAGTGTGTAAAAAATGCCTATGTTTTATTTTTGCTCATTATTTGTTTTTAAAAAATATATTTTTTTAAATGATTAAAGCATTGCATGTCAAATGTTAACTAAATGTATATATGTTTTAAAGCTATTTTCTCTGCAATAAGAAATATTACCTTTCTAATTTTTTTTTTACTTAAAACCCACATATTAGTTAGTATTTGTACCAAGTTTCAGAAAAAAATATTAGGGCCATTTTTTTTTATAGAGCATTTAAGTTGTCCATCAATCTGAAGGTGATTTTTGCAATTTTCATGTAATAACGATATTAAAATATATTTTTTTAATTGTTTTGATATGGCACTTATATTCCTGATATAAATAGCCTTAAATTGGTACCAGAATTATTTAATTTGAGCCATTAGTTCTCATGCTATTACATTTTTAAACATTAGTGCAAAATCCAAGATGGCCACCATTTTGCAAAAATGTATCTAAATCTGGGTCATTATTGGGATATATATCTTACAAATTCAGATTTGGGGGTTTTATTACCATGTGTATCCATGGTAAAAATTTAAAAAAAAATCTGTGACTAGATCTGTGACAGAGCAACACTCATGGGGTGTCCTCATATGGAATGACCCTGGTTTGCTTAATTGAATCTCCTCTGAAAATTCAGGATTTTCAATTTTACCATATGTCTCTGAAATCTTATGTTACCATTATTATTTTTCTTCATTGTATTCTTCAAAAGTATTTAATTACTCTGCCGACGAAAAGACGTGAAAGTCGTAAGCCATGTCCCAAAAATGTTATGAAATAGGAAACAAAGCCTTTTCAGGTCATAGTTTTTCCGTTCTTGCATCTGGAAATCGGTTTCTCTATGATTTCAGAATTGACACTCGGTAAGTGGCATGTCCTCTGCATTACGATAAAGATGACCAATAATTTGCTTTCTACCCCCTTTTACAATCTATTTGCATTGACTAAAATTTTTTATAATTATTACATGTTGCATACAAAAAACTATTTTTCAAACGTATTCTTAATGAAATATAGTTTTTTTTTGCAGCTTATCTTGACGAATTGCATTTGTACTCAATTCTCAATATAGTTCGTTGTGAAAATATTTTCCACTTATGTAATCTGTTTGTAAAGACTAAGATTTTCATAATTATAATGTGTTGTATATAAAAGAGCTATTTTTCAAATGTATTATTAATGAAATAAGAGGCTTTTTTGCAACAGTATCACAAAAAATTGCAGTTGCATGCAATCCTTGGTATATTTTGTATAGTTGTGAAAATATTTTCCTCATTTGCAATCTATTTGCATCGACTAAAATTTTGATAATTATTGCAGAAATCTATTTTTCAAATGTATTATTAATGAAATGGACTATTTTCTGAATAACAGTATTAAAATATTAATTTGGGTACTTAGGAATGCAATCACTTCAAATGATAAATTTGAATTTTGGTGTGATCCATTCCTCTATTGCAATATATTTGCTGATTTAGTTGCTCCATTTAAATATTTAATAGGTTTCTATAATTTAAATTGCAAAATATAAAACTCAACATAAATTGAATTTGAAATATAACTTTCAAATGTTGTTTTATCTTTATACTGATTTATAATTTTTTTAACTGTTTTATGAAATATATCTAATATTTTTTGTAGATATCTACAATAACTTAACTGTAAAGAAATGTTATCTTAAGGCATGGTGAAGTCACAAAAATGTCATTATGTAAAGACTGGATAATTTGTTTGAACACAGCAGATTAAGATTTATTTCACCTCTTCAAATCTGTAGGAAGGTTCATTATTTGTCCCATTAAAATATTTTCAAAACATGTTTTTATAGTATACAGAGGTTTGAGAAGTTAACAAACAATGTTTTAATTTAAAGTAAATAAGAGTGAGGATAAGAATGCTGGATTTGTGTTTGATATGGAATTTATGTTTCTGAACAGAGTAGGGCAAACCATACAAATTGTGATCATCCTATGAAAATTTATCATGCCATGTGCCATTATATTTGTTTTTTTCTCATTTTGCTAATTTTTCATGTCTTCTCCCTCAAAAAAATTATTGGGGATTACCCCCTCCCTTCACACACACTTAAGTGGTGTCTGGCTCCAAGTGAACAGGAATCACATTTCAAGTTTACAGCAACTTCAAATTTCTTAAATTTCTTGAATTTTAAAAATTCTTTGAATAAAACATATTTGAATTTTGTATGCTTGTTAAATCCAGGTAATTTTAATTTGCTTTGTACTAATTAAAAGTTTATAATTCTTTTATCAAATTCATAATCAGGCTAACAGTGAGATCATTATAAGCGAGGTCTAGTGCACTCCGCATTTCAAGTATTTGCATTTGTGGCACACCCTGTAATGTAAATTTACAGAAAATTCATTTTTTCCATTTGTATAAATTTTTCACAATCATTTTACAAAATTACCTAACCTTTGTACCAAATTTAAAGTCTATCTTCAACAGTTCGTGTTAATCTATATTTTTATTGTTTTTGTATGTAACGTACCACATATTTAAATTTTTGGAAACTGATTTTTCTTGTGGGTATTTAATGACTTACTTGCCTCTGAAAAAATTTCAAATCTATATGTTCTGGGAAAAAGTAGGTAGAATTTTCTGGATATACATGAAAAAAGTGTTTGGGAGGAAATTTTGAAAGTTAGAAGCATTGTAACTTTTTTTAATGGCACACTAATTTTCTTTACTAGATGACATCTAGGAAGATGGTCATGAATCGCACAGATGAAAAATTCGGTTCTTCAAATTTCTCTTGCACAGATCCCCAGCATTTTTTCATGGAAGTGAGTACTTTGAGCTCTTTTTAATTTTAACTCTTTAACTTCTGCATTTTAGAAATTAAATTATTTCTTAAATGGGGTCTTAGAATCTGTAGATACAATTCTTCTGCAAATGAATTTCTTATAAGGGAATTTTAATTGCTGTTGATTTGACATTGGTCTTTGGAAAATATTTCAGCTCTATTCACGTACTCAAGGTCAACCAATGCCTGTAATGGGTCAGCAGCAGTTTTCAATGCAGCAACAAGGACAAATGCAAGCTGCAAACCCTGCAGCTTCTCCTGCTCCTTTTGCTTCCAGTCCCTATGTCATGAATCAAGACCCTTATGCTGCAGCTGCTGCAGCTCCAATGGGAACCATTATGCCTGGTATGCTTCTTTGTGTCTATACTTGGGTCTTCTGAATATTTTATACCTTGTTTCAACTCTAGTATGAAGCCAAACAAAAGCCCAGTAGAACCAAATCACTCTCAATTGGTGGATGGGAGGTTACCAGAAGAATAATTTTTTTCTAATCTCTATTTTTAAGTCACAGGGATCATCCTGGACATTTTATTTATTTTGGCAGATTAATCTCAAAATTTTAAAATCACTGTCAAATATCGCTATATTTTTTTTTAGTGTTACACAGTTATGTTGACAAACAGTTATATACAGAAAAAAGATTAAAAATACTTTTTATGTATTAAGTTTAATAATATTAAAGGACAAAATTTTCTGGTAAAAGAGTTTGTCTCTCAAAATTGCATATGTCAACTATATATTTTTGTGAAAAATGTAAAGTTTTCATTGCCAATGTGTTTTTTGTACTTATTTTAAGGAAATACATATGTTTCAAAAATACCAACAAACTCCATAATGCTTAAATAAAAATTGAAAACACAATTTTTAGAAGAAAATAGGACTACTTTGAACATGTTTGGTTACACTGATATTTTAACAGTTTCACAGCTGATTAAAAACCAGCTGATGTTACTTTTTTGTTTGTTTTGTTTCTTTACATTTTTAATTTACTATTTGCCATTATTATAGGTTTATTTGTTGTTTTTAGCTGATTTATTGGAACCAAAACTTAATTATTAATAAAAACACTTAAATAAATGCTAGTGTCCTGTAAAGAAATTGCTATTAATAATCCATATTGGATGAAAAATTTTAGTAAATGCCATTAGTACATATAAGAAAAAAGTAGATAATAGTCAATATAGAAATTACAGTTACACACAATTAGAAGAAGCAACTTTAAAAATAATTTAGTGGAATTAAAGTGAATAATTGTTTCCTGTCATGTAATACAAAATTTTCTCTTTAATTTGGCACAATATATAGCCATAATAAACCTTATATAGCCAATCTATGATTTAGAAAAGACCCAGCAGTGCCTTCATGGAAATGCAGATGAATTGATCCATTTATTTAATTTTAATGATATTAATTTGTACCAAACATACACATATATTGTATTAAAATGTTGACAACAGCCCCAGCTTTTAAATGATGCATCAATGAATTTTCTGTTGTATTAGAGCAGTAGTATAAAGCTCTTAAATAAATTATAGAGCAAATTAATTTTCGAATTAGCCCTACTTGTTTGGCTACTGTGAACATTCATCCAAAAGAAATAATTGACTTATAAAATGATGATCTAAAATATTTTCTGCTGTCACATTTTATAAAGGAAACTTCTCCCATGGTTTTAAAAATATTACAAAGATATTATGAATAATAAAAAACTTATTCATCCTTAAGTAGATTTTCCCATATCAAAATACACCTATTTGATGATATTTAAATGATTTAAACAATTAAAAATAAATTTATTATTTAGATCTTTAATACTGAAGCTTGAAACTTTTGTTATTGTTGCTTTACAGGATTTGAAATATATGAATGCCAATATATTGCACTACATTCATTTTGAAGTAATGATGCGTATATACCAAAATCGGTGGTTGGTGATCTTAGTAAACAGCTGGGGCAAAGTTTCCTAGCTAAAAAAAATGTCTATAAATGTTGAACTTCAAGATCATTCAACAATATATAGCTTACATTAAAAGTCATTTTATGGAATTCTGCGTTCTCTTTTATTTTATTACTTCCAATTGTTCCAAAAAGTCTGTTGCCCAATCCAAAAGGCATCTTTAAAATGTAATGTATTAATGCCATGACATGAATACATAGCAAAATTTTAAGTAGGAATTCTGTTTATTCAAATACAGCCAAACCTGTTTGAAATGAAACCTGCAGGAAATGGTGGAAAATATTTTCATCCCCTTCCAAAAATATAAGAAATTTTTATTTCCCCTGTGTGAAATGGAACCTGCATAACGCGGAAATGGACGGCCAATTTAAAATAATTTATTAATAAAAAGCACCTGTTGTATAACAAAATTTAGAATGAAAAAAAATCATTCAACTAGTATTTTAGACTTTTATTCCCAAGGGAACCATTTTTCACAGAATTTTCTGTTAAATCATATGGCAGATTTTCTGAAAGCTGTTTCAGAACTTCATGAATTTTCAGTTAATCAGAGAGATTTTGAAGGTATAGGAATAGGCTAACAGTCAAGGACATGGGGTCCACATTTTTTAAATTTACATATACTTCTGTGATCACAGTATTCAAAAATGTACATATATACATATTTTAAAGAATTGGCTATTATGGTATAATATAGTATTTATCAGGTGCATCTAAATAACACTTTTTAGAATTTATAATGTCTAGTGTATAGGTAAGAAATTACATGTGGACCATCTGTATTTCCAGCTAAACCTTAAACTTCACTTTTCCTGCAATAACCTGTATGAAATGGAAACCTTTTCAGGATGGAAAATTCTTCCGGTCTCCTGAAATTCCATTTAAGGCAGATTTGACTGTATTACAATTTGATTAAAATGCACATATATCGATTTAGAAATCAGCAAAAATAATCATTTTGAGAACTTTTGACAAATTTTATTAACATTCAGAAAAATAAATTTTCTATCACAAATAGTGGTAAACATGGTAGACAGTGCACCCCCCCCCCCCCCCTCCGTGTTGTCTGCAATGTTAAGGTCAATGTTTGGTAAGTAAAATAACACATGCACCATTGCATAAGATTCAAACCAAGGATGAGGTGTGGAAAGTTGTTGTTGTTGTTGAGGTGTGGAAAGTATAGTCACCTTAAAAACTAAATTTAGAGAAACAGATATTTAAGAAAAGAAACATGGGTTCAATGCTATCCTTTTTATTAAAAGATAGCAATGTTTAAGATTTCTAATTTCGGAAAGCATCGTTAACCCTTTCGTGACGAACGGCACGCATAGGTGCCAGATGCGAACATGCATTCAAGGACGAGCGGCACTCACTCGGACCAGAGGAAATTTTACCGCAAGCGGATAGTGGCACGCATAAGTGCCAGTACGCAGAACGTTTTAATTTGTGAACTAGATGGCGTTACTTGTCCATGGAACTAACTTCAATGCATTTTGCAGAGGCATGACCTTGGTAGAAGAGGATCGAATGAATTATTTCTCCATTTGGAGCGGTGAAAATCATTTTGTAACATAAACAAACAGAGCAATTCTCGTAGCATCAACAATTTTATAATTGAGTTTCGGTTTTTATTTTTATTTCAGCATTATGATTTCGTTGGTGAATCATAGGAATATAAGAGAGTATTTTTTTTTGTTTGGGTTTTAGAGGCAGTGAAATTATTCGTTTATTTCGGATAAAAGAATGGGAGCAACTAACGAGTATTTTGTATTCAGATTTGTATGAAAATTACACATCAAATAGAACATAAATATTTCTTTTATTCCTGTAAAAAGTAGATTTCTGTGTTGAATAGGTGATTTTTAGTGAATTTTTTTCGAGAGTTAGGCTTAGCGCAAAAAATGCGCCGTCTTTTTCGACCAGTTCGGAAGCGAAGCGCGTCGTCCTTTGGGCCGCGACAGCTCCGGAATGCCGCCGTCCCGAAAGGGTTAATAAAAAGAATGTTTTTATGATAGATGGTCATATTGTATCGTTTTCTGCATTCTTAGGTTGGAACAAGGTCTAAAATACTACATGTCTGCTGTATTTTAACTAGCATGCTGTAAAGTTACAGTAAAAAATTATGTAATAAAAATTGTGAAGTTTCTGGAATGCTGTATGTTTGAAAAGTCTCTTTTTTTACTATAGAAAAACATATCTTGGGAAAATGTTCAATATTAAAAAAAGTGATATTTATATTTTCATATTTAAAAAATTAAAAATTTGATGTGACAAGCACTTAACTCCTTACCGCTCAAATTCACTTTTTACTTTTTTTATTTCATGATGCATTAAGTTGAATTTAATTGCAGAAAATAAAATTGATATTTTTCTGATATTATATCCAATTTGCATTTTTATGTATCTTTGTTTCATTTGGCAACTTTTTTTTTGGTATTTTAAAACATCTTCAACTCCTCAAAATTAAAAAAATAAATAAATAAAATATCTCAAGAGCAGTTAGTTCATCCTAGAGCCATGGAGTCAGTTTTATTCATTTTGTTGTCAAAAATTACACAAAGAACAAATATATAATTAAGTTATTTCAGCAATTTTAGTCATTTATTTCAGATTTCCACGATCTTTGTAATCACTATGTAAAAAAGAGATGGTTATATTTTTCTGAATCATATCAAAATCTAATTAGTATGAGCATAACCTTCAAGGTACTTAACTACTAAATTTTAAGAAATTTCAACAATAGTAATTTTATCAAAAACTACAGTGCAAAATGTATTCAGCTCCTCAAAATTAAAAAAACTTAAAATGTCTTGAGAATAGTCCACCTTAGAGTAATGGCATTGGTCTTATTCTTTTTGTTGTCAAAAATTATGTATGACACAAGTGTTTAACTGATGTATTTGAGCACACATAGTCTTTTATTTTAGATTTTGGCAATTTTTGCAGGCAAAAGAGAAAGTTGATTCTTTTTTCCAAATCGTACTAAAATCTAATAAGCACCAAAGTACCCCACAGGTGATTTGTCAACCAAATTTTGTAATGGTCAATTATTTTTCACCTAGAGTGGATATTTACATTTTTGTAGGCCATTTCGCAATTAAAAAAAAAATCTCCGAATTGCATACCAAATTTTATGAAATTTGGTCAATTAACTTTTTTGAGTTAAAGTGGATACATGCGTTGCACAAGACATATACACAGGCAAGGCACACACATAGATGTCTTGCTAAAAATAGTTTCTCAGGTTCTAGAGTGTTTGTTCTAAATGTGTAGATCCATCAAAAGCTGGAGTTGCTATTTTTTTATCTATACATTACTATCTATTGTAGGAAAAATAAAAATAAAATTATTATTAAAAATGAGTAGTTATCTTAAATGAATTTACTCGTATTATTTGCTAACCAACGCGAATGCTTTTTGTAATTAATCAGTTTCTCTATTGCCATTATTTTAACTTTTAAGTAGCATTTGCAGAACTTTAACACTTTACTGTATATTGGATTCAAAAGAGTATGTAAAAAAGTGGTAAAATTCAATTTATACAGTATGCTAGTTTAGTTGATATGCATGAATATATTTTGTGTAAATGATTTTAATTTGATAATATGAAATGTATATGCATTTGTAATAAAAATCATTGTTTATCACTTTTTAAAATGTATTTTAATCAACAAAGGGATGCATTTGTTGACTTAAAACTAATAATAATTACTTAATAATAACGTAATTCTTGAAAATGCAACTTTATTCAATCTTTACATTGCGTCCAAAGAAACATCCACCACAATTCTGCAACCCGATCGCCACACAGCTTGTGTAAAATCTCTGAATGCCAACTTTTGTTTTATCAGCTATAAAAATTATGTTGACTTGGTCATGGAGTCTGTTACATATTGTTTTGTTAATATGAATCATAAATTAATATCCAATCCATCACCGGGCCAATCTTGTTTGCATGCTTCCTTCCCATTTCATGTTTCTCTCCTAAATATTGTAAAATTAGAAATAGATTAAATAATTAAAATTTCAATTATTTTTACTTCTAAAGAATCACTAGCTTAATTTCCTGTGCATTTCTGTTTTTTTTTCATTATGTCAAATTTTTTAATGTCAAAGCAAGCATTGGGTTATTTTACAAGATATATATATATTTCTGATATAAAAGTGGTAACAGATTATAAACATTAAAATACATTTTTTCTTCCCTAATAAAGCAACATAGTCTAACCTGAGAATTTCTGTGTTTTCATGAGATTTCATTATACCAAAGCATTTCTTTTAATTGCACCCATATCTTGATTTATAAAAGATTTGATAATTTTAGAAGATATAGACAGTGGTTGGAAGTAGCGCTCTACAAATAGCGAAACTACAGTAGTCAATATTTTTTCTTTTAGTTTGTAGTGTAGTAACACATTACTTTAAAAAATAAGTAGTATAATTAGTGATGCGATACAATAAATCACTCCTTTGTATCGAGTTTAATGCTATTTTTAATGGTATTTCAGTAAACAAACAAGGTGCCGTTCTACATATCACATGATCACCCCTTTCTTCTTTTGTACGAAATATAGTGGTCTGCGCAATGATGTGCCAAGTTTTTTGAAACAGATGAAAAATGTTGGTTGTTTTAGCTGACAAGATATGTTCAGAGCTAATTTCCCGTCTCATACCAAATAAAATGAGATAGAATTCAATGCATTCTGCCATCGAATACAAGATTTTCGATGCTGCAGAGTTAGGAAGGCTATTGCTTCTTGAAGTTGATTTTCATTATATGAATCTTCCGAAATCCCAAAAGATCCTGCTTATCTAATTACAATTTTGAGATGCAAATTCTACTAAAATGAACAAACATGTTTTTAAATAAATAATTTTAACTTTTATTTTATACTTTTGTTTTATTTTATTGTTTTCAGAAATGGGTAAAAGTGTAAAGATTGGTAAGTTCATCAGTAAATTTGGGAATCAGTAAATTGTACTTATTCAGAATAAATATGTTAAATTAGTACAGTATATCCATATCCTCAAATTTTTGTGTAAATTGAAGCTGTGGCAAAATTCGTCTTATTAAAGTAGTTAAGTAGTGACTACATTTAAAAAGTAGTTTGTACTCCATACTTTTTTTTGAAAAGTAGTTAACTACATTTTTCAAAAAGTAGTTGTAGTTCACTACAAAAAAAAAAGTAGTTTTTCCAACTACTGGACACAGATATATTTACAATAAAGATGAAGATTATATAAATACTTTAAGAATATAATATTATTTCTATAAAAGGACAAACACATGCATATGTCCAACCTGTGAATTTCTGTGTTTTCTTGGGATTTCATTGTGCCAAAGTATTTCTTTTAATTGCACCCATATCTTCTTTTATGCAAGCATTTGGTTATTTTAAGATACAGATATGTTTCTGGTAAAGGTAGAAATAGATTAAGTTAGTATTTCTGTTATTAGTAGAAATAGATAAAATATCTTAATATTTTGTTATTTTTACTCACATACAGGAAAACTAGCGTAAGCCCAATCTGTGAATTTCTGTGCTTTCATGGGATTTCATTATGCCAAAGTAGTACTTTTAATTGCACCCATATCTTGTTTTATGCAAGTATTTGGTTACTTTAGAAGACACATATATTTCTGGTAGAACTAGAAATAGCTATTATTTTTACTCACATACAAGAACATAAAGTATAAGTCCAACTTGTGAATTTCTGTGTTTTCCCAGGATTTCATTATGTCAAAGCATTTCTTTTTATTGCACCCATATCTTGCTTTGTGTAAGCATTTCGTTATTTTAGAAGATACAGCTATATGTCTGCTAAAAGTAGATTTAATATTTTAAAATTGCATTATGTTTACTCCCGTAAATGTTCACTACCAACTAAGTCCAACTTGTGGCTTTCTTTGTTTTCACAGGATTTCACTATGTCAAAGCATTACTTTTCATTGTGTCCATATCTCATTTTGTAAGCAAGCATTTAATTATTTTAAATGATACAGATGTATTTATGATAAAATTGAAAATAGATTAATTATTTTTAAATTCTATTATTTTTACTCACATAGAGGAATACCAGCATAAGTCCAACCTGTGAATTTCTGTGTTTTCAGATACAGCTATATGTCTGGTAAAAATAGATTTAATATTTTAAAATTGCATTATTTTTACTCGCATGAAGTTTCACTAGCATAAGTCCAACCTGTGACTTTTTGTGTTTTCACGGGATTTCATTATGCCAAAGTAGTACTTTTAATTGCACCCATATCTTGTTTTATGCAAGCATTTGGTTATTTTAGAAGACACATATATTTCTGGTTGAACAAGAAATAGCTATTATTTTTACTCACACACAAGAACACAAAGTATAAGTCCAACTTGTGAATTTCTGTGTTTTCACAGGATTTCATTATGCCAAAGCATTTCTTTTTATTGCACCCATATCTTGCTTTGTGTAAGCATTTGGTTATTTTAGAAGATGCAGCTATATGTCTGCTAAAAGTAGATTTAATATTTTAAAATTGCATTATGTTTACTCCCATAAATGTTCAATACCGTAAGCCAACTTGTGGATTTCTTTGTTTTCACAGGATTTCACTATGTCAAAGCATTACTTTTAATTCTGTCCATATCTTATTTTATGCAAGCATTTAATTATTTTAGATGATACAGATGAATTTCTGATAAAATTAAAAATAGATTAATTATTTTTAATGTCTATTATTTTTACTCACATAAAGGAATACCAGCATAAGTCCAACCGGTGAATTTCTGTGCTTTCACGGGATTTCATTATGCTAAAGCATTTCTTTTAATTGCACCCATATCTTGTTTTATGCAAGCATTTGGTTATTTTAGAAGACACATATATTTCTGGTTGAACAAGAAATAGCTATTATTTTTACTCACACACAAGAACACAAAGTATAAGTCCAACTTGTGAATTTCTGTCTTTTCACAGGATTTCATTATGCCAAAGCATTTCTTTTTATTGCACCCATATCTTGCTTTGTGTAAGCATTTGGTTATTTTAGAAGATGCAGCTATATGTCTGCTAAAAGTAGATTTAATATTTTAAAATTGCATTATGTTTACTCCCATAAATGTTCAATACCGTAAGCTAACTTGTGGATTTCTTTGTTTTCACAGGATTTCACTATGTCAAAGCATTACTTTTAATTCTGTCCTTATCTTATTTTATGCAAGCATTTAATTATTTTAGATGATACAGATGCATTTCTGATAAAATTAAAAATAGATTAATTATTTTTAATGTCTATTATTTTTACTCACATAAAGGAATACCAGCATAAGTCCAACCGGTGAATTTCTGTGCTTTCACGGGATTTCATTATGCCAAAGCATTTCTTTTAATTGCACCCATATCTTGTTTTATGCAAGCATTTGGTTATTTTCGAAGATACAGCTATATGTCTGGTAAAAATAGATTTAATATTTTAAAATTCCATTATTTTTACTCGCATGAAGTTTCACTAGCATAAGTCCAACCTGTGTCTTTTGTGTTTTCACTGGGTTTCATTATGCCAAAGTAGTACTTTTTATTGCACCCATATCTTGTTTTATTCAAGCATTTGGTTATTTTCGAAGATACAGCTATATGTCTGGTAAAAATAGATTTAATATTTTAAAATTGCATTATTTTTACTCGCATGAAGTTTCACTAGCATAAGTCCAACCTGTGACTTTTTGTGTTTTCATGGGATTTCATTATGCCAAAGTAGTACTTTTAATTGCACCCGTATCTTGTTTTATGCAAGCATTTGGTTATTTTAGAAGACACATATATTTCTGGTTGAACAAGAAATAGCTATTATTTTTACTTACATACAAGATCACAAAGTATAAGTCCAATCTGTGAATTTCTGTGTTTTTACAGGATTTCATTATGCCAAAGCATTTCTTTTTATTGCACCCATATCTTGCTTTGTGTAAGCATTTGGTTATTTTAGAAGATGCAGCCATATGTCTGCTAAAAGTAGATTTAATATTTTAAAATTGCATTATGTTTACTCCCGTAAATGTTCACTACCAACTAAGTCCAACTTGTGGCTTTCTTTGTTTTCACAGGATTTCACTATGTCAAAGCATTACTTTTCATTGTGTCCATATCTCATTTTGTAAGCAAGCATTTAATTATTTTAAATGATACAGATGTATTTATGATAAAATTGAAAATAGATTAATTATTTTTAAATTCTATTATTTTTACTCACATAGAGGAATACCAGCATAAGTCCAACCTGTGAATTTCTGTGTTTTCAGATACAGCTATATGTCTGGTAAAAATAGATTTAATATTTTAAAATTGCATTATTTTTACTCGCATGAAGTTTCACTAGCATAAGTCCAACCTGTGACTTTTTGTGTTTTCACGGGATTTCATTATGCCAAAGTAGTACTTTTAATTGCACCCATATCTTGTTTTATGCAAGCATTTGGTTATTTTAGAAGACACATATTTCTGGTTGAACAAGAAATAGCTATTATTTTTACTCACACACAAGAACACAAAGTATAAGTCCAACTTGTGAATTTCTGTGTTTTCACAGGATTTCATTATGCCAAAGCATTTCTTTTTATTGCACCCATATCTTGCTTTGTGTAAGCATTTGGTTATTTTAGAAGATGCAGCTATATGTCTGCTAAAAGTAGATTTAATATTTTAAAATTGCATTATGTTTACTCCCATAAATGTTCAATACCGTAAGCCAACTTGTGGATTTCTTTGTTTTCACAGGATTTCACTATGTCAAAGCATTACTTTTAATTCTGTCCATATCTTATTTTATGCAAGCATTTAATTATTTTAGACGATACAGATGAATTTCTGATAAAATTAAAAATAGATTAATTATTTTTAATGTCTATTATTTTTACTCACATAAAGGAATACCAGCATAAGTCCAACCGGTGAATTTCTGTGCTTTCACGGGATTTCATTATGCTAAAGCATTTCTTTTAATTGCACCCATATCTTGTTTTATGCAAGCATTTGGTTATTTTAGAAGACACATATATTTCTGGTTGAACAAGAAATAGCTATTATTTTTACTCACACACAAGAACACAAAGTATAAGTCCAACTTGTGAATTTCTGTGTTTTCACAGGATTTCATTATGCCAAAGCATTTCTTTTTATTGCACCCATATCTTGCTTTGTGTAAGCATTTGGTTATTTTAGAAGATGCAGCTATATGTCTGCTAAAAGTAGATTTAATATTTTAAAATTGCATTATGTTTACTCCCATAAATGTTCAATACCGTAAGCCAACTTGTGGATTTCTTTGTTTTCACAGGATTTCACTATGTCAAAGCATTACTTTTAATTCTGTCCTTATCTTATTTTATGCAAGCATTTAATTATTTTAGATGATACAGATGCATTTCTGATAAAATTAAAAATAGATTAATTATTTTTAATGTCTATTATTTTTACTCACATAAAGGAATACCAGCATAAGTCCAACCGGTGAATTTCTGTGCTTTCACGGGATTTCATTATGCCAAAGCATTTCTTTTAATTGCACCCATATCTTGTTTTATGCAAGCATTTGGTTATTTTCGAAGATACAGCTATATGTCTGGTAAAAATAGATTTAATATTTTAAAATTCCATTATTTTTACTCGCATGAAGTTTCACTAGCATAAGTCCAACCTGTGTCTTTTGTGTTTTCACTGGGTTTCATTATGCCAAAGTAGTACTTTTTATTGCACCCATATCTTGTTTTATTCAAGCATTTGGTTATTTTCGAAGATACAGCTATATGTCTGGTAAAAATAGATTTAATATTTTAAAATTGCATTATTTTTACTCGCATGAAGTTTCACTAGCATAAGTCCAACCTGTGACTTTTTGTGTTTTCATGGGATTTCATTATGCCAAAGTAGTACTTTTAATTGCACCCGTATCTTGTTTTATGCAAGCATTTGGTTATTTTAGAAGACACATATATTTCTGGTTGAACAAGAAATAGCTATTATTTTTACTTACATACAAGAACACAAAGTATAAGTCCAATCTGTGAATTTCTGTGTTTTTACAGGATTTCATTATGCCAAAGCATTTCTTTTTATTGCACCCATATCTTGCTTTGTGTAAGCATTTGGTTATTTTAGAAGATGCAGCCATATGTCTGCTAAAAGTAGATTTAATATTTTAAAATTGCATTATGTTTACTCCCGTAAATGTTCACTACCAACTAAGTCCAACTTGTGGCTTTCTTTGTTTTCACAGGATTTCACTATGTCAAAGCATTACTTTTCATTGTGTCCATATCTCATTTTGTAAGCAAGCATTTAATTATTTTAAATGATACAGATGTATTTATGATAAAATTGAAAATAGATTAATTATTTTTAAATTCTATTATTTTTACTCACATAGAGGAATACCAGCATAAGTCCAACCTGTGAATTTCTGTGTTTTCAGATACAGCTATATGTCTGGTAAAAATAGATTTAATATTTTAAAATTGCATTATTTTTACTCGCATGAAGTTTCACTAGCATAAGTCCAACCTGTGACTTTTTGTGTTTTCACGGGATTTCATTATGCCAAAGTAGTACTTTTAATTGCACCCATATCTTGTTTTATGCAAGCATTTGGTTATTTTAGAAGACACATATTTCTGGTTGAACAAGAAATAGCTATTATTTTTACTCACACACAAGAACACAAAGTATAAGTCCAACTTGTGAATTTCTGTGTTTTCACAGGATTTCATTATGCCAAAGCATTTCTTTTTATTGCACCCATATCTTGCTTTGTGTAAGCATTTGGTTATTTTAGAAGGTGCAGCTATATGTCTGCTAAAAGTAGATTTAATATTTTAAAATTGCATTATGTTTACTCCCATAAATGTTCAATACCGTAAGCCAACTTGTGGATTTCTTTGTTTTCACAGGATTTCACTATGTCAAAGCATTACTTTTAATTCTGTCCATATCTTATTTTATGCAAGCATTTAATTATTTTAGACGATACAGATGAATTTCTGATAAAATTAAAAATAGATTAATTATTTTTAATGTCTATTATTTTTACTCACATAAAGGAATACCAGCATAAGTCCAACCGGTGAATTTCTGTGCTTTCACGGGATTTCATTATGCTAAAGCATTTCTTTTAATTGCACCCATATCTTGTTTTATGCAAGCATTTGGTTATTTTAGAAGACACATATATTTCTGGTTGAACAAGAAATAGCTATTATTTTTACTCACACACAAGAACACAAAGTATAAGTCCAACTTGTGAATTTCTGTGTTTTCACAGGATTTCATTATGCCAAAGCATTTCTTTTTATTGCACCCATATCTTGCTTTGTGTAAGCATTTGGTTATTTTAGAAGATGCAGCTATATGTCTGCTAAAAGTAGATTTAATATTTTAAAATTGCATTATGTTTACTCCCATAAATGTTCAATACCGTAAGCCAACTTGTGGATTTCTTTGTTTTCACAGGATTTCACTATGTCAAAGCATTACTTTTAATTCTGTCCTTATCTTATTTTATGCAAGCATTTAATTATTTTAGATGATACAGATGCATTTCTGATAAAATTAAAAATAGATTAATTATTTTTAATGTCTATTATTTTTACTCACATAAAGGAATACCAGCATAAGTCCAACCGGTGAATTTCTGTGCTTTCACGGGATTTCATTATGCCAAAGCATTTCTTTTAATTGCACCCATATCTTGTTTTATGCAAGCATTTGGTTATTTTCGAAGATACAGCTATATGTCTGGTAAAAATAGATTTAATATTTTTAAATTCCATTATTTTTACTCGCATGAAGTTTCACTAGCATAAGTCCAACCTGTGTCTTTTGTGTTTTCACTGGGTTTCATTATGCCAAAGTAGTACTTTTTATTGCACCCATATCTTGTTTTATTCAAGCATTTGGTTATTTTCGAAGATACAGCTATATGTCTGGTAAAAATAGATTTAATATTTTAAAATTGCATTATTTTTACTCGCATGAAGTTTCACTAGCATAAGTCCAACCTGTGACTTTTGTGTTTTCATGGGATTTCATTATGCCAAAGTAGTACTTTTAATTGCACCCGTATCTTGTTTTATGCAAGCATTTGGTTATTTTAGAAGACACATATATTTCTGGTTGAACAAGAAATAGCTATTATTTTTACTTGCATACAAGAACACAAAGTATAAGTCCAATCTGTGAATTTCTGTGTTTTTACAGGATTTCATTATGCCAAAGCATTTCTTTTTATTGCACCCATATCTTGCTTTGTGTAAGCATTTGGTTATTTTAGAAGATGCAGCCATATGTCTGCTAAAAGTAGATTTAATATTTTAAAATTGCATTATGTTTACTCCCATAAATATTCACTACCGTAAGTCCAACTTGTGGATTTCTTTGTTTTCACAGGATTTCACTATGTCAAAGCATTTCTTTTAATTGTGTCCATATCTTATTTTATGCATGCATTTAATTATTTTAGATGATACAGATGCATTTCTGATAAAATTTAAAATAAATTAATTATTTTTAAATTCTATTATTTTTACTCACATAAAGGAATACCAGCATAAGTCCAACCGGTGAATTTCTGTGCTTTCACTGGATTTCATTATGCCAAAGCATTTCTTTTAATTGCACCCATATCTTGTTTTATGCAAGCATTTGGTTATTTTCGAAGATACAGCTATATGTCTGGTAAAAATAGATTTAATATTTAATATTGCATTATTTTTACTCGCATGAAGTTTCACTAGCATAAGTCCAACCTGTGAATTTTTGTGCTTTCACGGGATTTCATTATTCCAAAGTAGTACTTTTAATTGCTCCCATATCTTGTTTTATGCAAGCATTTGGTTATTTTCGAAGATACAGCTATATGTCTGGTAAAAATAAATTTAATATTTTAAAATTGCATTATTTTTACTCGCATGAAGTTTCACTAGCATAAGTCCAACCTGTGACTTTTTGTGTTTTCACGGGATTTCATTATGCCAAAGTAGTACTTTTAATTGCACCCATATCTTGTTTTATGCAAGCATTTGGTTATTTTAGAAGACATATATATTTCTGGTTAAACAAGAAATAGCTATTATTTTTACTCACATACAAGAACACAAAGTATAAGTCCAATCTGTGAATTTCTGTGTTTTTACAGGATTTCATTATGCCAAAGCATTTCTTTTTATTGCACCCATATCTTGCTTTGTGTAAGCATTTGTTTATTTGAGAAGATGCAGCTATATGTCTGCTAAAAGTTGATTTAATATTTTAGAATTGCATTATGTTTACCCCCATAAATGTTCACTACCGTAAGTCCAACTTGTGGATTTCTTTGTTTTCACAGGATTTCACTATGTCAAAGCATTTCTTTTATTTGTGTCCATATCTTATTTTATGTAAGCATTTAATTATTTTAGATGATACAGATGCATTTCTGATAAAATTGAAAATAGATTAATTATTTTTAATGTCTATTATTTTTACTCACATAAAGGACTACCAGCATAAGTCCAACCGGTGAATTTCTGTGCTTTCACGGGATTTCATTATGCCAAAGCATTTCTTTTAATTGCACCCATATCTTGTTTTATGCAAGCATTTGGTTATTTTCGAAGATACAGCTATATGTCTGGTAAAAATAGATTTAATATTTTAAAATTGCATTATTTTTACTTACCCATATCTTGTTTTATGCAAGCATTTGGTTATTTTCGAAGATACAGCTATATGTCTGGTAAAAAGAGATTTGATATTTTAAAATTGCATTATTTTTACTCGCATGAAGTTTCATTAGCATAGGTCCAACCTGTGCCTTTTTGTGTTTTCACGGGATTTCATTATGCCAAAGTAGTACTTTTAATTGCACCCATATCTTGTTTTATGCAAGCATTTGGTTATTTTAGAAGACACATATATTTCTGGTTGAACGAGAAATAGCTATTATTTTTACTCACATACAAGAGCACAAAGTATAAGTCCAACCTGTGAATTTCTGTGTTTTCACAGGATTTCATTATGCCAAAGCATTTCTTTTTATTGCACCCATATCTTGCTTTGTGTAAGCATTTGGCTATTTTAGAAGATGCAGCTATATGTCTGCTAAAAGTAGATTTAATATTTTAAAATTACATTATGTTTATTCCCATAAATGTTTAATACCGTAAGCCAACTTGTGGATTTCTTTGTTTTCACAGGATTTCACTATGTCAAAGCATTTCTTTTAATTGTGTCCATATCTTATTTTATGCAAGCATTTAATTATTTTAGATGATAGAGATGCATATCTGATAAAATTGAAAATAGATTAATTATTTTTAAATTCTATTATTTTCACTCACATGAAGGAATACCAGCATAAGTCCAACCTGTGAATTTCTGTGCTTTCATAGGATTTCATTATGCCAAAGCATTTCTTTTAATTGCACCCATATCTTGTTTTATGCAAGTATTTGGTTATTTTGGAAGATACAGCTATATGTCTGGTAAAAATAGATTTAATATTTTAAAATTGCATTATTTTTACTCGCATGAAGTTTCACTGGCATAAGTCCAACCTGTGACTTTTTGTGTTTTCACGGGATTTCATTATGCCAAAGTAGTACTTTTAATTGCTCCCATATCTTGTTTTGTGCAAGCATTTGGTTATTTTCGAAGATACAGCTATATGTCTGGTAAAAATAGATTTAATATTTTAAAATTGCATTATTTTTACTCGCATGAAGTTTCACTAGCATAAGTCCAACCTGTGACTTTTTGTGTTTTCACAGGATTTCATTATGCCAAAGTAGTACTTTTAATTGCACCCATATCTTGTTTTATGCAATCATTTGGTTAGTTTAGAAGATACAGATGTATTTCTGGTAAAAGTAGAAATAGATAAAATATCTTAATATTATGTTATTTTTACTCACATAAAGGAGCAACATTAGCATAAATCCAACCTGTGAATTTCTGTGTTTTCACAGGATTTTATTATGCCAAAGCATCAAGTTTAAGTTCACACATATCTTGTTTTATTTAAACATTTGGTTTTTTAGAAGAAATGTGAATTACAGAAATATAAAACTTCTAAATTTTCAAGTCTCTTTTTTTTTTTTTTATTGCTGAAAGACCAACATGGATATATAACTTTTTTAATAAGTTGCCCTAGGTTCCATTACAAATATTGTTCATCTTGATGTGTACTATCACTTCTTATATTTTGTTGAAAGAATTAATGTTTACCCTGTGTGTGTATGTATATACACACACACATATATATATATATGTATATATATATATTTCAAAATATAGTTGAAATTCATCAAATATCTTAAAATTTTACTATTTTTACCTTCGGAAAGGATACATCAATCTACGATTTTCTGTGATATCACGGGATTTCAATATGCCAAAACATAATTTGCATTCTTACCTTGTTTTATGCAAGTATTTGACTATTTTCAAAGATATGGATTAGATATATTTCTGGTGGTAAGAATAAATTAATGGAAAGTAGATATAGATCATATATTCTAAAATTCGATTATTTTAACTTTCCTAAAGGATCACTAGCATAAGTCCAACCTGATAATTTTTGTAATTTTCATCTAATTTCATTATGACAAAACATTACTGTTAATTTCATCCATATATTTCTTTAAGCAAGTATTTTGTTATAAAAATAAAATTTATAGATTTATATATAAATAACTAATATGTATTAAATGTTTGTTTATAATTTTGTTTTGGGGCATAAGTCCAACCTATGAATTAACCTTTTTCCATGGGATTTCATTATGCCAAATAAAACTCTCAGAATTGCACTCATTTTTTATTTTATATGAGAAGTGATTATTTTCTGAGAAACAATCTATTATATGTATACATGTCAGGTTTTTATATATTTACCATGATTTAACATGGCAATGATGTTTTCAATGATAAATTGATGCAGACTTACATTTTATACAAGGGCATTTCTCTGGATTTTCCACATTTTTCTCCTATTTAATTTCTAAATTCAATTCTTATTTGTCAAATGAATTCTAAAATCATTAAATTTTAATTTCACTCTTAATTGAAACACACATTTTTTATGTATTTTTATATTCTAAACACTATTTCATATCAATCTATAATAATAAAAGATGCTTGTCTGTTTGTGCCATCTGTAGCAGAAAATCTAGATGTGTACTGTCATGAAATTTGGTACAGGGGTTCCTAGACTCCTGAGAAAAAAATCTTCATGCAGATTTTTTTAAAAATTCAAATTAGTGTTCTAATTAGTTACTAAATGTTGAAGTGTCATTTTGAATGATATTTTTGCACAAATCGGTTCTTAGCGATAAAAAATATAGCTGTTTCTATTTTAACACCATCAGAGAGATTGGAGAATTCTCTTTCAAACAGTTTTGAATAGAGTCCGTATTATCAATAGACACATTATGGGGAAGCATGTGTATTCATGCAGCGAGTGATTACTACACCTTTTGAAAAATGATTGAAGAAAAATTGGCTCATGGAGTCCTGATATTTGTCTTTTATAGTATTTCTGTTCTCATTTGTATTGAAAACATCTTTTGCCCGATGAATAGAAAAAATATCTGTATTGGCTTTAGCCCAATTATATTTATAAATGGTACCCCATTTCTGCAAAACAAATATTAGTTGTTTATATTTTATCTATTAGGTTTAGATATATAAGCAAAGTATTTATATTTTTTTGCAATGCTCTGATTTCAGCCGGATACCCAATTATAGACATCACATGTCAAAATATTTTGGAAACAAAATTAAAAATATTGTTGATGGTTTTACATCTACAAAGACATGGAAGATATTATGATTTATTGTCTTAAGGACTTGGAAATCTATGTTCTTAAAATATAACACAGATTTCAAGTCTTTAAAATTTTAAATTTAATTAAAATGAGCAGCTTTTGATTTTTTTATTACCACAAATTGTTTGTAAAATTTGTCTTGGCATTTTTATTTCTTTAAAAAATGTCTTTGCATTTTATTTCTTCACAATTACAGGACACAAATTACAGTACTTTGTGTCCTGACACTGAAATATTATTAAGTACTATAATCTGTTATAATTGCGAAAATTAATTTTGCATTGCATATATAAATATCTTTGCTTATGTTCTTACAATGTGTAATCACTTAAATGGTACCAATACTTTTAGTATTTTTCAAATATTTGAACTCAACTTTGATATTTGAACTTTGTCATTTTGCTCGTTTCTTTTTACAGTCTTTGTGTAGCCATGATATAATATATTTGTGTAATAAATTCAATTTCTTGTGAAACTCCATGTAAAATTTCATAGGCCCAGCAATGGTTCCGCAGTATTATGGCATGCCTCCTTGGGGTATGTTTCCTACACCAGGTATGGTTCAGGGTGGCCAGGGACAGAATCCCAATACACAGCAACAGCTCTTGCGTGGCGGCGGTGCTAGGCCTATGACTCCTCAGGGCCCAGGTGCCGAGACCATGGGACAAGGTGGTGGTGGAATGCCTCAAGGCATGCAAGGACCTGGTATTTGTTGTTTTGAATTTATTTAATTTGAATTATTAAATTTTATGCTTATATACTTATTAAGGCCCAGCATCCTCAATTGAGGATTGTGGATATCTATTCGAATAAAAGTATTAGCATTTGTTAAATACAAAAAATTACAATTTTCAATGATTAAAAATTGTTGGGTAAAATTTTGTAATTTTATGCCAGTATGTTTTTTAAAACAATATCTGTTAACCATCTGCGGGTTTCTACTATTTTATGGTATACCAGAACAAATTACTCAGCATTGCTGAGAATGTAAATAAGTGATCGCTACATAAATAATATGGATGGAGTTAACACCTTGATTCTCAAATGACTTATTTTCAACCAAAATCATTACTGCATTCTTTTTCCTTCATGTGTAACCATGCTAATTATACAACACGGGTGTAATAAGCAAACTGAAAATACTTGAAATCACAAAAAGAAAAAAATGCTCCTTTTAGTTAAAAGTGGTAGATTTTCACCTTCTTATATAGTCTAGAAAGTTTAGTTAAGATTTTCATATTTTATCATCTGGTTCACTTCCTGCTATTCTGCTTACTGAAGCTCATGGCTTGGAGCTTATCAAAACAGAAAAAAAAACAACAAAAAAAAAAAAACCCCTCCTGCAAACGAAAGTGCTCACATTTGAACAGAATCATCTGCTCATAAAATTGGAATAAAATGTTGCAAAAATTCAGCTTAATTTTGACTTTTAAGTTCACAACTTTTAAACTAAGGAAAAGAAATCGATGGTTTGTCATCAGAATAGTTCAGCTACCTCTGTACTGAATTTCCCATTTCTCTGAAGCTTCTATTTTCCCCTATAGATGATACACACACATACACATCTTTTAATATGTAAGATGCACATTGTATTCTTATTTAACATTAATACATGGACAAATTGTCGATTTATAGATGACAAATAACAATATCTTGCCTATGTTTTGTTTGTATATTATTTCTAAAAATGAGTTATTGGATATGAAAGAAACTGTATATGGTATACAAGTAGCTTGAATCAATAATGCAAAAATCTTGGCCAACATTTTTCTTACTATAGCCAGTGTAATATTGAAGACCCTGACTGTCCAACTCTTCCCAAGGCTTGAGCAGCCATTTGGACATCCGGGTGAAAGCCAATGTAATGTTGTTGAGACCCACACCGTCCGACCTACCAGAAAGGTGTAAGGTAACTGTTTGGACGGCCAGGAAGTGCCACCCAATTTAGACCGGAACCCAGTGGGGGAGGCATCCACAGGGACCGTACCACCAACCCCTACCACCAACCTCTCAGAAGGACTTACGTACCCACATGTTTAACGTGATCGTACTCCGCATGAACACGGCAGCAGTTGTGGCAGCGTGCAAATCCAGCGTGCAAACCACCGGGCTACCACGCCCGAAATGTGCCAACAGCCAATGTAATGTGTAAAGAGTCAGAACAGTATTTTCAAAACTATTTGTGCTGTTTTCAGATGTGTTCAGGCATTAATGGGTTAACTCCCCCACCCCCCATATGTATAATTTAATTCTATTTGAACAATGTGTGATCTAGAGTCCTGTGAGATTATCGATCCATAACCCAACCTGAACCTGCAACAAAGAGAATTGTTAACCTGTAACCTAACCCTAACTAGTTACACGTGACTGATATGTGACCCACAACGGAATTGTATTTCAAAATTTTATTAACTTGGATTACTTTAAATTATTTAAATCTTACTTATAAATTTCTAATGCTTATGCACAATTTTGTGCTGTTTATGCATTTATCTAGTTACTTTCATAGAAAAATGTGCTAAGGTATAGCCCTTAAAAGTAATTTTTGTGGATAGACTGCAATCCAGCATGAAAAGTAAAGGAAATCTGACCCACAATGTGAAAAATAAAGGAAACATGACCCCCAAAGCAGGTAACAACAGCTACCCAATTGATGTAGGACTCTAGTGTAAACTAAATAAGAATGATGTTAATAAAATTTGCCTCTAGTAGAAAAACTAGTGTGCCAGTTTATTTAAAATTTCATGTGCAGTTATGTTTGTTCACTGTGTGTGTTGATAGATATTCTATTTGATCACTATAAACTGCAACTACTATAGCAAGGGAAAAAAATTGTAGTTTTAAAGAAATGTTTTGTGTTTTATTAGATTAATTATGCATAGTTCTGGAATGAATGAAATAATAACCAATTTGTATATTTGGTTTCTAAGATGTGAACATAATTTATGAATAATTGCATTTATTACCATGAAATTTAATGTATTGATACATTATGTAAAAAACTAGAATTAGATATACTTTTTTTCTTTAATTTAAAAGAATAGATAAAATATTCAAAATTTAAGATTTTTATAACAATATTTCTTATGGAAAAACAATAATAATCCTAACAATGATATAGTGTGATTTATAGTCAAAATGGCTAACATATTGTCAATTTGAAATGTAAATTAAAAAAAAAATGTATATACAAAAATAAAATCTTTTGGGAGTGGAACCTAGAAGGTTCTTAAGAGATTAAAATTTAGCTCAGAATTTTAGTTCAAAAGTCTTAAAAATAGTATTTTTTCATCAATTCAGAACCTGGAAAACACCTCTGTTATCTTGGAGACATTAAAACTGTTTACGACGATTGTTTTCTTGTACATCAAACCAGTATTTTGGTTTTTAAAGTTTGATTTTTTTTAGAAGTTTTAATCTAATTATTTTAACATTTTCTAATTTTTCCATCTGTTTTGTTACCAATAACATAAATTTTATTTATTGCACTAAATGAAGTTATCAAGTACGCTCTTAAGTTTGCCAGAATTTTTCTGGAAAATTGCATTGAATTTAAAACTAAGTTTTAGTATGAATACTGAATGCTTGGGTGTTTGCTTGGCTGTTTTTATATTTGACTACTCTTATATTGTGTTTAAATTATTTATTTCTCTTATCTAGTTTTTAATTGTATATAATATTTATTTCAGGTGGCCAATATCAAGTTGTTGCTCCCTCCTACTATGAGAACGGATCTGTTATGATGGGCAATGCAAGAGGAATGGGAACTGCCATGAGGCTTGTACCACCAGTTCTTGTGAACCCTGCAGCTGCATCCAATAGTAATCCTGGTGTGTGATTTTAAAATTGAATATGGGAATCCTTTACATTTAATATACAAAATTTGTTTTATGAAAAAATCATGTTAATTTTAATACAGCAGGGTTTCCATCACAATTCTATAATCAAGAAGGAAAATCACTCCTTAGTTTGGATTCTGAAATATTGGGGGAGATTGAAAAGATTCGTAACAAAATACAAAACTTGCTTTTTTTGCTAAAAGTAACTTAAGAAAAATTTTGCGGAAATACACTGTTGCAAATTTATATATATATATCAGACCTGCCAACTGTTACGATTTAATCGTATTTAGTACGATAAATCACGAGCAGTACGATAATACAATTTTGCCACCAAAAGTATGATTTAAAAAAAAAATTACATTTTCCCCTATTTTTTCTCTTTCTTTCACTTTTCCCTTTTTCAGACCGAAGTAGGGAATTTCGAGAGGCTTTGATTTCTAATGTAGACGCATATTTGCAGTATTGCCAGTTTCGCGATTTTCCCGCTCAATTGAGCTAGTTTTGGCGAAGCGAGGAGTTGAAGGAAGTGTGGGAGTTTTGGCGAAGACCTGGCAATACTGGTATCTATTGCCGTTATCTGCGGGAAGGAGCATCATGCGCGGAGAGACCACATGACCCATGCGCGGAGGGAGCACGTGATGTTTTGTTGATTTCTCCTGATGCTTGTTTTGCTGTTTTTGCTGAGATCAGTTTAGTTTATATAGTTAATCAATTGAATGATGTCTACAAAGACGAATGCCCGATCTCAAACGTTTTCCGAAAAGTGTTGTAGAGAGTTTGAATTTATCAAAGAATCAAGAATAAGTGCATCTCTTGCCTTTTGTGTTGTATGTAACTGTGATATCTCCATTTCTCATGGCGGACGTGCGGACATAGTTAAACATTCGAAAACGACCAAACACGTGGATAAATTCAAGACTTCCAAATCTACGAAGTCTATAAATGAATTTTTAACTGTGAATAAAGAATTGCAGACTACTAAAGCGGAAGTTATATTCACCTCATTCATTTTAGAACATAATCTTCCGTTAGCTACTGCAGACCATGCTCGCCCATTATTTCAAGCGATGTTCCCGGATTCGAAAGAGGCAAAGCATTATTCCTGTGGGCGAACAAAAATAGCTCTCATTATTAAAGAACTAGCCAGTGAAAATCAAAAACAAATAATTGCAGCTACAAAAAATCCATTTACGGTGTCTACTGATGGGAGTCATTGTGGCGATGATCAATTGTATCCAATCGTTTTAACGTATTTTAAAGAATCATCAAATGGAATAAAAACTGAGCTCTTGTCTTTGCCAAAATTAATGGAATCCCCTACTGGGGAAAACATTGCCAAATTAATAAATGAGGAATTTCAATGCTACGGAATTCCGTGGGAAAACTGCCTTGCTCTATCATGTGATAACGCAGCTGTTATGATCGGCAAGAAAAAAGGAGTTTCAACATTTTTAAAAAGTAAGCAACCAAATTTATTTGCGTTTGGATGTTTATGCCATTTGATTAATTTGGCAGCACAAAAATCTGCTGAAAGCTTACCTATACTAATTCATGAACTTTTAATTGACATTTATTATTATCTAGAAAAAAGTTTTAAAAAGAAACAGGCATTAAAAGAAATTCAGGAGTTGTGTGATGTTGAAACACAAAAGATTTTAAGACATGGCTGCACTCGGTGGCTTTCTCTTGGTAGATGCCTTGAGAGATTATTACAGCAGTGGCATTGCTTAACTTTATTTTTTAAAGAAGAGTGTTCTAATGTAAATGAAAAAAAAAATTGGTTTCTCCCCAAGAATTTCTTTGTATACCATCCCAAAACTTGATAATTCAAAATCAGAAAGTTGTAAACCCAACGAAACGTTAAAGAAGAAAATTGTGAATTTGACTTCTGTTAATTAGAAATTTAAAATGAATGCAGTTAACACTGAACATGATAAAAAATCTTCAGCACATCTAATTAAAAAGAAGCAACAAGAACAGTCTGAAAAAAGTCTCTCAAGAGATGCTTTAAATAAGCAAGAGAGAATTTTCTTTACATTAAGTTCTACTGTGAATCATGCTTATGCATTATTTGTTTGTCATGTTACAAAAGTTTTTGAAAAATACAATATAATGTTTCAGCAGGAGGAATCTCGTGTGCATACACTCAAATCCGATATCGAATGTTTTTTTAATGAACTCTTAATTAAATTTGTAAAGGTAATTGCTATTAAGCAAGCAAAATCAACATTTTATGTTAAATATAATGAAATAGAAAACCAGAAAGAAAAGGAAGAGTTATCAATTGGTTTTGAAACCAGAAAATTGGTTAAAACAGTTAGCACTGAGGAGCAGAAAGAATTTTTTCTAAAGTTAGAAATTATTTTATTGGCTGTGATTATATAGTTTCTAAATTATCATGGAATCTGGAAATTTTAAATCATGTCCAAGTTGCTGATATTTCTAGAAGAGAGCAGTTTAATTTTTCTTCAATTCAGTATTTAGTAGATATGTTCCCATGTCTCCTTGTAAGATGTGAGAATGAAACACTTTCTGAAGCTGTTGTTGTAGAAAGTGAATTTCTAAATTTTTAAATTGCAACTTTACCAGATAACATTTTAAATAGTAAAAGTATTAGTGAACAATGGCATTTATTATCAAAAGAAAAGAACTCTGATGGCAAATTTATTTGTAGCAAACTTTCTAAAGTCATGTTAGGCATTTTAACCTTGCCTCATAGCAGTGCCTCTTGTGAAAGAGTTTTTAGTTTAGTAAAGAGAAATAAAACTGATGTAAGAGGCTCTTTGAGCACTTCAACACTTGAGTCACTTTTGATTGCAAAATCCTGTATGTCTGGACCTTGTTTCCAGCAAAAATATTGTTCTGGGTTTTTAAAAAAGGCAAAGTCAGCCACATATGTTGGTTTAAATAAAAGTTAGATTTATTAATGCTGTTGTAATGTGCAAAAATTGTGTCCTTGCCTTTCTTTTTAATAGAAATCAAAAATCCATGATGTGCATTATAGTTTTCTAATTGTTTTATATTGATGCATTTTACTAAAGAATTAATATTTTTATTTAATTTTAAATGTTTAATTTAAAAATTAACAACATAAAAATGTTTGCTGTGGATTGTAATAATTTAATTGGTTTCTCAATAGAATTTTGATGTAGGGAAAAAAAAATCCCTAGAGCATGATTATCAAGAATTTACATAGCTGAAATATACCGCGCGTACATTATTGCGTGCGTTGTTACGCTTTTGGGCTCTGAGAGGTTGGCAGGTCTGATATATATATATATATATATATATATATATATATATGCACCCAGAAGAAATTGAGCTACAGCTGTGAAACTCATCATGTATGTATCATTTGAGGAGATATACAAAAAAGTTATTAGAATTTGGAAGCAAAAATCCATTTTATTAAGAAATGGTAGCAACAAGAAGATGGCATTTTAGTAAGTGGTAAATCCTCCCCTGGCAGCAATACAAGCCAATATTCGGTGCTTCACTGTGTATAGAGTCAATTAAGTTGCTTACGTTCTCTGCTGAAGATTCTGCTACAAATGTTGCAATTTGTCAGCCAATTTTGTGGCATTCTAAGAAGGCTGCAGTTGCTGTCCCAGCATATCCCAGACATGCTGTATCGCTAATATGCATAGCCCTGAGCTGATGGTATTAAATCCCAAGTAAAATCTATTTTAACAGACAAGATAGAGAATTAAATATGCTGCTACTCAAGGGCATATCCAGAGCAGCTGAATATTTGAGGGTCTGGTTCATCATCAAAATCCTAAATACATTTAAAATAAAAATCATGGAAAAATGGCATGTGAGAAAATTTAAAACACTGGCTATCAGAAAGGACTAGATTGTTTAATTTAACATTTTGTATATTCTCTTCAGTGCTTCTATTTTTCAAGAACGTTTACAGGGCACTTTTTTCAACTATTTCATAACCTGTTTCCACCCAGAAATAAGTATTAAAATGATTACATTATTCAAAAGACAAACCCTTAAAATAATCTTGCATAATAAAAGAAAATGCTTGTCTGTCTGTGTTGTCTGTAGTGGAAAATCTTAGTTTCGGATGGATACGAAATTTAGTATGCTGGGTTAGCTGAGACCCCGATTAGATTTTTAAGAAATGCGAATCAGTTTCTTAGTTATTTTATGTTGAAGTATGATTTTGAGCAATAGTCATACAAATTTGTTCTTTATTGATTAAAAATATTATCACAAAGTTTCTATTTGGACATCATTGGAAAGATGAAGAATGTTATTTCTAAGGATCTTTGAACCAAATCCATAGGACAATTTCTTCATATTTATTTATTTTTAAATATATCGAAATATGCGTTTTTTATTTTGTTGAATTTCTGTTTTGCCACATCCGAAAATAGAAGAAAGCACAATATTATACTTTGCAAAAACGTGGGAAAAAAATTACTATATTATTTGATTTTCTGTGATTTTTCAAACAATGCATAAAAATTGAAATATTAGATTATACTGGTGAAGTGTTTTCCTTTTCTCCTGTCTCTTGTTATGCAACAAGCAGGACATTGCTATTGGGAGAAGTGTTTGTGTACATGCATGGTGGCAAATAGTTGAGCACGACTATACACGCAATGAAACTGAAGGATTTGAATTGAAATGAAAGGAGAAAATGATTTTGATTCAAAACAGGCAATGTGAAAATTGAGTGTGTTATCTGTATCTGTTTTATTTAAGCATTGAGCACTTGTTTAGGACCCAGGCAAAGCCAGGTAATTTGTTCTAGTGTATAAAATACTCTCAATTTATTAATGTATTTAGCAAAATAATATTTTTTCGCACATGAAAAGGCTCAATTTTTGCAAAATGTGTACTGTTTTTGTGTAAAAATCTGATGATAGGCCATTATTAAAATAGTGCTGTTTTAAATTGAAAACACATATCCATTTTTATACCCAGCTGGAAGTTGCTTTCTTCTAGATTAAAAAAAAAATTCTGTTACTTTTGCTGAAAATGGGCTGTAGTTTCTAGAATGTATTGTCTCACAATCATCAATCGTAACATAGTTACATTGCAAAGGACTTGCTATTCATGATTTTTGTTTCTGTGTAGTTGAGACCAAGACTTTATATTTTTATTTATGTCTCAGTGACATTATAGTGGTTTTAGGACTATTGCTTGTGCACTTTCGTGCATAATTTTTGCAGATTTCATTGAGATGATGTAAAAAAGTGGCATCCCACACAAATTTGATTCACAGAAATTTAATTACCCTCACAGCAAATATAGTCACGTGACACCTGAGTCACAATGTGACATCATATTTGTGACTTCTATGCGACGTTACGTATTAGTGACTTTGCCACTTCATTGTGACTATATTCTGTGACGTTTCCACAATTTAATTAACACGTAACAATGTGACGACATTACAATGGCAATTACAATGCGACGTCACAAACAAGTTAATATGCAATGTCACAAACGACCATGAAAATGACCAAAATGACTTCGCTGTGACCTCAATATGACATTGCCGAGATGTCCTGTGACGTCCCGAAGTCACAGTGTGAGGTAAATCTTGCATCACTGTGAAAAAAATGCTGTTGGGGTACCAAATATTTCAAATAGCGCTATTGATACCTGAAGAATTTAATTTATTCTCTGCTAAAATACTGAGGAAAAAAAAAATAAGCATCTATAAAGTGATTAGCATTATTATAGTATGTGCTTGTGATTAACTTCCTTCCAATAATTATGTTAGATGTCAATTGCTGAATTTTTTTTTTGGAAACTCCAATTCTGATCTCTGAGCAAAAAGGAAATTTTTCGATTTCAGAACCGAAATTGATCAAAAGTGCTTCTAACTCCAGATTCTCTTCCAGTCATAGTTCTTTTATAAAAATTTCTATCCTATGATTTCAAGTCCTCTCGATTTTACAAACCTTTAAAATTGAAATTTCCCATTAGGATTGCTAAAAGTCCCAGTTACCAAAGTCTTACATATGCCCACATTCATTCATTCATTTTCTAAAAGGCCCGGATCTCTACTTTAACCCTTTCGGGACGGCGGCATTCCGAAACTACCGTGGCCCAAAGGACGAAGCGCTTCGTTTCCGAAATGTGATCAAAAGACGGCTATTTTTTTGCCCTAAGCCTAACTCTCGAGAAAAATTCACTAAAAATCACCCATTCAACACAGCATTTTACTTTTTTCAGGAAGAAAGGAAATACTTATTTTCTATTTGATGTATATTTTTTATACACATTTTCTTTTATCATAATATTAAATATTTTAGTGTATATATGTTTTAGGTACAGATGGATAATTCTTTGGCATGTCCTTCCGATTTCGTAAAACTGTACCACATACATGCGTATTCTTAGACAACAAATACTTTGCAAGTACAGGAGAGGTAAAAAATTTATCCAAATACAAAGTATATCCTTTTCCTAAAAGTCCACTTAAAAATGTTTTCACAACGCGTTCTCCATACCCACCATCAGAGCTTGATAATCCCGTGTCCTTTCCAGTATACACAAGGAAATTCCATTTATAGCCTCATTCCGATTCTGACGATTTATATATTTTTATTCCATATCTGGACCTTTTCGATGGGATATATTAACGAAATCCCAGCCTTCCTTTCCATGAGAACATAAATAACCTAATCATTTCATTGCCGCACATTCTTTTACCCCCCCTTCCCCACCCACTCAAAAAAAAATACTCTCTTATATTCCTCTAATTCAACAACGAAATCAATAAAAGACAAAATCAGAACGAGACCCGGAACTCAATTATAAAATTGTTTATGCTGCGAGAAGTGAGCTGTCTGCTTACGCTACAGAACCATGTTTCATCCCTCCAAATGGAGAAATAATTCATTGGATTCTCCTTGTGCCAAGGTCAAACATCTACAAAATACATTTAAGTTGCTTCCACGGTTATTTAACGCCATCTAGTAGACAAATACATTCAAATTAAAACGTTCCACGTAGAAACACCAATACGTGCCAGTCGTCCTTTAGGGTAAAATTTCCTCTGGCCCAAGTGCATGCCGTTCGTCCTTGAATGCAAGTTCGCAGCTGGCACATGGGCGTGCCGATCGTCGCGAAAGGGTTAAAGCATTGAAAACCAGAACTTTCTATCTTTAATAAAAACCACCCAGCAGCCTTTTTTCACAACCATTGCCACAGAGAAGCAAAACAAGTCTAAATCCAAGATGGCAGTAGATAGAAAAATAACAAAAATAGTCTTGAGTAGGCCACTAGTAAGGCTAATTATGGTGAAAATATAAAAATTAACCAGATAGTTTAGCAGCCATTTAATATAAAATTGGGTGATTTCACATGGAATGACCCCATTCCAAAATTCTGTGAAATCAAAAGGCATTTGATTGAGTGGTTTGATTCTGCCCTTCTATACATACTTAATACTTAAGATTGGTTGAGGGAAGTTTTTATCTACTTGTTTATTATTAAATTTGTTTAATTTTTAAAAACTAAAAGTAATTTTATTTGGTTGTAAATTGCAGAAATGTGAAATTTATTCATTTATTTTTTGTTTTATCAGGTACAATGGGCAATGGAGGTTTACGCTTGCTTGGATCTCAAGGACAACAGAATCCTGCTGCCAGCTTATTTAATAGTGGAACACCAAATAGTAATACCATATACACTTCTCCTGCTAGTTCCAACATGACTTTTAGTCATCCCAATTCAGGCTTAGGCTTTTCAGGAACAAATGGTAGTCAACTGGGTTATGGATCTGGTTTAGGTTTAGGCCCTGCTCAGCCTCAAAGCACTATGGGTTATGGTTCAACTTCAATGGGACCCATTGGTGCTTCTCTTAGTGCAATTGGAACAAGTAATAACCTTGGTTTGTTTCTGTTTAGTATTTGCACTTAATTTTCTTTTTGATTTTTTATATTTTGTGCGTTGCATTTTTCATAATTATGCACATGTATGTTCAGGTATATATTTTTGTGAGAATAAATGGTTTTAAAAATTCATGCAAATCTGTTTTAACTGCAGATTATTCCAACAAAAAAAAGTAACATTAATAAATCTTGCAATTTATTAGGACAATTAACTCACTAGCAAAGTTGCTGATATACCACATGTATTACCAGTTTTGTCAAATTTGATATGCCCCTATAGCATACAGATTATTCTTTTTCACCTATAATAATTTCACCCACATGATAATTAAATACAGAATATTCAATTACTTAAATACTTTTTCAATAGATGAAAAATAAAGTTGAAAGTATTATGCACCCAGTGGCGAAGATAGAATGGAGAGGTGTGCTCATACTCCCAATTGACTAAATAATTACAGATTCACATTGTGAAAATGAAATTTTGTGTGTAAATCCCCTATTTGGTCTTCAACTCTCCCCTTTCCAAGAATCTGGCTATGCATATGCATGAATTATTATTTTTATTTGGGTTTTCTTAATGTCAATATTACAGTAGTTTTTGGTCAAATTAAAAATCAAACTATATCCAAATTTTTTGACATATTGGTCAATAGATAGGTTGTTACATGAATATATAAAGGGTGTTATATATTTTTTAAATGCCTGCTCGTGTCAGCAGTACTAGGTACTGAATTTTAAGAAACCTATTTTATTTCCTGATTTACACATATAGTATAGTACATATAGTATAGTACAGTAGTTTGTGAGAAATTTAAATGAAGTAATATTTTTTATAAATGGACTACATTGTGTAAAAACTGCACGTTAATTACGAGATAATATCCAATTTTTTTTTACAATTTACACTAAATAAATTGTAAACAAATATGAAAATTCATTTGAGAATTCTGAAAATAAGTTAAATTTTGTGTTCATATGTAATGGCCTTCAACGTGTTTATGCACAATTTCAGAAATACAAATTTTTGTCGAATTTAGATCAAAAGTGGTGTACTAGAGTAAATCCTTCCCTTTAAATAAATTTTTTTTAAAGGAAAGAAAATATTTTAAGGAAATTATTTGGAATTTTTTTTTATATTTAATACTTACAATTTTTAAAAATCCGAAATCAAAATTTAAACTATAATATTTTTCACAGTCAACTCTTGTTAATCCGCAAATGCCTAAAATCTGCAGTGCAATTTGGATGTAAACAGTTAAATTTATAATAAATTACAATAGTGTATTAAATTTTGCAAAAGTTAGTTCTGATACTGTTTCTGATGATAAAGGAGAAAGTTACTTTTGAGCAGGACTTATCTCTGGGATGTAAATGCCTTGACTTTATACAGAAACAGAGTCTTATTACAGAGCAAGAAATAGTGACTTCATATATTGTAAGAAAAAATATTAAAACAAAAATCAAAAATCCTTAAAAAATTAAATCTGCTTGAAAATTTTAAAACAAGCAGCAAAATTTATAAAATTATCTATAATTTTGCTTTTAATGTATTGTAGATTGATTTTTAATTAAATAACTCAGGATGTTCCAATGTCTCATTTTCACACATTAGTTTATGCAGCAATGACATATAATCCACAAAATCCTATAATTCACGCATCTGGACCTAAGCCATGTAGATTAGAGGGAGTTTACTGCATGTATAAATTTGCATTTAAATTTTAACAATATTAAATTTTGTGTCACTTAACAAATGTGTTAGTTCAATATGTCATGTATCATCATACTGAGGCTAAATGGCTTGGCATAGGCAATTGAAACATGTGATCAATGAAATGATGTTGTACTACAGTGGGAACAGCTTTGGTATAAAGAATGTGGCACAATCCACCATTTATTTTTGGTCTAGGATGGTACCAAGGAGGACAGTGTTTGAAAAGTCCTAACGAACTTCAGGTTAGACATTTTATGTAACAAATATAAAAATATATAATTACAAATCAAAAATGCATAAAACATAATACATAAGTATAAAAAAAAATTATACAAAAAAGATTGTACTTTAATGAAATTTCACTTGTTCTCCCCCCCTTTGCCCCCCCCAAAGAAAATATACTTAGAAAAAAAATAGTACTTTTAGCAAGAGATAGATTCTTAGAAAAAAGGTTGTATTTTAACAAAATTTCAAAAAACAATACTTAAAAAAGATTGTACTTTTAATGAAATTTAAAAACAATACTTAGAAAAAAGATTGTACTTTAACGAAATTTTAAAAAAACTATATGCCACACTTAGTAATGGCTGTTTGTGGAACAAGTGTTCTGTGGCCTTCGTCTGTTGCACAAACGTAACATGAAAATCATAAAATTTAATACACTCGAGAAATGAAATTTTAAATTGCTTGCTAAAACAAAGCAGAAGACATGCTTAAATCAAAATCAAAAGACAGTACCTGGTTTAATGAAGTCCAAAACTTTTTAAAGAAAAACTCGTAAATATCCAGATTGCACAAACAGCTGTTTCCACATTGCAGCTTTCAACAGAGAACGATTTATTCCTATGTAAATTTTCTTCTACTTATTTTATTCATTGAGATGTGCTATCTTCCATTTTTGTATGATATTCATGCTTTTTATGCATTTTTACACACTGAACCACAACACAAGTAAATAGAATCTCCGAAGATAATAAAGTTAGAAGGGGTTACCAGAAAAACGTGATCCCAGGATACCACTTTGTTCCAAGGGATTACCACAGGATTACCACATTTGACAATTTATCGCTGCATAAAATATAAAAAAATCCAAATTCTTTTTATCAAAGCTGTACCCTACAGTGTTCTTACATTAAATATAGCACAGCATTTGATCTACAGTATTTAATCCTTTTGGGACGGCAGCATTCCGAAACTGCCGTGGCCCCAAAGGACGGAGCACTTCGTTTCCGAACTGTTCCCAAAAGACGGCTAATTTTTTGCGCTAAGCCTAACGCTAAAAAAAATTCACTAATCTCACCAGTTCAACACAGTATTCTACTCTTTTCAGGAAGAAAGGAAATACTTATTTTCTATTTGATGTATATTTTTCATACAAATTTTCTTTTATCAAAATATTAAAAATTTTAGTGTATATGTTTTAGGTACAGATGGATAATTCTTTGGCATGTTCTTCCGCTTTTTTCAAACTGTACCACATATATGCGTATTCTTAGACAACAAATACTTTGCAAGTACAGGAGAGGTAAAAAAATTATCCAAATACAAAGTATATCCTTTTCCTAAAAGTTCACTTAGAAGTGTTTTCACAACGCGTTCTCCAAACCCACCATCAGAGCTTGATAATTCTGTGTCCTTTCCAGTATACACAAGGAAATTCCATATATAGCCTGATTCCGATTCTGACAATTTGTATATTTTTATTCCATATCTGGACCTTTTCGAGGGGATATATTGACGAAATCCTAGCCTTCCTTTCCATGAGAACAAAGATTCATGAATGAACATGTTTCTTCTAGGAGTGTATATAGATTTAAATTTTGAAACTAATGCATCTAACACGGGTTTCAATTTATCTAGTTTTGGGGCATTACTATCAAGAGTAAAATGAAGGTAAAGTAATATTCCTATAAATCGATCGCAACTCATAACTGAATTGAAAAAAGGAGTACTGGTAATCGGATTCTTAGAAAAATACATTTTAAGATTTGGTTTTCTGACAATGCTCATCAAAATTACTAGTGCGAGAAACACACGAAATTCGTTTCCTGTCACAGGTGTAAATACATTTGAAACAAGTAGAGTCTTCGATGTGGAAGGAGAGAGGAGATTTTTCTCCCATTTTTTCTTTGCAAACTCAGTTGCTTTTACGATAAATTCTACTAGTTCATCATCAAAAAATATGCTAAAAAATCAAGTTCTTTATATTAATTAGGCGGCATGATATTGTGATTTATTCCAGGTGTGTTCAAAAACTCCAAAGAATTCAGATCTTTCAAATCACATGTCCAAATATCATTTGAAAAAACAGCAACTGAAGCTGGCGGCGTTGTAATAATAGTACGCTCAGAATCTGAATAATCAATTGCATTTTCAGATTCATCATCAGAAATAACACTGTTCCACGAATCTTCACTTGCTTTGCTTTCATTACTCTCTGGTTCGTTTACCCTACGCGTATATTCTTCCACAGAAAGGAAACGTCTCAAACCAGCCATACTTTTATCCGAAATAGCCTAATCATTTCACTGTCGCACATTCCTTTAACCCCCCCCCCCCCTCCCAAATACTCTCTTATATTCCTGTAATTCACCAACGAAATCATTTAAAGCTAAAATCAAAAGGAGACCCGGAACTCGATTATAAAATTGTTGATGCTGCGAGAAGTGCTCTGTCTGTTTACTTTACAGAACCATGTTTCACCGCTCCAAATGGAGAAATAATTCATTGGATTCTCCTTGTGCCACGGTCAAGCGCCTGCAAAATACATAGTTGCTTCCATGGGCATTTAACGCCATCTAGTAGACAAATAATTCAAATGAAAATGTTTCACCTAGAAACACCGATACGTGCCACTCGCCGTTTAGGGTAAAGTTCTCTCCGGCACAAGTGTGTGCTATACGTCCTTGAATGCAAGTTCGCAGCCGGCACGCGGGCGTGCCAACCGTCGCGAAAGGGCTAACAATCAAATTTTTATCATAGAAATTAAAATACAAAAGTCCTAGGAACAGCCTTGCACCTGATGCTTGAATTATGAGCCTTGATGAATGCAAAGCTTTTAAAATTGACTGTAAGGGGATAAACATGTGGACTAAAAGAAAAATAAATAAATACATAAAAATAAATATCCTATTTTTGCTGTATTTTGTTACTTGTCACATTTGTAATATTAATTTTCCTTAATGTCTTATTTCTTCCAATCTTCTGACAATACTTTGAAATCGTTACAGTACTTTTTTTAAAAAGTAAAAAATAATAATCTGTTAATCTTTTTTTATTGAAATCAAAACTACCTCTTGTAAATTTGGGAAAATTTGGATTTGTGTTGATTTGAACATTCTTGAAAGTTGGAAAATTCTAATTGGATTCTAAACATATAATGAATTAATCTATTATTTTTACAACATTAAATTTCTTTCGTATAGACTTTCCTACAATTATAGGATATCTTCATGATTGTTAATTCAACTGCACCCATTTTACTTAGTTTATTTTATTTGTTCTGCAATAATTGAGTGAGGATATAACTTTTGAGATGTACTAATTCTCTTTTTATGGGTTTATATTATTTTGATAAATTTGAGTTCATATTAAGTGATAAATGATATTATGAGCTTATATTATTTGCTATTTAGGGATAAATTTGATAGTTAAATATTTTTTATTCTGATAGTATCAAATTTATTGGTAGAGAATAATTAAAAAATGATGGGGAATTGATTATAGAGTTCTAGCATGAAATATCTGTTACAGTGTTTTAAATCCAAATATTTTGTGATGCTCTTTCTTCTTTCCATTTTGTAGTAGATGCCTACAATGACTTCATGGTGCTTCAATATTTATTTAATCACATTTGGTCAGAATTTTTTTTGGGAAACCTGAGGCATACAATAATGGAAACTCAGACTTAATAAAAATATCCCTTAATTTTTCAGTGAACATATTTTTCTGATGTCTTTACCATAAGAATTTAAGTTGTAAAAATGTATATTATTTATTATTTGTAATTTATTAAAAATGTATACTATTTACTTTCTAGGTATAGGTGGTACTGCTGGATCTCCTCGCCGTGATTCTTTTGACAGGCGTGATGCCACATCTTTAGGCACTATGGCTGGAACTGGATTTACTGCAGGTCTTGAAAGTCAGTTGTCTCGACAGATGACACAACAGAAAGGCAGTCAGTTTTACGGTCCCCTTGGATCTGTAACAGCTTCAGGGCCGGGGCCTATTGGAATGATTCCTCCCAGTCAAAGTCTTACACCACCTCCATCTTTAAATGGTGGCTCTTTAGGAAATCTTAATCTTGGTAAGCAGTGTGCTGTTAAAATTTAAGGTTTTTATAGAAGAAAGAATTAAAGATATATAAAATTATTAAAACATGTAACATTTTTACCATTCATTTATAGTGTTAAACTACTTGTTCCTTCCCACATGGCTTTTTATTGCTTTTTCTCCTCTCCCCCTTTCCCAACTTTAGTCAGATTTTCTATTCTAATGTCAGTTGCCGATCTTGCTCTGATATGTGAGGATTGCACTTGTTTGACCTGATGGAGACTGTTTCTTGCCTTTGAAACTGGCCAGCACTTTTAATTTTGTATTGTATGTTGCTTTTATCAAAGTTTTATTTCATTAGTAGCAGTTTAAGCTATATGTAAAGATATATAAGTGATGTACTTATTTATGTGGGGAGATGAGGTTGTGGTTTATTTCTTTTTACTATTTCACTTTGTGTTCTTGATTCATCTTTGTCAGGGATAAAAGTAGAGCAAAAAAAGTAAAATAAAAGTAGAGCAAAAAAAAGTAAAATAAAAGTAAAGCCTGGTTACAGATAGAAAATTATACCCCCTTTGTACATAAAAAAGCACAGTATTTAACTATTTTAAATTTATATACCTCTTCAGAACTGGTGCATTATGAGACAGCCACACTCATGGGTTTTTAAAGCTTGTACTTTGCTACAGGTCCAAGGTTTTTATTTATGTTAAGCTTAATGGGCATTAAAAATTCAACATTTAAATAATATGATTTTGTTTTTATTTATATTCTCAGTGATTATTGTTTATTGCTTCAACATTTGGAGCTACTTTTGAAAAGTAAATGTAGTTATTCTCAGAAAAAAAATACTTTGTCTTTATTTAAACTAGATAATTCAGAAGTTTAGATGCATGAATCATTTTTTAAAGTTTTGATTCATATTTGAAATACTTACATATTTTTGCTAATGGGAATTTTTAATTTGCAGTAAAAGTTAACATTTTATAAAAGTTCTGCATTCTGAATTTTCACAGCAGTAATAAAATACTATTGCTAGTTTTGTTCATAGTTTTAGTAGTTACTTTCTGTGAAAAATCTAGTTCATTTCAATATGACTGTCTGAGTTTAAGTAAGAAATTTAAAATACTCATTCACATCCTTTTCAAAAGCTGTCGATGAGGCTTCTCCTATATTTTTCCTCTGACCCAATTATGAAGCAAAATTAACTATTTATATATATATTTTCAAAGACATTTTATGAATAATTCTGTTTTAGTATTCACTGTCAAGTTTTATATAAATACTAGAATGAATTGCCCGGCATTTCCCAATTTTTAAAGCAATGAATGGAAAATAGAAAATGCTAATAAATGGAAAGCCTGATTCGAACACAACTGTCTGCCAATAAATAGATTAAAAGTAGCTAAAATTCAATTGTTCATAAATTAAAAAAAAAGTTTCTGTGATCTATGTCGTCCAGGGACATGAAGTACCCTTTACCAAAGTTTGCCACTATTTGAAACTTTAATTTTCCACTATGGATCTCTCTCGCTCACACACACACACGCAGGCACATTCGAAATATATGCAGTTTTGCCACAGAACTAATTTTACAAGCATTTGGATATAGCCAACACATTTGAGAGTCCTGATCAGTCCATTAAAAGTGTCCTTCTTTATATTCAACGAATTTACAGAACTATTAATAGTATAGAGAATTGGTTTTACTTATGTAATTAGTTAATTTGAAACTTCACTAAAATATGCTAAATGTATACTGACATTTTTGTGTATTTTTAGGAACGCTCGGTGGTCGGATACTCTCTGCTGCTCCTGGTGCAGAAGCCAAGTACATGATTAGGAATGGACCATTAGCTAATAATGTGTTTGGCTCTTCTAGTACTTTATTTCCTAATAGAACTTTACAACGGAGGTGTGTTTGAATTTATATATCATATTTTGTATATTTTCTTAAGTTTATAAGTCTTTAATTTTTAAGTTTATAAACCTTTAATTTTGTGTTTTCTGTATTTAATTTGCATTCTTCAGCTGTGTAGAGTTATTAATTGAGCGGATCAGTGTTTAGCAATTGGTTTTAATTGAAGAATGTATAACATTCTACCTAGTTACAGTGGATCTTAATCCGAGGTATATCGAATTAGCTGATTTTCTGAAACTAGTAAATGTTTTTGCTTTTGGAGGCAGAAATATGTAAAAGTCCTACATAAAAGTTTATCATTTTCTCATATATTCAAATTCAAATGTTCGAACCAGTTAAATAACATTTCTGAATAAAAAAACATCACCATTTCACTTACTTGAGTGAAGTCGACAAGCAACTATATTATTCCTTAACATTCAATATATTCTGAAAAATTCACAATTACTATTCAAAATAATTTAATTTATTTTATCATAAATTTAAATAATTATAGTAAGCCAAAGCATGTTGGAATATGTTAAATTAAAAAGAAAATTCTCAATATTGCAATTAATAAGTATTTAAAACAATGTTAAGTTAAATATAAAGAATCTTCACAAAATATAAAACTACTGCTTGTGGGAATAACACAATTAGTATTTCCTTAAAGAAAGCAGACATGTGCAAATTGCGTGACAACAAATGTTTCAATGAAGTTTGAATCTCTTTTCAGCAGGTTAAAACCATGTTACTTAATAAATGCCAAGCAAGAGCTGTAATGAGGCAGGCCAAAAAACTGTGTTACTTAATAAATGCCAAGCAAGAGCTGTAAGGTGTCAGGTCAAAACCGTGTTACTTAATAAATACCAAGCAAGGGCTGTAAGGTGGCAGGCCAAAACTGTGTTACTTAATAAATGTCAAGCAAGAGCTGAGAGGAGGTGGGCCAAAACCATGTGACTTGATAAATGCTAAACAAGAACTGTAAGGTGTCAGGTCAAAACTGTGTTACTTAATAAATGCCAAGTAAGAGCTGTAAGGTATCAGGTCAAAACCGTGTTACTTAATAAGTGCCAAGCAAGAGTTGTAAGGTGACAGGCCAAAAACCGTAGAATACATATATTTGGATTTTAAAACACCCAAGTGGGAATAACAAGACATTGGAATAAGACCCCAGTCATAAAAATATCAGCACTAAGCCATAAAGCGGCCTCACCCTATCTCACACAAGCGCCAAGCAAAACAAATGCAACAGAAAGGATATGATATTTAAAATAAAACTTGAGGGAAAATTCAATTTAAACCTGTAAATTATTAGCAACAATAAGGGATTAATATGATATTTGATATTTAAAATAAAACTGAGGGAGAAGTAGTTAAAACCTTTAAATTATTAACATCAGTAAGGGAATGATGAGCAGTTATTGAAAGGAAGATATAGACCAAGCCATATAAAGAAATAAAGATAGCAAAATTGTAAAAATTATAACTAAAAGGAATATGATGAAAACAAAGACAATTGGGATAACCATATTTGAAAACCATGGAAATTTGATATATTTAAAATCCACGGAGTCATGTAATTTGCATATGTCTTTTTTAAAGAAATATTAATTCATATGTCTTCTTTAAAGAAGTATTAATTGTATTATAAAGAATTTTCCTGGTAAGAAGTAAATTTTAAAGTTTACTAAAAATATATGCAAATGAAAATGTTATAAAAAATCTCCAAAATTTTAAAGCCTCAATCAACATTTTAACAAAAATTGTAGTGTATGCTGAAGTTTTTTTTTTTTAAATATTTAAAAAAAAAAAAAAAGGATTTTATGTATAAATCATCCTCTATATCCATGTAAACGGAAAATAATAACATTTTGAACATCTAAATATGTCGCATGTATTGGATGTCCTGATCACAATACCAAACTGGTTCTAAAGTGCTAGGGTACTAAACACATGTGCTTAATGGAAAAGTTTTCTTTTGGTCAGTATCCCAACTCATAACATTGCATAACAATGTATAACAAAACTCAAATAAAACACAGGTAAATTTCACAAGTCTAAAGTTTATTAAAGTGAAAACAAATGTAAACATATAAAATAAAAATATATCAGTATTAGAGTAAGTTCATTATTAAATGTAAAGTAAAAAAATTCTGTACACATTGAAAAAAAAAAAAGTAGTGTATGTGAATAGTTTTTGTTTTAAATGGGTGCTTTGGAAATTGTGTGGTGTTATCTGTATTATTTATGCAGTGAACACTTATTTAGAACCTGAACAATATTGGGTAATTTGTTCTAGTATTTTATAGACATAGCTTAAAATAAGTTGGTACAATGTACTGTTTTGTTTAATTTATCAAGTTAAGAATCATTAAGTGTAACCATTACAATGGTAAATTGAATTAAGATAAATTAGAATTTTTTATTAATGCCAATAAATTAATTTTGACTGAACATATGAATTATAAGGTTTAATCAAGATTTAAGTATAGAATAAAAAAAAAGAATATAAGTCATATTTTTGGATAAATCTATCTAGGTTCCAGTTAAAGCTAAATGGTCCTACCTTTACCAAAATTACTCTTAACAAAACAACTAAAACATGCTAGCCAACTATTATAAATAAAACAAAAATAAGTTATGAAATTGAAAATTTAGATAATTTAAAATTGGATATCATCTGAATGAAAGATTCATTCATCATGTATTGTTAAGAATGTAATTTGATAAGGATTATAAGTAATTTTAAGTTTTATAGATATATCAGTAGTTTGATATTTTGTTTTTGTAATGCATGCTAATATGTTCAAAAATTAATTTTCTAGCTCTAGCTTAGAAAAACCAACAGGACGTAGCAGGCTATTAGAAGATTTTAGAAATAATCGCTATCCTAATCTACAGCTTCGAGATTTAGCTAATCACATTGTGGAATTTTCTCAAGATCAACATGGTTCTAGGTAAGTCTAGATTTCTATTATTATTATTTTTTTTTTGTCATTTTTAAAAAATTCTATTTTATTCTCATTCTGTTACATTTGGAAAAAATGTTAATGTATGCATTGCATTATTTCGTTAGAGTTTGCGTGACCTTATGTTTTTAAAATACTTAATCTCCTTACAATGTAATGACATATTGATAATTTGGCATCCAATGAGACAAGTGAAATATGTTTAAGTTATGCAGGGGTCATATTTAGCTTTATGGCAGGTTTACTGAACACACAAAGTTATATTAAACTATACTATAGAAACTATACTGTACTATAGAAATTAAAGCATTAATCTACATTTATTGTATCAGAAAGAATAAAAATATAATACACATTTTATCTCTTTTGTTTACTCAATGAGATTAAATACTATAAACTCAGTAAAAAAAAAAAAGTGACTGCAGTAGCTATCTCTTGTTATTTAATGACTATTTATGTTTAGCATTCTTTGAAATAACCTTGAAAATGAATATTTTATTTTGTTTAAAAAAATTAGGAGGTTAAATAAATTTGGAGATTCTAAAGATGTTTAATGATTGGTGATGTTTGAATAGAATAGATGGAAACATGGGCCACTTCCAATTTTTTCTTATGCTTTTCAGATAGAATGCTAATTTATCCTTTTCTTACCTGTATGTACAATCACAACATATTAGTTTTTCATATTGGAACCCTAAATGCTCAATTTATTGGTCTTTCAATTTTTCTATTAACTATATCATACACTTCAAATGTTTGCAGCTGATTTTATTTGAGCACTAGCAATATACCCATTTTTTGTATGGAATATACAATAAAAAAAAAACTTTAAATTCACAATCATGTGCAAATTCCTATAGTTTTCTAAATGACATTGCTTTTTCAAAACATTCTATTAAAATATTTAAATGAATGCTTCTAAAAAGATTAAAAATCTCTGTTCTCGTTATGCAAAATTATCTTCAGGTATTTCTGAAGAACAAAACATACCGATCCCGTTTATGAATAAATTTACATAAAATGTGAAACTGAATCAAAATTATCTTCACTGGTAGATCTGAAGAATAAAACATACTGATCCTATTTATAAACAAATTTACAGAAAATATGATATGGAATCGGTATATGCTTAAGGAAAAGTGCTAAAATAGTATTAGAAGATATACCCATACTATTTAGATTTTCGTGGATTAGAAGCTATACCCATATTACTTATATTGTTGTAGAAGATTATATCTGTGTATTAAAAGATATACACATAAAAGTATATAGATGTGAAAAATCATTCACCAAAATAAGACAGATGACATAATAATTTGAAAATATCAATAATCCTGTAATATTTAACACTTTTGAGACAGTTGTCTCAGCAGTGTGGCAGTAGTGAATGTTACTCACAACCAGATGGCTCATTGCCTCCGCTTGAATTGGTTCTAAGGGCTGGTGTCTTATACATGAGTATAAAGCAATACTCATTAATTTAGTATTTTTTATTGCCAATAGATGAAACTCTATCCACTATGGTTGAATTTATCATGAGTCTAGAATATTGATCTTCGATTTGTTCAAGTGTTTTGTATTTTTGATATTTTGGTTCGATGTGGAAGTCAGAACTGTGAGTAATGTAAACAAACTCAACTGGCTCTTTAAATGTTGCACGTGGTATAGATATTCTCGTGTTTCTAACATTCCTGAATACTTTTATTTTTTTAGAGATGGGGAGTATTTCTGTAGTTTTGGTATTCAGTCATTTCATATTTTTGTGTTTTCCGTAACGTACACAATGCATCAAAGGATTTTTAAGACTGGCACTAGATATCGGCGTACAGTGGTTCCATCAGTGTAATTAATCATGCATGCGTGATAAACCTCGACAGTCTGTTGGCACACTGCCAAACGTTCGACGCATTTGCTAAACTAACTCAAAAGATACGGCCTTTCATTACAGAAGTAAAATTTTTTTATGTTGAATTATTGGGATGAAACAAAAAGCTGTAATTAAATTTAAAGCAAAACTTAGTAAAAGTGCCTCGGAAATGTACCAACTGATGAAACAAGTTTACAGTGAGTTTTGTTCAAGTAGATCAAATGTCTTCCTGTTTCACAAACGTTTTTTGGACGGAAGAGATACACTAGAAGATGATAAGCATACTGAAAGACCAAGTTCATCTAGGACACCTGAGATTATTGAAAAAGTGTGTGATTTCATGATAAACAATTGCTGTGCATCATTAAGAATGATGGAAGAGTCTTTAAACATCAACAAAGAAACGATTCAAACCATCCTGCATGAAGATTTGGCCCAAACAAAAGTCTGTGCTAAATTTGTTCCACACACTTTCACTAATGAACAAAAATCAAGAAGTACACATTGTAGAGACATCATTTCAGCCACTGAAAATAATCCAAACTTTTTGAAATCGATTGTTACAGGTGATGAAATATGGTGTTTTCAGTATGATCCTGAATCAAAGCGACAAAGTGTGGAATGGAAGTCATAAAACTCACCACAAGCAAAAAAAAAATTCCATCCAAAATCAAAACAATGCTCATTACATTCTTCGATAGTAAGGGTATTATCCACAAAGTATTTGTTCCAAATGGACAAACAAATACGGGTGAGTATTATTTAAATGTTTTGAAGTGTTTTACAGCCAGAATTTTCCGCATTTGTCGAGAATATCGGGATGAAAGCAGTTGGTGTTTGTTACATGACAATGCACCCAGTCACACCTCACTTATTGTTCGTAGACTTTTGGCAAAAAATAACGTCTGTGTGTTGAATCATCCACCATATTTGCTTGATTTAGCATCCTGCAACTTCTCTTTATTCCCAAAAGTTAAAATGAAAGGGTGTTATTTTGATGATATTTTGACCATGCAAACAGCTTCGACACATGCTTTGGATTGGAGGCCATTCCTCAAAGTAAACTGGAACAGGCAATCGAATTATTATTAGATTTCTGTAACAAGTGTAATTGAAGCTGGAGGGGCTTATTTTGAATAAAAAACCAAAATAAATCATAATTTCGTGTTTCAATTTCATTTTACAGATATTTTGTGGAGGATTTAGAGAAGAAATTAGTTATTTGTAAAGGCTGAAAAAATGCGTTTTTTATTCGAAGAAATCATTCGTATTATCAATTAACTTTTGAGTTATTTAGATGATAGTTACGAATCTTTTCTTTCTCAAAGAGTTTTAAAAAGATAGTTTTGTGCAACACATTTTATCTTAGCAATGTAGTCTTTGCATGTATACCCCTTTTTTAAAGATTATCATACAAAATCAAACTTTTAAACATTGTTACATTTTATTGCAAATAGCCTTTGCTGCATATTTTCTACTAATTTTTGTTTTCATTAATTGTGTTGATTAAAATTCCTAATTGTTTATTTTCTTAAATGTTTAATCAATGCAAATCAACGTTGTATGATCTTCATGTAATTTTCAAAAGGAAATATAACCCGAAAACTATGATATTTATGTACATGATTACTTCAATAGTCAGCTAAGGTTATACAAAAAAATAAAACAATTGAATTTAAAGTTATTCGATTTTTTTTTTCAAAAGTTAGGCTTAGTTATGCAAAAAGCTGCATCCTCTGTGTTTTGACCCCGTTCCATACTGAGCAAGCATCCCAGACTGCAGCACACCATTATGAATGGGTTAAACCCAAAGTACATATTGGGTATAATTCAATCAGAAATGCAATTTCGATAAAATTTATTTATATACATTTCTTTATATATAAATCAAAAAGATTTATTGCTGCATTAACTCATTGGGTTTAATTATGCTGCTGGGCAACATATTTTTTTTTCAAATAACTTTGTGGAACAAATATAGTCTGGAACTAATCCTAGGTCAATGGAAGGTTTAATAGTGCATTTTTTATTAATATCTTTATAACCTCTGGTCCCAGAAACTCGAAACATGGACTAGATTTTTAGTGTTTATTCCAAATCTGCCCTGAAAATTTCATCAAATTCGATACAGCCACTCTCCCGTGATGATGAAACACACATACATACACAAATAGACAGATTTTCAATTTTATTTATATAGATTAATGGACTAAAATACATTTAATAACTATACTGATACCTTCTTACTACTATTGTTGCAAAATTTGTGGAGCAGTTATTTGTATATGTATTTTTTATGTTTTTTAGATTCATTCAGCAAAAATTAGAAAGGGCTTCTCCGATGGAAAAGCAGATTGTATTTAATGAAATCTTAGGTGCTGCTTACAGCTTGATGACAGATGTTTTTGGCAATTATGTTATTCAGAAGTTTTTTGAATTTGGTACACCAGAGCAGAAACAAGCTTTGGCCCAGAAAGTTAAAGGGCATGTCTTACCTCTTGCACTACAAATGTATGGATGCCGCGTTATTCAAAAGGCTCTTGAATCCATACCACCAGAACAGCAGGTCAGAATATTTATCATTTACTGTGATTTATTAAATCTCATTTGATATTGGACTTTAAATTTGCTTATCTGTTAAAGTAAAAATATAATATGTCACTTTCTTATAAATGTTGTCATTTTTATGTATATGTAATAAAGCTGCATGTTAATTTTTTTTTTAAAGAAGTAAATTAGCCGTATTAATTTATAAATTGCAGCAGCCATTGCTATTTAGTCCTTAAAACTTAAAATGTCGGTAAAAGCTATTAAAATAAGCAGCATTGACTTATTAAAAATGTGGAAAACTTTTTTAGGGTAGGATTTGTGACATTCATTTAAAGAGTAAGTGTGTTAAAGATCAGGTAGAGTTAAAAATTATGCACTACAGATGAATGTGAATAACATCTATGTGGTGTCTATGGGTTTCTGTGATGTAAATCTAAGAGTTATGAAAAATGTAAATATTTTGGATGCTTCATTGGAAATATGGTCCAGTACCAAAATATTGAATATTTGAATATTTTGATTTATGTACCGAAAAGCAAGTTAGTAAAATGATTTTAATATACGTGAAGTCTATGTTCGCAGTATCCAGATGAAATCGGGGTGAAAACTAAAAGTGCTAGTTAGCTATAAACAGATAGCAAGTAATTTATAGAAGCCTGAAAATGAAACAATTGAGTCTTAAAAAGTTGAATAGCCTTATTGAATTTTACTGGTGTTTTATTTTACACTTATTTAATGTTATTTGTACAGAACCATTTCGGCTCCATTGGACTGGAGACACCACCAATGTCGGTACATCACTTCAACACAGACTCCTTTTTTTCCTACTGTCTTTACTTAATCATAAATGACAAATATGTTAACCTGTTTCAGTATGTAAGGATTGATTTCCATAATTGTTTCCATTTTTAAGGATTCTTTTGCATAAAGACCATACACTATACTTTGGAAATGCTGTGCTCATTACAGCCATTGCTCTGACATACTATCAAAATTTTGATGAAATTTTCTACTTTGGCAATTTTAAAATTGTTGAAAGCATCAAATTTTGTGGGATTTTGTTGAAATTTGCATGGCTGACACTAAAACATAGTATATGCAAGGGGAAAGTTTTGGTGCTGAACAGATAGTCATTGATTAGAATCTCATGTACTATAACCTCTGAAACATCAATTTTCACCCATATTTAATTTAAGACATGCATAAATTGCATTTTGCACAGAACCATTTCGGCTCCATTGGACCGGAGACACCACCAATGTCGGTACATCACTTCAACACAGACTCCTTTTTTTCCTACTGTCTTTACTTAATCATAAATGACAAATATGTTAACCTGTTTCAGGATGTAAGGATTGATTTCCATAATTGTTTCCATTTTTAAGGATTCTTTTGCATAAAGACCATACACTATACTTTGGAAATGTTGTGCTCATTACAGCCATTGCTCTGACATACTATCAAAATTTTGCTGAAATTTTCTACATTGGCAATTTTAAAATTGCTGAAAGCATCAAATTTTATGGGATTTTGTTGAAATTTGCATGGCTGACACTAAAACATAGTATATGCAAGGGGAAAGTTTTGGTGCTGAACAGATAGTCATTGATTAGAATCTCATATACTATAACCTCTGAAACATCAATTTTCACCCATATTTAATTTAAGACATGCATAAATTGCATTTTATGAAAATATTTCTGTATTAAGCCCCCTTTTTATATAAATTGTTAATTTTTTATGTCAATAATTTTACGTACACGTTAAAGTGAATTTCACACATTGTGCAAATTTGTTTATTTCCCAAGTTTGGCAGTGCAGCTGTGCTTTTAGGTAATTTTATTTGAAATTGAATAAAATCTCATAAAATATAAATGGTATGAAGAGTTATATTCATAACTTACATTTCTCAATGTCAGAAATGAGGAGAAATGTCCGTTTTTGCTTTTAGACTATTGAAATCCAAATTTTTGAAGTGACAGATGTTTAAAGGAATTGAATGAATTGTGTGATTTTATGCTTTTGTTATGTTTAACCACAGAAGTTGTTTTATTTATATTATACAGTTTATTTTGTGTGCACCTAACTTTGTTCTAATGGTCATTTCCTTAGAAGGAGATAGTCAAGGAGCTCGATGGTCATGTTCTGAAGTGTGTGAAAGACCAGAATGGCAACCATGTTGTACAGAAGTGTATAGAATGTGTTGATCCAATAGCCCTTCAGTTTATAATTAATGCATTTCAAGGACAGGTATAGAATCTAAATCTTTTCTCTGCTTATATATCCTTTTGCTGTGTTAGGTATTAGATTATTTTTATCTAGAATTAGGCCTATAAAATGTATTTAAAAATATGTAAGAAATAATTTAATAAATTGAAAAAGGTAATAAACTAAACCAAAAAATTGTATTTTACGGGAAGTTTAAGAATTTATTTTGTAATGTATAGAGTGTGTCAATCCAATAGTCTTTCAATTTATAATTAATGCATTTCAAGGACAGCTGTAGAGTATAAAAAAAAAAAATAAAATCCTCTGCTGATATATGTTTTTAATGCGCTAGGTATTGGATTGTTTTTGTTTGGAGTTGGGCCTAAAATCTATTTGAAAATATTTAAAAAATAACTGTTTAACAAATGAAATTAAACAAAATTCTAATAAAATAAACAAAAAATTGTAATTTAAATGAATAAATATGTTGTAGGGTATAGAATATATCAATCCAATAGCCTTTTAATTTAAAGTTAACACATTTCAAGGATAGGTTTAGATAGAATCAGAATTTTTGCTTTGTTTATATATGCTTTTGATGTATGAGGAATTGGTTTGTTTCATCTGAAGTTAGAATTAAAATGTATGTAAAAATATTTAAAAGGAATTTTTTTTTTAATAAATTATAAAAATTTAAAAAATTAATAAAATGTTATTTGAATAAAGTTGAAAGATTGCATTGTAGCAGGCATGGATAAAATATTAAATTATATTATCGTGCATAAATATATATTTTAACACTTTTTCCCTGAACTTTAAAGCTATTATCTTCAAATTTCCTAGAGGATTTTCTACAAAACTTGTATCTGCAGGGATAAAATTCATTTCTCAAAGACATAAATATATGAGTTTTCTACATTGGCATTCTTAGAATTATCAATATGCAGTTTTTTCTCTAGTATGGATAGCAACTAAATGTGTCTCCTCGAAATATACTGATTGCTGTGCTGTTATGTGATTGTATCGTCTACAAAATGGGGGAATGTTTATGCATTGTAGTCGCATGTTTAAATGGGGGCTGACAACATTTTCTGTTGTTTTTTGCATTTAAACATCTTCTAAACCGCAACTTTTATTTCGATTGCCAATATCTACAAATTAACTTGCACCCACTGCATGGGAGCAGAACTTGCCTAAAAACTGATTGCTATAAAAACTTATTGCTATATTTTATAACCACGGTCAGGCAAAGCCCACTAATATAATATAAAATCTAAAATTTGATTTGCAGTCTAATTTATAATAATTACATACTATTGTCATAGCTGCCAACTCTCCCGGTTTTTCGCTATATCTCCTGGTCTCCCGGGTAAGTCGCTCAATCTCCCGGTTTTCACTCAACGGCCCTTATTTTCCCCCTTTCTAGGTAGAAATCACTCGAATGCAAATCGTAACTTTCAGTTTTCCCGCGGTGCCGTTTTCTGCGACCGCGGTATAGGAATGGATCGCGATTGACGTTTGTATTTTTGTATTTGTATCTACAGGTTACAAAAGTAAAAAAATCGGAAATAGATCATGAATTTTCCGAAAATATCACGATATGAGAAACGAAGTCATATATTTTGAAATCGAAGTTTTCCCGTTTTTTCGTCTAAAAATGCATTTCTCAGCTATCGTGTAATCGACGCTCGCAAACGGCAATTATTCCCACAGCGTCACGAGAGAGATGACCAATGATTATCTAATTAATGTAGGAAAAACGCATTTGCATCGACTAAAATTTTATTAAATTATTTTCTTTTATATACAAAACTATTGTTCAAACACATTATTAATGAAATGAAACTATTTTTTTCAGCAGTAGCGCTAAAAATGACGTTTGTGCGCGATCCTCCTTATATTTCGTTTTATTATGAAACTATTTTTCCACTTTTGCAATCTGTCAGCATCATCGAATTTTTTTATAATTATTTCGTATTTTATACAGAAAAACTATTGTTCAAACGTAATATTACTGAAATGAAAGGCTATTTTGCAGCAGTATCGCGAAAACCGGCATTTGTGCGCGATCCTCCATATATTCAGTTTAATTGTGAAAATAATTTCCACTTTTGCAATCTGTCAGCATCGTCAAATTTTTTTATAATTATTTCGTATTTTATACAGAAAAACTATTGTTCAAACGTAATATTAATGAAATGAAAGGCTATTTTGTAGCAGTATCGCGAAAAACGGCATTTGTGCGCGATCCTCTTTATATTTCGTTTAATTGTGAAAATAATTTCCACTTTTGCAATCTGTCTGCATCGTCTAAAATTGGGCTTATCAAAATCTCCCGGATTTCTCATATTTTCGCACAAAAATCTCCCGGTTTTTCATATTTGGAGGTTGGCAGCTATGCATTGTTAGTCATTGATATTGCATTGTGGGAATGTGACTGTAGAATCATAGATTTGCATCTTTCTCTTTACCATTAGAGCTCTTTTTATACAACACTGCATTGACAGTTTAAAATCAGTGATGCAATTTGTTAATGTGTTGATACTCATGTTGGGCACATCAGATTTTTTTATGGTTTAGTTTTTAAATCAATTTACTGATAGATCTCTCAATCTTTGTACCTATTAATTTTTGGATAGATTGATTATTTTCATGCTAACAAAATTTCTTGTATATTTCTTTAGGTATTTTCTTTATCAACTCATCCTTATGGTTGTCGTGTAATTCAGCGTATTTTAGAACATTGTACATCAGAACAAACAACTCCTGTACTAGAAGAATTGCACCAGCACACTGAGCAGCTGGTCCAAGACCAATATGGTAATTATGTAGTACAGCATGTACTAGAACATGGATGCCAGGAAGACAAGAGCAAGATAGTCAATGTGGTTCGTGGAAAAGTCTTAAATTTATCTCAGCATAAATTTGCCAGGTTAGTTTTCTGTCTTATTTAAAGTGTAATTCTAAAATTTTTGCTTATAATCAGCAGATAAATAATGCTAGTTAACAATGATTTTGCAGTCAATGTTAAAAGAGTTGATTATTGTGTAGAAAGCCCAGAGCACACGACCAACCCGAGTGTTTATGGTTGCTGTTTGTGTGGCCTGTTTGTGAGATTTTTGTGAGATTTTGGTTGCTGTTTGTGAGATTTTTGATTATTGTGTGTTAAATTTGTATATAATCTCTGTCCACTTTTATGTTTTTCATACAAAATGCATAACCATGTGTCTAGTGTTAATTAGAATGCATAATTATGTGTCTGGTATTAATTGCACACACACACATGCACACAATAAAAAAATTAAAAAAAGAAAACTGCAATAACATTGTATTTTTTCAGTTAAATTCTTTATAAAATTTTTAACCGGAATTTCTAAAAATTGGTAGGTGATGGAGCATTTTGGATTTTACATTCGGAATCAGTGCATACTCATTGGTTAAAGTCACCTACTTTCATTTCATGGCAAGAAAATGTTCAAATTTGTTCAGTGTTATTTTTACATTTTCTTTGTCATATACTATTTTGTTTTTTAAAGTTTGGTATAAATACTTGTTTTTTAAACTTTGGTGTGTTATCTATAATTTAAGAGAATGTTTTCCCTTCCACAAATGTTGGTTTCCCTGTATTCATCCATTGTAAAAAGTATTAAGGTTTTAGCTGATTTAGAATTTTCCCCACTATTTTATAAATATAGATGTTTTGACAATATAGAAAACTTTGCTTTTTTTAATAATCAATTACTAACTATTGGAGTGTCCATATTATCATAAGAATGCAAAATAACTAATAATAATAACTGGCAGTGTTAGAATTTGATCCCAGGGCTAAAGCAGGGTAGACAAACATTTTGTGTTGAGCTAAAAGTAATCTTCAGCTCAAGGTATTTAATATGGCACGTTTAGCCTTTGCCAGTATTCCCCCTCCCAATGAGTTTTGATAATACTGAACAAAGCTGCTGTTGGGTTGTGATCTGTAAGTTGAAGGGAGATAGAAAGGAGAATTGGGCCTTCTTGCGGTGTTGCAATCACATTGTCAATGAATAACATCCAAGTGATTGTTTAATTCATTCAATGGCCTCCTAGCACTATTTTATGGTGAAGTGCTGTCTGTGGTTTGATCTTGGTGCCAAAGCGAGGTAGGTGAACATTATATTATAGCTTTGAGTTAAAGAATACTCCTATTCAAAGCATTTAATATTACTTTATGAAATTTTTTAAAGTATTAAAGAACGGCATCGGAAAAAAAAAACTGTATACACTGTTACAGCTTTAAGTTTTTTTTTTTTTTTTTTTCCTCCCCAAATTTGGTAGATAGTATTAATGTTAAAATTATGTTGCTCGGTAAAAAAATCTTAATCCAGCTACCCCCACTAGGTTCAGGGCATTTGTACTTTACTTTCAGTACATTTTATTTAACTAATTACAACAGTACTCATTGCTTTCCAATACCATTTCTTTCAGTGTAAGATTACATAACACCTACCTTATCTTCTGCAGTTTTTACCAAAATTATTTTCAATTTTAGTAGGCTCTCTTAATATTACTTTACTTTGTGTCTCTCAATTAATGAGGCCAATCGAACTCTTGTGTATCCTGAGCAATTGTGTGTTGCTTTCAGGCGGATTCAGCAATGCTTCATGCTAAAATAAGTGCTTACATAGTTTATTACATGCTGCTTTTATTCAATATGTGATTGAATGAATAACAATCAGTAAAAATGGAGGGAAAAAGGAACATACTTATCTTATGACCGATGTGTTTAACGCATCTGATATATTCCATATTTCATTAAACTATAGAATGATATTTTGAAACAAAATTCTTTGACTGAAATTTTTTTTACTTTGTTTATATTTCAAATTAATTGACAGTATATAAATATTACTGTAATAATGAAAGTGAAATGATTTGAGAAGTTGCAGAAAGAGATTGAATGTTTTGGTGAAATGTTTGCCACAAATACACTAGTTTCTTATATTTAGTAAAACATTACACACTTTTTAGTATAGATTGTTGGGACAATTGAGATATCATGCAGCGCTATAAGCAGATATAGAGAGATATTTTCTCTTACCTTATATATTGATGCTCATGTCCTTGTTGATGAGTCGGACGGTCTGAGTCTTCAACACTTTTTAGTATACATAACCTTTTAAAACATTCGCTGCCAACTACAAGAATACTCGTAGTTGGCAAACTGAATTTACTTGCCAGCTACGAAATAACTCATTATTGATCGCCTTGCCTAAATCACCGAGTACAAGTATTGCCATAGCAAATGTATGTAATGTTTAGGTGTTTGGCAAACAGGAAGGGACTAAATAATACTCTTGGCTTACTGAAATGGATTATTTATTTCTCAAAACGTAGTTACAATAACTAAATGTTTAGAACACAAAAACATATTTATTCACAATATATTTTGCAGAACACAACAAATAAAAGATATTTTTATTATATTATGTTAAAATTTGTGATGAAACAAAAATGCAAATAGGATCTTGGCACGTGTGAACGGACGCACTATATCAGCTTTGGCAGCGAACGTGTTAAATAACTATTGGTGATCATTCAAATTAATTGAAATTTTAATAAATGTCATAAATTTTACTTGTTTCTGTAAGTATGTTGTGTAAAGACAGTAAAAGTTTAAAAGATGAACAAACTAGAGCTCTAAGACATTTCCCATAGGTTTGTATGGGAAAACTGAAACAAACAAGCATTGATTTTGTTATGCCGAGATTTGACAGTTAAAATTAAAATCTATTAAAATTACCCAATTACAATAACCCAGGAAACAGAATCCACTCTGGTCTGAAGACCAGAGCCTAGTCTGCCTGGAGCTGGCTGTCCACCCCCTACAAAAATGTTAAAACGCAAAATAACAAAAACAAACATGAATTGTGAATGATAAAATTTTCCACATGTATATTCAAACTCTCGAAAAGGAAACAAAACAAATTAAAAGGGTAGAAAATCCCAAGTTACATTAAGACCAAGGTTTCACATATCTCATTGAAAAAAATTAATTATCATTTTGACTGAAGTTTTACGCTGAAGTTTGTAGATGGCAGCATCATGCCCGATAACGGCGTGCAAACAAGTTGCACTTGCACCACATTTAAAACCAGAGACTGGCTGCATGGAAAAACACTTATAAAGGAGGCAAGGAGACACCCAGGTTCTGAGCAATACCGGCAGTAGGGCGGAGTGTCACTTCTGGTGCCGACAGCACTTGCAGAAAATAGAACACCTTCTTTAGTACCGGCCATTTAAACAGATCCGGCAGTTTGACGAAGATCACGGTTAGGTGGGAGAAGGCGAGCCCGGGTGCTCAGCACTCTTAGATCAATGCCGGCAGTAGGGCAGGATTTCACTTTAGAACAAACAGTACTTGCAGAAAAAAAAAACGAACACAATCTTTAGCTGAACATCACTGAACACCATCTTTAGCTGACAGGCAATTGAAGCAGAATTGTCACTTTGACGAGGATCCCCGCAAATGCGATTTTATCAACCTCAATTTGTCTGCTGCTTTAGAATCGAATAAATAGCATTCTTATGGTGACTGCGGGATACGAGCGCCCTTGCATTGGAGCCCCGTCCCACGGACCTTCGCAGCAACCAAAACCACCACCTCCAAAAAATGCCGGTCTGCAATCGAATGCCACCAGGCAGCATGCATGCCTCCCAGGAGACGCCAAACTTGGCGAGTGAAAACTCTGCGCTTCGCACCGAGCGCTCACGCATACACTGCTGAAATAAAAATGCTGTTATGCCAAGAATCAAAAAAGGATCACTTCTCCCAATGCGGCAAGCCGCCGCACAGCAACCCACCAGATGCGCTGGCACCCTCTTCTAGCAGGTGTTTACTGATAAGTGGTTCAAGGCCAAGTTTCGCTTAAAAAGTGCCTTTCTTTTGCAGATTCGTAAATGAACTGAAATGAAGTTAACAGCTAAAAGCGAAGATTATGAGAATTAACAAGAGATTATTTAACGTTTAAAGGCACATTGCGCACAATTTTGAATAATAAAAACATTAAAAAGATAACAAATTACGTTAAAGGGGAAATAAATTGCCGAAATATTCAGAAACAACAAATGAATTTTGAATTTTGAAGGGAAAGGGGAAAGATAACGAATTTTAAGCTATTACAAATTTTGAACTATTAATTAAATTTAGAACTGTCAAATCTCGGCATAACAATTTCCACTTAAATTACACAAAAATTGATAACTCATTCATCAGTTTAGTTTTATATATTGATATATTTGGATATTTTTACCATTTTTACTTATATTTTTATGTAGCAATGTGGTTGAGAAATGTGTAACACATGCATCACGAGCTGAGCGAGCTATTCTTATAGAGGAAGTTTGCACCTTTACTGATGGGTAAATATTGATTTGCATTATTTATCTACACTTATATAGTTGTTTTGTATTTTGTAGTCCATTTCTATTAATACAGGGATTCTATGGTTCCTTTTTCCTGCTTTCCTTTTATTTCCTTCTTTTTTCCTACTTTTACACATTTTCAAGCTTTTTGTTTGCCTGACAAATCGCAAGCATATCAGTAAAAATGTTCGAGGAGTTAATTGCACAATGTACGAAATGAAGTGAAAAAAATCGGTCTGATAATCTGTTTTTATGAAAAAGTGCTAAAATTTACAATTTTTATGCAAGAGTGGTAATATTTGCGATTGTTAAGAAACATGCTATAATTCATAATCTTTGAAAGGGAGCTTAAAAATTGATCTTTTTTGAGAAAGCGTGCTACTAAAATTAGATCTTTTTTGAGAAAGCGTGCTACTAAAATTAGATCAGTAAGACAGTTCTTCTGAATTTTAGCATTTTTAAATAAATTACTGCAAAATTTGGCGGTACCAAATTACATCGTGTATTTTAGTGCCTTTTGAATAAAATCATGAATTCAACAGTTTAAAATTAAATTATGTATTTTTAGCACTTTTAAATAAAGTTGCATATTTTAATACTTTCAATTAAAATTACAAATTTTAGCGCTCTATCTAATGTCATGATTTGTATCGCTATTTAAAAGAAATTGCTCTGCTTGGCATTTTTTTCAAAAATCACGACTTTTAGGTTGCTCTTTCTAAAAAGTTTGAGTTTTAGCACTTTATCTGAAATGTGCTAAAAGTTAGCACATTATCTAGGGGGGGGGGGGAGGCGGAATGCATGGTACTTGAAATTCCTTGACAAGTTCTTTAAACCTTTTTAAGGGAAAGCGTACTCACCCTGAATATATGTATATTTCACATTATTGATACTTATTATATTATGTACAATACAGGGTAATTCAAAATGATCTTTACACTTTGACAGGGCCACAACTAACAAATAATTATAACAGGAACATGCTATGCATCAATCGGCAGTAAACCTCTGAAATTTTTATTTCATATTGACATGTTTGTACATGTGCCATTAGGAAAACCATTGTAACAAAATGGTGATGCCACTGCAGAAGGCATTTTGTGCCCTGCAATTTTGAAAGACGAATTGTGTCACAGTAATATAACAGAAGTTCTGTACATAATTTAACAAGAATCCACTAAGTAGGCCACCCTCCTACTATTGCTACAAGCAGTTTGAAGATATGAGATGTCCGTGCAATAGAAAGAGCACAGGTCAACCAAGTGTATGAGACTGTTACTCGAATCAGCAAATTCACATATTAAGCTAGTTATGAACAATAATTGCTGCAGATAACTATTTCGTATGTCAAATATGTCTTGCAGAACTGCAAGATGCAAAATACCTTCTGTTGTGGTATCGCTATTCTGTTGTAATGGTTTACCGAGTAGCGCATTTGCAACAGTCGTATGAACTGAAACTTTTAGTTTTCCTGTTGATTGGATGCATAGCATGGTCCTGTATTATTATTTGTTACTTAGTTATAGCCTTATCAAAGATTTTTTTAATTACCATATATATATATATATATATATATATATATATATATATATATATATATATATATATATATAATATTCATAGTCGTGAAGAAGAAACTGAATCAATGTATGTTGTACATGCTGTGTCACTATATATGAGTGTTAGAAATTAAAAATTTGAGCTAGGCGTCATTTGACGCCTATAGTTCTGACTCTAGGTGCCAAATAGACACGGCTAGTTACCATTTTTACATCTCTAACAATAACAACTATTTTTTAACTGTCCATTTTTGTTAAAGATATAAAAAAAAAGAGTAATTCAAATTTTTGTATTAAAAATTGTTTTATAAAACTACCCAAAAGAAAATAAATAGAAAAAATTGCTAATTTGTTTTTACTTGGCAAAAAGGACATACAAAACAACAAATTAAAAAAAAACTTCTATTTAACAATTTTCAACTATGGTCATCTTGTACAATCATCACTCCAATACCCCTTCATTTCATGCTTGAAAATTAATTTTCCTGAGTTAAAATAGCAATTAATATGAAGGGTTTAGTTGATGAAAACAAATTGCAAAAATGGAAAATACATGATAATGAAACAGGATAAACTGATAATTACGTATAAATGCATATTTTAGTGACATTTCCATGTAATCTTTCTCATATTACTTATAAATATAAGAATGAAACATATTTAAAATTAAAATATTATAAGGGAATCTTGAGCGAAATTTAGTCACTTTTTGTGGCCAATTTTGTCAAAGTATGGAATTTCATTTTAAAATCTGTTTACTATATTCATCTTAAAAGTTTAAAAGAAGGGGGGGGGGGAGGGGGGAAATTTGAATATTTGTTCGGAGATCGGCAGTTAATACAAATATCGGAGCTTCACGAAGAAATGCCGAGTTGGCAGTTAGGGTTCAGTATTTGCAAGTCAATAATAAGTTTTTGTTTTATAGTTGCTACTCTTTTTCTTGTTGCTTTGACAAAATATAAATCATACCCTTGAAACTCATCTACACCTTTTGGGTGAGCTAGACAGCCTGGATAATAGTAAAAAAAGGTATGAATCATATTAATTTCAGGGATTGATATAAAAAGGCATGGATGTCAACCTACCAGAAAGAAAGATAAGAATATATTGCACAAGGAAAAATCATTCACTAATACAGTTTTTCCCGATATTGCTGCAAAATAGCCTTCTATTTCATTAATAATATGTTTAAAAAATAGTTTTTCTATATAATATACAAAATAATTAAAAATGTTTTAAACGTGCAAAATTGCAACAATTTGTACCAGTGGAAAAATACTTTCAAAATAGAACGAAATTTAGAGGACCATGCACAAATGCTGTTTATCACAATACTGCTGCAAAATAGCCTTTCATGTCATTAAAAATACGCTTGAAAAATAGTTTTTCTGTATAATGTAGTATATTTGAAATAATTACAAACGTTTTAGACGATGCAAACAGATTGCAGAAATGGAAAAGTATTTTCACAATAAAACAAAATGTAAAGAAGATCGCGGATAAATGCCATTTATTGCGGTACCCGCTACTCTTGCAATATAGCTCTTCATTTCTTTAATAATACGTCTGAAAAATACTTTTCTTGTATATAACAAGAAATAATCATAAAAATTTTGTCGATGCAAATGTGTTTCTCCCACATTAATTAGAAAGACACAATCGCGTGGAAACGGATTTTTAGATGTAAAAACGAGAAAACCTCCATCTTAAAATTTCTGACTTTGTTTCTCATTTCGTGACCTACTTCCGATTTCATGACTTGTAGATACTTTTATGCAGATTTGCATACAATAAAATATAAATGTTATGGAAAAGAAAAATCTGACTACTGTGGATCCAAATCGGATTCCCAGAACAAGACTGAAAAAACGGAAGAAGTACATAAAAATCTGAACACTTGACAGCTATAAAAACATCATTTTCAATTTCTGATAAAATATTAGCTAACCAAATTTGCAAGACGCTGGAACGATTTAATCTGGAACTCGATGTGTTCTATAATAGTAAGCAATTAGAATGTAAAGACTGCAGGATCACTCCCTTTTCTTCCATGTGCGTAGATTTACTAGGGGATAAAGGGAAGGGGAGCAATAGAATACCCAGAGTCTGGGACATCGGAATGTCTGAGGATAAAGCAAACAAATAAATTCTTCAGAAGTGCAATTTCAGGTCTTGAAGGGTGAGGGTGAGTTGAAATACAATAAAGATCCCAATGTTTCCTTCCCTGAATAGACAGAGGGAGGTTTTACTGTCTGTGTACCACCTGCAGATTTATCACTGCGGGCATGTATAAAATGCTGCTTTTTTTTTCGACCACTGTCCAGTCTTCTACTAGGGATCGTAATTTAGTCAAAGGGAAAGGGAAGACTGATATTTAACAATAGCATTGTTAGGTGTCAAATTTGATGACCAGATTGAATAATCTAGTCGTCAAATTGAAATTTCTAGTCTCAAATTACGACTAACGACCACGAAGTTTGAACACTGCTATGTATGTATTCACACTTGCATAAGTTTTTTAATTTCAGTTAATATAAAAATCAATAGATGTATTCAATAAACTATTATTAAAAACAGATTTATTCATGGGCATATATCCCGTATAATCATTGCAATAGAATAGTGATTTCGCTTTCAGAAAGCAATGAAAAGGTAATTGCTCAATTTCTGATTACTACTTCAATTGCAATCTTTTGTTTATAAAAATAAAAAAATAATAAATGTTAAAATATATTACAATGCTTTTTAATAATAAGTTGAATAAAATGAACTTAACTTGGGTAATAAGTATGTGACACAGATCAATCCATGGAAGTAAAGGGACTTTAATTTCATGGATCAATGAATTTTAAATCACGATTTGTTCTAATTTTTGTTTATGAAAAGTAAAAAAAAAAAATCTATAAAGGTTAGAATTTGCTTCAATATATTTTATAGCAAGATGCTGATTGGTGTGTGCACTATTATATACTATATGCTTCAAAACTCGTTCATTGACATCATATGTGAGTGTGTGACATTTTGAAAAAGAATTTTTGCCATTATATTGTGAAGTAGAATTTTCCCAGCACAGTAACCTATATTTTTGGAAATAGTTCAAAATCTATAAAAACTCTTCAACCACGTAAAGTTGTTTTTCTTATGTGGTTGTTTTTCTTATGTGATTTGTAGGGCACTGATAAATAATTTTTCATTAGTGGCAATGGGATAAAAAATTTCAAAAAGGCTTTGCTTTTTTTTCAATCAAATGTTATTTACTCATACAGTTTTTTATGCTGTTTACGGGGATGTGCTCAAATTTGAGTTGCAATATGCAGTTTGTCAGATTTTAGTATGAGTGTTCCGCTTTTTATATATAGATAAGTTTTTACAGAAAGCTACATGTTTTTGGGGTCTAAAATAGCATTAGTTGATAATACCATTATAAGTTCAACGTTCTTTTGTAAGAAAAAAATAACAATTTGGTGTCTGGATAATTTAATTATCCTGATAAATGGGGATGGGATAATCTAAATATCTGGATAAATGGTGATAATCTAAATATCCAGATAACTGGGACTACCTTAACTGTAAATTTATATTTTATGTCTTAAAAGAGTCAAATTGTGCTTACTATTCTAGGCCTCACAGTGCCTTATATGCTATGATGAAGGACCAGTATGCAAATTATGTGGTGCAAAGAATGATCGAGGTTGCTGAACCTCCTCAGCGCAAACTTTTGCTTCACAAGATCCGTCCTCATGTTGCATCACTGCGCAAATATACTTATGGGAAACATATTCTTGCAAAATTAGAGAAATATTTGCTGAAGAATAATGAGCTAGGTCCCATATGTGCACCTTCAAATGGAACTATGTAGTTCTGCTTCAAATGCTGTCTTAAATGTCGGAGTGTATATTTGGTGTAATGTATAGAGTCAGGAAATTATCATTGCATGATTGCTCTAAAATAATCTTAAAAATGACTTTTAGTCCCTTTTTTGGTGCTGATTGCACGCTTTTTTATTAATAACATTTTGATAAGATTACGATCTTTCAAGTCTCAAATTTGGCATGTCTTTTGTACAATTCTCTTTTGCACACTTAGCTGTATTAAAACGTCATGAATGGTTGTGTTAATATTATAAGCTATCAATTTGTTATTTTATTTAGTTTAAAATTTCAATGGTTTCTTGTACATAGGATAAATGGACACTCCGACAAAAAATCAATTTGCAATTGTATCTAAAACTAGGACTTATAAATATCTGATTTTAATTTTGTTCCCATTGTGTAACTACTTGCATATTGTGTTTAATATAGTTTTTAAATGGGTATACCTAGCCCAATAGTTGATCTTGTACAGGATGTGTTACAAAAGCATTGTGTGGCATGTGTTGATCAATGCAATTCTTCATTCTTATTGTTTTTCATAGTCCTAGCATCATTACTGTGTAGTATGTATCATGATAATATGTAGTTCTTCAAAAGTTAGGTTTTCATGTTTCTGTTGTACATTATGAAGGCCCCGTGGCTTTAGATGCATATTTATTAATGTGCATGGCATTAATAGTGTTTTGTTATCATTAACAAATGCTTCATTTGTAGTAATATTGCATTTGTTATGTTTGGCATCCTTAACTCTATAGTTCTAAACATTTAAACAGGATTCCCTTTTTTTGCATAGTTGAATACTCACAATTTCCCAGGAGACTTTTTTTTTACAGGATCTTATAATTTACTGAAAATATAAATTTCACGGTAGTTTGCTACTTTTTTTATCAAAATTCTCTAATATAGGGATTTTTAAATAAAATCTGGAATTTGGATGAAAAATTCCTACATAGTTATAAAAATATCCCTCTGTAAATATTAAGGGAATATTTCATTTTAATATGTTTTATTAATTTTATAAAAAAAAAACCAGAATTTTATCACAGTTTATTCTTTCAATATAAAATACTAGTAACAAATAATAGTTTAAAAACTGTTAATATTTCAATATAAAAGAAAATATTGTTAGTTTTTTTCAAAGTAAAGAAATAAAATTTTGAGCAGTAACATCCTGTTTTTCCCAGCAAAATTTCTAATCTTATAGAGAATTTCCATAGAATAGAGATTAAAAAAAATAAAAAATAAAAAAAAATCACTATAAATCCATGTTTTGGGGAAATCTTATGATTTTTAAATTTTTTGATATGGCAAGTTAAATCCATTTACTTAAAAAAATATGAAATGTTCAGATAATATTTGAAATAATTACAAATATTTTAATCTTTATTTTACTTAGTAAACTGAAAAATGTTTTATAAGAAAAAATGCTGAAATAGTATAAAGCAAATTCTCATACACAGAGGAACATATAAATACATTTTTTAATGAATTTGTGAATAAATGAATTAACGTTTCTTAACATGAGGTTCCCAGTATACTTAAAATATAGTAAATGCTTTGATTTAAATTATATATCTTTAAAAGAAATGTAACTAAAAAAAAAATTCAAATTACTTTTTTTGTTAATGGAGATATAATTATTAAATAAACAAAATAAAATATAATTTTAGCCTTTCACATTTAAAAAAAAAATTGAAATATGAAATAAAAGCAATTTCACATGCGTATTCATAATGCTTCTAACATTATGTGAAAATATAAGAATTTTGCTTCACTTTTTGGATGGCAACCCAGGAATGTTTTATGCAGTCTGTTTTACCAAATTGTGTTTTTACGTAACTATTAATGCAATAAATTTAAATAGTAAAATTTAGTCTTAACAATTTTCTCATCTAAAACCAGGGTCTACAAGCATACTTTATAAATCATTTGAGAAAGTTTTAACCCATTCTACTATAGCTAAATGTCCATTTAAATAAACAGTAAAGACAGGCTCATTTTTTTGCAATTATGGCAATTAATTGATAATTTTTAAATTAATGTTTTATATTTTTTATCAATTAATTGCTGTAATTGCAAAGTTTTATTTTTCAGGTTTTTTGCAGCAGTTTGAGCCTAAATTTTTATAGTTATCCATAAACAGCTTGAAATGATGTTAAATTATAAGAAATGGGAATCCTGTTTATTTTCGTTGTATCAAAAAACCCCTCATCTTGTTGATTTATTTAAAACTCATTTCATTAATTTCATTTGTATTTTAACATTAATTACTTATTACTATTTCTAAATATGTTAAACTTACTAAGCTGTTTGGTATTCTAATGCATTTTAAATATTTTGAATTTCTGTTGTAAATTATTGTATATTAATTAGTTTTTCCAAAGTGAGGCAAGTTAATTTCTTTACCTATTTAATTGAACTTTATGCAAAATAGCCTTACAAAGTTCCTCGTTGCATTCAAAATCTTTGACATAAGTGATGGTTTCAAGCTAGGTTTACCCACTGTTGTATAGTGTATAATGTGTGAAAATGAAATAAAATTTTGTAACATTTCGGTGCTACAGATGTAATTTTTGAATACTGCTAATTTTTGATAACGTCCTGTACAGTCAGCTCTGTAAAACTGTAACTAATTATCATGTTTGACGGATGCAGCAGGCTTTGCTGTTAGACACGGTACATAATGCCTAAGCTGGATTGGATTTTTTTCCCCCTGCTGGCCCGTTCACATGTTATCACATGACTGTATGTCTTTGTGTGATGTTTTATGTCATTACCATTTAGCAACCGTGGCTTTAAAAAAATGTTTTGCCATTTGTATGTGATAATTTCTTTTTGTTACTGTTAGGATTTTGTCGCATAACCTTGCCACTGCCTGTAATTAAGTTTTACCCCCTTTCATACGTTTGTTTATAGTATTTTGATTGAGCTGTAACTCGAATATTTGTAGCAAAATAGTTGATTCAATATCTGTATGCGAAGTTGGTGTTTGCTTACAAACTCAATATATTGCGCTGTTAAAATTTTTTTCCACCATTGTATTTTAATTGACTGAAACATTTATTGGGGTGTTTTCGCGGATAATAAGCTGATATTTGAGTCTGCAACGAACGTTGCTAACTGACTGTTAACGTAAGATGGATTTCAAGGAAAGGATCCTTGGCATATTTTAAAAATGCACTTAAGACTGATATGGCTATGTTAAGAATATGATGAAAGTTGTTTTTGATTATTAGTTATTAATTGTGATCAAAACTGTTTTGTTGAACTTGTGTTTGATTTTTTTTCTCTTTAACTTAATTTAGTATTTAGTTTATGTAAAATGCTGGATTATTTTAGTTTCATCCATGCTGCTGTTACTGAAATGTTTTTTGGTATTTGGCAATTAAACAAGATATTGCAGTCTTTTTTATACTTTATTTTTGATTTTTATTGCACTATATACTCTTTTCTCTCTTTAGATAGGGGGCAGTTTAGCAATAATGCCTCTAAAATTATGTAGTTTTCCTATGTGTCATTGCTTAGATTTTCCTCTGAGTGTGGTCGAATTGTAGATTCTTGACTGCATCGGCAGTAACTATTGGTGCCCGTGTGGTATAATTGCTTGTGGGATGTGGTCTCCTGTAACCTTTTTTGCTGTGGGAATACAAGTCTATTACTGTCTGAATATTTGAAGAGAAACGTGTTGTGGTTATCTTCAGTATTGTTTAGCTTTCTTGTAATAATATATATACATATATACATACATATATATAAAGTTTAGCCTCCGCGACGAGCGGTGTCGAGAGGGTTAAAAGTTTTTTGTAAAACTTGTGGAAAATTTTTGTATTCAATTTTTATTGTAATTAGCTCATGTAGAAACTGTATGTGTGCATGTAGTGTGTTGTAGGGAGCTATCGCTGTTGTAGATTTGAATTTTGTATATTTCTGCTCATTGGCCACAAAAGCCCTTTTGCAACTGTACAGAGGAAGGGTGGGGACAATGGATTTCAATTTTTTTTTATGCTTAAAACATTACCTTTTATGGGGAAGTAACTTCAAGCACTATCAGTATTTCTCAAACTTAGGCTCAAACTGATTCCCAAACTTAGGTTGCCTTTAATTCCCTCCAAAGGCTTGATACAGAGGTGTTTGTATTCTACTATATCAAAAGTCTGTATTGGTCAGGCCCGGATACAGCCAGCAAGATCTCTGGAGATATACTGGTGGGCGGACTAATTTTTTTCTGGTCCCCTTTTCCTGGACCGATTTCGGACCTCATGTCCTGGCCTGGTATTGGTGTTATGGGAAATTGCCAATAGCAGTTAAGTGTTACATCAATACTTGCTGATGATTTCTATTGTGAGAAATGCTTTATGCATCAGCGGCTGTTCATTGAAATGAAATAATACTTATAGGTTCGAGATTTTCTTATATTCTGGAGAATTGTTTTTTTTATAAATTGCAGTGAAACCTCTTGTGGGTATGTAGATAAATAATTTGACCTTTAAATATGTTTTCTATATTAATATGTAATGAGGTATATTTAATATATAAAAATTAATTTCTTAATTATGTAAAACATATTTAGTATATAATCACAAAATTTTATGTAATGCTTCCATAAATTGAACTAAGATCTCAGTTCTTTGTTTATTATCTTAATGCTCTAAATACCATGTCAATAAAGTAAAAATTCTTATACTGGACAATAAGATGATGAGAAATGTAAAAGTTCCACATGCAGCAATCTCTGCATGTAATTTTGTAGTCATCCATTTTAAAGATTTAGTTCTAGCATGCTATCATTTTCTCTCTTTAATTCTGGGCAAAATCTAGTGTGAACTTAAAAGTGCACATATCCTCCTCTCCATTTTATTTTTTGTCATGTTAATTCATGAATAAAAATGTGAAGGCTCTAGCTAATTTTTTCTCCTACAGGACAAATTTAATTTGAATCATTGTTAATATTTATCTAAATATAATAGATACATTTTACGTAAATACTAAAAGTGCTTCTATTTGGTTTATTAAACATTTAAATCATTTCTCTTCCTCTTTGCAGTATCTAGGCTTGATGAAAAATTCTGAAAACTGAATGAGTTGGAGCAGTGATTCCCAAACTTTTAAATTTGAGAACCCCTTTAGTAATTAAAAGGGAAAAAAAAAATTGAAGACTTCTTCATAATTTCATTATTAAATCATTCTCTATGTCCAATCTATTCTTCAAATTAAATTTCCCCCATTTATATTTTCATCACAGTACCTTTTTTCAGCATTGTTCACTGTTTTTGGGATAGCATTACAATCCACTTTCGAACATGTAAGCATGTAATATTCCACTAGGTACTGCAAAATGTTTTTAATAGCTCTTAATTGAAAAGCAACAAGATGTAATAAAAGCTGTTATTAATTATAACACATTTTCTGTGTTATTCTTAATCCCCCTCCCCCTAGAATTTGTCACAGACCCCATTTTGGAAACCACTGAGTTAGAGCCTTAACACCTTATAAGTTATCACAGAAAATCTGTTAAATACAGATTTACACAGAAAATCTGGTAAATACATTTTTAAAAGAATTTTGCTGTTAGCTTATGGGGTTTCACTGTATGTAAACTGATAAATATAGATCAAAATTGTCCTGTTGTTTTCCCATGATGCTTTTCATTTTTTTCCCTTTTACTATAATTATATAACAAACTGTGAAGAATAAAAATTGTTTAGTATAAATTTATACAAATATAGATATTTCTAAAGATATTTAAAACTTTGACAACCTGCAAACACCCCTGATAATAATAAGTTTGATTCAAAAGTATATTCCCAGCTTTTATGAGGCTCCATACATGAAGATACTGCTTAGTTAAAAATGTAGTTAGTGTAGGTGTGTTGGTTTAGAAACTCTGAAAGTGGGATTCAAAAGTTTGAGATTTGCTGTCTATCATATAGCTATTAAGTGCTTATTTAAGATTCATATGTAGCTGTATGAAATCAACCTAAGGCAAGCCTTTGCTAAAGATTTAGATATAATATTTTTGTTTTTTGCTACAGTTTTAATTTGAAAAAGCTGGATTGTGTAACATAATCATTGTATAGGGCAAGTATTAAATTTTTAGAATATTTTCTCAACATAAATGAACTTGTTCAGACCAACTCTTGTTTTGCCTTATAACTTGACCGAATTTCCCCAATTGAAACATGTTTTTGCAATTCTTAATTGAAAAATAAGAAGTGTTTTTGATGGCACACATGTATTGCATCAGACTTAATGTAAATAATGTCAAAACCCATAAGCATTAATCATATAGCAAATAATTTGTACAGTGTAATTTAATTGCAAATAGTGAAAAGTTTTTATTTAAGGGGCGACATTGATGATGCAGGTGTATTTAAAGGTATGATTTTTTATTTATGTCAAGTGCCCAGTGAGGAGTACTGAGTTGTGTACATAAATTTTAATTTCATAACTCGATGTTCCTTATATTTATTTGTAACGAAATCATGCTTAATTTTACCTATCATGTTAAATTATAAGTGTAAAGTTTTGTAATATCTAAGTTCTTTTATCAAAGCAAATTTTTTAAGATGGCTTTGTAAATAAGAAGGAATCAATATATGTGATGTTCTGCTGGTTGTAGCAACATTTGCACAAAATTTCTGTAAATTTTTTATACATTTTTTAAGGTAGATTCATTTGAGTGCATTAGCTTTCTTTTCTGTTTTTGTACAATAATCGCGTCATCGGGAAAGAAAATTGTAAATAAGTTAACTAATTGTTTTCCACTTAAAAACTCATGATGCAACAAAGCTGTCATTTGTCATGAAAATTTTAGGAAACAAAACCAAAAGTGACTGGGACCTCAATTTTCTGTAAATTTGATACTTACCTAGTAGAGTTTTTATTAAAGACAGGTGAATAACACTTTTCTCAAATATGAGTATTGAATTTGAACATTAACCAGATCATATTCGTATACCTCGAATATTTGAATACCTCGAATAGTTATTTCAAATTGTTAATAAATATTTACATTTATTAAATATTATTTGTTAGTAAATAAATTAATAAAGTAAAATAAAAAGTGTAAAATTATATTAATTTAGAAATGAACATTTTATATTTTAATTATTTTACAGTTACTTTTAATTTTAGGTACTCTTAACTACAGTAATTGAATAATCGTAAATGCTTCTTGTGTACTGCAGATTTTTATTTAAGAAAACTAGCAAGCATTCGAACATATTCAGGATCTAGTCTGCTTCTTCTCCCCACCCCCCTTTTTTTTTTGTGTGTGTGTGCCGCAAATTAAACAAGAGGTCAGGCACTGAAGAGTCACTCTTAAAATCCTGTAGACTATGATGTGTTTAAATACATTAAAGATAATTCTTCAAGAAAGGATACAGACTTCTTTATCCAGTAGTCATAAATGTTTTCACTTGGTGGGGAAAGTAAATTTTCTTTTAGGTACATTCGAATTTATTCTCCCTGAGTATCCCAGCATTTTATTCCAGAGCCTGCTGTTAATTATGGCACTATATTCGAGGTATTCGAATTTCTTCTATTAGCTTTATATTCGAGACCTTGATTACTTTCCAATATTCAAGGTATTCAAGTATTCTCAGATAGTACTCGCCCATATCTAGTTTTTATACTTGCAGTCTGAGCTTTGATTTTATTTTAACATTTGAAATCTGTAAATAAAACTAGTTCTTGTAATTCTCTAAAAATATTTTTGTTGAAGTCCAGTCTTCCATTGAATTTCTTTTTTATTTTTACCTCCACCATTTGGCCTCTATTAAGTGTCTTAACACAGTGAATTTGAAATCTACTGGACATCTAATTTTTCAGTTTTACATTTTTATAAGCTTTCATTGTTTTCATGTAGTTTCTCTATAAAAATTATTGTAGAATGGGACAAAAAACATTTTTGCATCTGTATAAAATTCATTTCTTTTTAATCTTTACCTTGTAAATTAGAACATGGATTGTAAGTGTTATAAACATCATCACTTTTTCAAATGGAAACAATGTGTACTTTGGTTACTATGAATCACATTAGCATATCACGCTAACACTATTTGGAATCTGTAAATTTTTTTGTAAATTAGTTTCACGTGTGCCATACTGTCATATTTTTTGCATGAAGTTCGAGATAAATAATTAAAACAATCTTTTATATTTTAATGTTCCACCATGAGATATGGGTAGTACAGAAGGTTCTCATTCCTAAGTGAGAAAAATTAAAGTATTTGCATTATAGTAATTAAATAGTTTAACATGACTTTTTAAATATTGGGTTAAAAATTAAAATGTAGCAATTATAGTAATTATATAGTTTAACATGACTTTTTAAATATTGGGTTAAAAATTAAAATGTAGCAATTAATATATTGTAAAAAATTATCTGAGAATTTTTAAAGAAAAGAACTAAAAGGGGCTAAGGTAAAAAGATATATTTAAGTAAAAACAGTGTGTGGAAAATACAACAATCAAACTTTTGAATGTTGAATGAAAATTCCATTGTAAATAATCAAATACAACCATTTCTGGCTGAACACTAACTAGCAATGGGTTACCGTGCCCACACCTCTACCATTGGATCATAGTCATATGTGTCCCTGTTAGGGTGCCATTTACCCAAAAGTTTGTAATTCGAGTGCAGTCCAGGGGTGATTGACTTTATTTGACCAATCGTTTCCCGTTTTCTATATAATATTGTTGTCATATTAACTAAAAAGAGAAAAATCTAAAATAAATAAAATAGTTTTTAATTATATTTACATTATTATAAAAAACATTAAAATTTGAAAAATGATAATTGGGGATGATATTTAAAATTATCCCAAATGTTGTAACAAATTGCAATAATTTAGTTTTCTTTAGTAAACCCAAATGTTTGTAAATTGTTGATTGGGATCAACAATTCATAAATATTTGGTTTGTGAATCTGATCCACATCCGTCAATATCCATAAGTTCCTAATTTTGAATTTTAACTATGCTATTGTGATTCTTAGTCAAACACACAGGCAATTTTTTTATTCTTGCCTTTTTGGTCATCTCAGGCCTTTCCATTAACTTTCTAAGGTGCCTCAACGCAGACTTATCTGCACCAGTGTTTGTCATCCCCTCTTACGCTGTACATTGAGAAGGTGCTTTAAAATATATCTCCTGACCTACTGTGTTTAGGCCATGTACAGTATGTACATTTGTAAATTGATGCACTGTGAAACACCATGTACAAAACATCGGCATTGTAGTTTTTCCCCACGGACAACTTGTATATTTCTCTTTTCAAAGCATTTTTATTTTTATTTTCCCAATCTCTGTATATGGAACCATCAGGTCATCTTTTTGCATGAACGGCACATAACTTCATAGGCCTATATAAGAGGAGAAGCCCAGAAATTTATTGTAATTTACTGTACAAAAGAAAAGAAAATGAAAATTGAAATGGTCCAGAGTTCTAAAGGAAGTGCATTGTAGATATCGTCTTTTAGGGTGAGCAGTTGTAAATAGGATGTGGGATACTTTGTACAAACTATAATGCAGGCACAAGCCTAATTCTTTTTTCTTCTGTAAATTTAATGGGTTTATGTGCAACTAATAAAAAAGTAATATATTTTTAAAAAATCCACTATTTTTAAATAGTAATTTTTCTCTTTAAACATTTACATTAACTTTAAAAAGTTCCTTTCAAGTTTTTTTTAAAAAGTTCCTTTTTGAAAGGAACTTTAAAAGGTTCCTTTTCTTGTATAAAAAATATAAAGACTATATGAATTTTCATTCTAATGCCAATTGGTATTATCTTTAATGAATTAAGGGAAACTAGCTACTTTAAAAGAAACTGTTTTAGTAATTGTTGCTTCATTTTATTTTAACCTGGTGGAACTCTTTTTTGAATTCTTAAAATGCTAAATACAGATGTATTGGTTCAAGTAAATTTTGGCTGTAAATAGCCTGCTGATTGGTTAATTCTTAGATGAAACATTTGACTGCAAAGTGTTTTGTGGTTGCTGAGTAAACCAGTTAATATTTTACATATCTCTATTTTCAATTTAAAATATTTTTCTCCATCACATTCCATCTTCTGAACTTTGCGTATTATATTTTAAAGTTATTTAAAACTATAACTTCCGTTTACAATAAAGCTGCTTAATACAAGTTTCACACTAATATGAAATGAATTGTAAAGTTAAGTCTTGAATCTGATAAATTTAAAATTTTGTGGAATCTTTGGAGAGTTTAAAGCAAATATACTAATCAATCTCTGTAACTTCGTACAAATCAAAGATGTGATTTCCAAATATAAAAGTTTTATCAGGCATTGAAATCATTAAAATAATACAAGAGGCAAATTTACTTGTAAAACATTTGTATTTGTAAGTTGAAATCAAGATTTAAACTGACAAATAAAAACATATAGCATTTTGGCTAATATCTCAAATTGATTTTAGCATTTTTGCATTTTCTTTAATCAAAGTGCCAGCATTGAATTTTCTAATATCGATGTGCAATAAATATAAGATATTCATCCAAAATAGAAGTTTACAATTACTATTACATATTAATGGATTTTCTATTCTAATGTTATTTGATGATTGTGGCAACATATGATTGTGGCAAAATCATTTTGACTATGAATAATAGGTGCGGTGCTATTTATTTATCAGATAATAAATAAAATCATGGACTAACTTAACACTACAGTAAATCTAAAATTGATATTAATAGGAAACGATAAGATTCCTTTTTGAAAATCTACTGGATGCATGTTATGTCTAAAATTACTGATAATTTGTGAACTTTTAACTTTAAGAACGTCTCTCTCAACTTCAGTCTCCTCTTCATTGTGACCAATGTTAATCTATTATAAAGTTGGTGACTGAAAATAGTATACACCAATTTCTCTCGCCATTTTTATTTTCATACACAATTTTAATTTCTTTTGCTCAAAATGTACAGGCTATCCAGAATCTATATCGGGTTTATGAGCTTTAGCATTTTAGCTAAAAGATTTCATCTAGTAAAATGCTAAAAAACTAACACAGTTCAAATTCTGATTGAAATGCTGATACCTTTCTATATAAATCTATTCAGAAATTTATGCTGTATAAAGAAAGTGAGCTAATTAGCAAATTAATTTTACCACTGTTTTCGATTTAAACCTTTTTCTTTAATTTGAGTAGCGATTAGGAAGTGTATCTTGATTTCTTTTAAATAGTTTATTTTAGAAATCTTACCACAAAGTTATTTTTCAAATCAAATTTTTAATTTTACACTCCATTTTAGCATGTAATTTTGGACCATTTCAATTTTATTTTTTCTTGAGTACTTACTTCTGCAACATTATGTAAAATACTATAGATTTTAAACCCAATAAATGAGATTTAAGGTATTCTGTGTATGAAATCATGTTATTTATGATACAGTTTTACTACTCATATGTAAAAAACATTTTGATGTAATAAGTTGTGTCCAAGTGGTATATATTACGTAATAGGGGAGAGAGCATAATGCAGAAAGTTTATCATTGATTTTTACCAATCTGTAAAATACTCTTGTATCATACATTTTAGTTGCTATGTAAAGTTAATTTGTTTCTAATTTATATGTTGCAGTAATTATCTAAATCAACATTGTATTTAGAATGTTTTGTATAAGGCTGTTATTTGAATTTGTATATGTAATTTAAATTATGCAAAACTGTAGAAAACTCAATAACATGTGTTCTAATGAAATTAAGTCTATAGAGTGCTTCACAACTCTGTTAACTGGTTTTATCTCATCTTGTATAGAGCATGTTTCTGTTAGACACTATTAGAAATGGTTTTAGTTATAGTGCGATAGTTGCTATAGGGTTTGAACATTTATTAAAAAAAAAAAGAAATAATGGTTACATGATAGAAATATGAGGAATACTGTTTAGTTGAATATTTTTTAAACATTGGAATTTTATCTTTGGGAAATATTTTAGGATTGTGAAAGTCAGTATATTAAAAGTTTACTGTAATAGCAATTTTCATATTTTTAATCATAAATAGCTGGCATTTGTGAGGATATTCATGATTTTCATTTAATCGAGGGAGGGGGGGGGGTATAGTTATAGAATATTTAATAAAGTAACTGGTTTTGGAGGCCGAGAACAGCGTCCTTCTTCAGGATAAAAGGACAGCACCATGACAAAAAAAAAAGTCTGCTGACAGATAAGTTCTTGCAAACAGACACATTCTTACTTTCATTAGCGCTATTGTTCTGTCTTTTTATCCCAAAGAGGGAGGCCTTTCTTTGCCTCAGAAATTGGTTGAAACTTTTAATCAATATTTTATGCTATTAGATTAATCAAATTCTTTTTGCTGATTGTTCCAGCCAGCAGTTTTGAGCAACATTTTATATTTTTCCATGAAGTTAGAATTTAATTTGAAAACAATTGAAAGTATCTTTGTACCTCAATCACAAAGGTAATATCAGCAACAATGAACATATGCATTATTTTGATGTAATATCAATGTTACATTATGCTTATTGAAATATTCTGAAGAAAATATGTTGCAGGGAATGCATACTTAAAAAAATTCTTCATTCAGTTTTAGCTTATAACATTTACCACAATTTTTTTCAAACTAAACTACTGTGCCATGTCCCTGAAAAAAAAAATGGATACCTTTTTGTGTAGATAAAACCCTCAGAAAAGTAAAATAGATAAAGTTTTGTATAAAATAATCTTTAACATGAGAATGTCAACCCATTTAGGTAGTAAAAAATAGTTAACTTCGTCAGGACGAGATAGTGTGATGTGTACTTACCAGAACAAGATCAACGCTTCAAAATTAACTCCAATCTTGCTCTAGTGAGTGTAAGTTGTGCTTTTTGGCTGTTCCAACGAAGGGGGCTATTTTTACCTCTAAAACTGGTTGGCATTCTTCTTTTTTTGTGTTTTATGTTATTTTATAGAAAGCTTTCTAGCCATTTTACCATGTAGCAGTAGTTTAAGTGTAACCCAGAACAATAATTGTCGGAATTGAACAGTACACTTTGTTGAGAGTTGAAATGTGTTTGATATCAGATGAGGTAAATTCTGTTTCCAAGTTTTTGAAGCACCCTGTATGATGTATTGATATTTTGTTAAGATCTCGCTCTCTAGTCCAAAAAACAAGGTGCCCAGATGTATCTAAAATTTTCAAGACACGTGGTTAATTCACTATGACCACACGCATCTCCTCTTAAACACGGTAGTGTTTTGAGATTAGCCAATTACTATTTCAATGCTAGTTAGTTCAAAGCTTTATAATTAATGCATGTGTCGGCAAAATTAGCTTGATATATAAAAAATTACTGGTAGTTTTTCCTTTGGCTATGTAAAATATATAAACTTTATATGTAATAAAAAACCAAGGGGTTTTTTCATGTTTTAATTTGATAATCAAATGTTTGATTATTTCTGATACTGTAATGAGTTAAATATTTTCTTTTGTGAATTCTGATGGCAAGAAATTGACACGTTTGTACGTGCTTTCGTTTTAGATATAAAAAATCTTAAGAGATTTATTCCCAATCTTTCTATTTGACTCGAGCCATTGAATCGCCTATGAGCCAAATGGATAAGTGGCTTTTGGTCTGGGCAGTTTGTGGATTTATTCTTTGTGTATGTTCGCACCCTTGATGTAGTCTTGGACACTGTACATGTTGTATCATATCAGTTGTGTTTTTGGTCACTGTAGAAAAATAAACTTGTTTTGCAGTGAATGTGTATTTATTTTGTTCTAATGTAAACATTTTTAAACTTGCTTCACACAGCTTTATTTTTAGAAGATTTATTATTTCTAGTTTACAAAAAGTTCATATTAAACATCACACAGCTTTCTTTAGAATACTCGCTATTTTTAGTGTAGGGGAGGCTAGGGTACAATGGACCACTTTTTACATTTTGATGTTTTCTTATAAACTATGAACAAAATTATCACTTTAAATGAGTATACATATTGTCTATATATCCAGGTTTATGCTATACTTCAAAACAATAATTACAATTCCGTTTTACTGTAGAATTTTTTAAATAAGTGGCAAAGTGGACCATTGTACCCCGAAGTCGGGGTACAATGGTCTACACCATGGGACTTAGAGCGGGTGGGTCAAAGAGAGACTAGCACAGAGACCAGAGGTCTATTGTACTGTCCCCAAAAGATAAAACAGTCCCTAAGATAAGAGACCAGTAGCCGAGACAAAGATCAGCAGGTACTTGACAGGAATATCTTGTAACTCCCAGGGCTCGATCACATGTCAACCCAATACTCGAACCTATGGGCAGAAAACACTTCACATTCACAGAGTATGTGTGTGGCAGTTTCTTTGCTGCACTTGCAGCCTCTACAGATCGGGTCCTTAGTGACACCCATAATGCTTAGGTGTATTTTAAGGGTGCAGTGCCCCAGTAAGGAGCCCAACAGCCCCTAATGCCAGTTCTGTTGAGCTTGAAAAGCTCCCTATGATGCACACTAGGCCATTTACAGTTTAGTATATCATGGGACCACTATGGACCATGGCTAATTATTTTAAGAAATATGAAAATGATTTATCTGTACATTTAAAAAACTATTTATTTAGTATGTAGACACAACAAATAGTAAATTATTGCATTTCAATTCTTAATGGTCTTATTTTCAATTAAAATTTCACAATTGCCAACTGTTACTCTCATCTAAAAATTTCAGTTTTTTAAGTTGTTCAATAAATATTCAAAGAAAATATAGTATGCAAAATAGGAGGAAGGAGGTGAATGAAACATATTCAATTCATAAAGCAATAATTAATGGAAATTACAATTTGCAAATGTCACACAAAATATTTTTGTGCCACTAAGAGTACTATATTTTGTGATATCTTAGGTTCTGGAAGGCATATTACAATATCTTGAATATTTGACACATGCATCAATTTTTTCAGGAAAAATAAAGATATCTTAGACTTTTGTCGCTTTAATCACAAGATCATGAGTTATATCAATTCTTTCAATGACTAAACCAATGTAATATTTTTTATTAGAAATTTTACAAGAATATAATCACCATAACCTTTACTTCTGTGTTTAAATATTAGTCATGTTGTAAAATATTTTCCATTTCAGTGTATTCAGTTTTGCAATAAATAGACATTGCTGTCAGAATCATTAGAACTTTCAGATATATTTACAAGATATTTTTGCACCAGGTTGTGGAGCTTCAGTTGCAAGCACTAGGTTGTGGAGCTTCGCTTGCAAGCACTGGGTTGTGGAGCTTCAGTTTTGTTCTTGTCTTCCTTTAAAACAGTAATTAACTCTTTTTGAATATTCTTTCTGGCTTTAATTGAAGCGGCTCTTTTATGTTTTAATTTTTCTTCTTCTTTCTGCATGACTTTTTTTAGGATGTTTTGAACTGGTGCATCAGTTGGTATTTTTGATGACCCTTTTCATCTTAAACTTATTGACTAACGTGAGAAAGTATTTAGTAAAGGCAGAATTTCTTCAGCTGATCAAAATTTTGTCAGATGTTTTTCGTGCAATAATTGTGTTGGAATTGCTTGCTGATGGGCTATGACGATTAAAAGTTGTTGATTCTGGCTATCTAAGCAAAATTTTAAGATTTTAAATTTTAAAATTGCACAGCTAATTTTTTTTCTTCAGAATTCCGGCATATTCTTTTGATTAATCATTGGAAATTCATGCATGAATTTTCTTGTCATTTTAAATACAAGTCTATTATGTTTTCTAGCAGTATATCCAAAAGTTAATTTTCTAATATTTCTTCCTCTTCCTTTTAGAATAAATACTTGCATGTTTGCATCTTTAGGCACAAACCTAATAGATCAGTGGTTCCCAACCTGTTTTCACCCGAGTGCCCCCTGACTGTCAATTTCTTTCAATTGTACCACCCTGATTGTCATTTTTTTTCCATTGTACCCATTATACTTCAGTTTATTTCTATTGTACTCCCTGATCAACCTATACATTTATTTCAACGGTACCCATATCTACTACCTTATTTTAGCAAAGCCCCTGGCCCAATATATTCAATTAATAAATATTATAATTGTCATAAATTTCATTTTCTTTAAAAAAAAAAAAAGCATTTTACAAGCTTTTAAACGAACAGAAGAATATTATATTTTTTAGGGAATAAAATATGTATTGTAATCTTTACTTCATAAAACATATACAAAACATGTAAATAATTCAAATATATTAATGAAATATGTGTATATATGCAGATATATGTGTATATATGCAGATATGTGTATATGTACCAACAGAAATGGCTAAAATGGAAAGCGCATTATTAAAAGAAAAAAATTATTTAAAGAAAGTGCCCTAAAAATGTTGAAAATAATGCTCAGTCTATTTCTGGAGTGTAGTATAAGCACTTTTTGTCGGAAATGGTAAGTAATGAACTATTGCTGAAGCATCAAGCCTACATAAAATGCGTCAATACTAAGGGTATCAATACTTTTCCAGATTCTGCAAGATTTCACGAAGTGTGAATACTTAACTAGAATAGGTAACAAAAGATTGAATGATTTGTATTTAGTTTTATATTTATATATAAATTTGTGTATATATAAGTAGAATTTTAAATTTTGCTTTAGTCTGCAGTATCAAAGAAAATTAACTTGTTAAAAAATATCAATTTTCCCAAGTCACCATTGCTGAAATATTTCAGCGTACCCCCAACTATCATTTTGTGTACACCCAGGGGTACGTGTACCCCAGGTTGGGAAGTGCTGCAATAGATGACGTGTTGTCACTTTTCACTTAGCTGCTATTTTTAAGGACTTGTACTTTGAACATAATATATTAAAAGTGTTGTGTTTGCAATACCTTTCTCTTTGCAGATTAAACGAATGGATTGATTATCATCAATAACACCTTTTCAGCCTGCTTCATTTGGCACACATCTTTTATCTGCTTTCTGTGGTTTGTTGTGCAGCATTTTTAAAAAATGAGTTAAGATATTTTAAAAATAACATTTATAGTAACAGAAATATAGAGAAGTGATTTTTTGAAATTAATTTATTATTGATAAATGATCAATGCTTCTTTTGGGTTCTGAATTTTGCCTCTTTACACCGAACAATGGCTTAATTATGATAGTAGTGCCATATTTAAATACAGTTTCTGAAGGAAGTATATATTAAACCTTGCACATTTTTATACTTTTTCCAGGATATGGCCTTAGCTTCAAGATTAAAAAGAGTTCTAATTGTTATTCTGTAAGATGGTTGATTTAACTCACTTTATACTGATCCATCTGATATACTAAGAGAGAGCTAAAAATATATTAATTAGCTTAAAATATTATTTTTTTAAGATTATGCCATTTTAATTCTAGATTTAAAATATCATATGTAAGAAATCATGTTATCAAATCTCTAACATTTATTTTCTTACACTTAATTAGTTCATTAGTTTCATTTTCACTTGCAAGATTTGAAATTCTGAGTTATAATACTTCAAGTGTGTAAACTAGAACATAAACCGTGCGTAAATTAATTCATTAGAGTCAAATAATTCATCAGTATTTACTAACAAGAAAGATCAATCATGCATAAAAACATTGATTATGAAACAATTTCCAACTTCAATGCAATTTCATTTAAACATCTCTAAAATGCGATACATTCCTCGGTAATATTTTAAAAATTATCACAATACTACATTAATTTATTATATTTGAAAACTTAAAACTTCATCGAAAAAAATGGACTTCATTCAAATGACGGCATTGAAATGTAAATTGCCTGGTTTAAACATCTCTAAAATGCGATACATTCCTCGGTAATGTTTTTAAAATTATCATAACACTATAATTTATTATATTTGAAAACTTTCGATATTTCTTTTCGATATTCTTTTTTATATTTTCGATAACGAAAACAACTGAAATTTATTCAAATGACGCCATCGAAATATAACACGCCTGGATCTCTCTATAAAAGTAGCATTTCATTCATAAACATTTTTCCATTCATTTCATTCATCACGATACTATAATAATTTATTTTATTTAAAAACTTAAGACCATGGAGGTACAAGTAATTAAACTCTATGCTTAAAACTTCATCGGAAAAAATCGTCCTTCTCTCTGTAAAATCAATGAATATTTCATTCATATCAGTTACATTGCAGACTCCATGAGCTAAATAATTTTGCGTTAAAGAAATGCAGTAATTCTTATACAACTCATTCTACATATTTTGCTGTTTGCATTTTCCATAAGTGAAAAATAGGCTTCGTTGTAGAAATAATTAAATTTGGATGATCATTTAAACTCAAATATATTGTAATTGCGTTGTTTTAGTATGTAGATGCACAGAATTTAAGCAAAAATAAAGCGGTTTTAGGACGGATACAACACTCAATATGAATTAAAAATAACTTTAAAAATTACGATATTGACACAAGATGGATGCCATATTTTTTTTGAAGTGGGTCACGTGAACTCTTCATATAATTGTCACATGATCGCTTCATATAAGAGGAGTAATTATTATTTTAATTTTTATTTAAAAACTACTGAATATATTTTGCTGAAATTTTTTTTATATATTTTATGGGATAATTTGAATATTTTCTAAAATTTTCGAAGCAATTTGTAAAGTTTAAATCCGCGTAAAAAATGTTTGAAAAATTAGGTCCCATAGGGTTCAATGTATTTCATTTTTTCAACCCTAGTTCGATCCAAAACTAATTGGGTGATATTATTCATTTATATTCCCATAGGTTCTACAGACCGTCTGAACAACATACTAAAATTTCATTTTGATTGTCATTTTTACGGCAGTTATCGTGCTAACGGACAGACAGACATATTGAACAAAGTCATAAACACTTTTCAACTTTGTTGTAAAGTGTTAACAAAGTTGAAAAGTGTTTATGACTTTGTCCATTCTGTCTGTCTGTCTGTCCGTTAGCACGATAACTGCCGTAAAAATGACTTAATCAAAATGAAATTTCAGTATGTTGTTCAGACGGTCTGTAGAACCTATGGGAATATAAATGAATAATATCACCCAATTAGTTTTGGATTGAACCCGGGTCGAAAAAATGAAATACATTGAGCCATATGGGACCTAATTTTTCAAACATTTTTTAAGCTGATTTAAAATTCACAAATTGCTTCGAAAATTTTAGGTAATATTCAAATTGTTCCATAAAATATATAAAAAAAAACATTCAGCGAAATATATTCAGTAGTTTTTTAAATAAAAATTAAAATAATAATTACACCTTATATGAAACGATCACGTGACCATGATATGAAACGATCACATGATCCACTTCAAAATGATATATGGCATCCATCTTGTTTCAAAATCGTGATTTTTTTAAGTTCTTTTTAATTCATATTGAGTGTTGTATCCGTCCTAAAACTACTTTATTTTTGCTTAAATTCTGTGCATCTACATACTGAAACAACGCAATGACAATATATTTGAGTTTAAATGCTCATCTAAATTTGATTATTTCTACAACTAAGCCTATTTTTCACCTACGTAAAATATAAACAGCAAAATATATAGAATGAGTTGTATTAGAATTCCTATATTTTTTTAACACAAAATAATTTAGTACATGGAGTCTGCATGGCTGATATGAATGAAATATTAATTGATTTCATAAAGAGAAGGACGATTTTTTTCGATGAAGTTTCAAGCATAGAGTTTAATTTTTTGTAGCTCCATGGTCTTAAACAAAATGTTTAAATAAAATAAATTATTATAGTATTGTGATGAATGAAATGATTGGGAGAAAGTTATGAATGAAATCCTGTTTTTATAGAGAGATCCAGGCGTGTTATTTTTTCTATGACGTCATTTGAATTAATTTCAGTTGTTTTCGATGAAGTTTTCAAATATAATAAATTTTCGTAGTATTATGATAATTCTAAAACTATTACCGAGGAATGTATAACATTTTAGAGATGTTTAAACCAGGCAATTTATATTTCAATGCCGTCATTTGAATGAAGTTCATTTTTTTCGATGAAGATTTAAGTTTTCAAATATAATAAATTAATGCAGTATTGTGATAAGTTTCAAAATATTACCGAGGAATGTATTGCATTTTAGACTTGTTTAAATAAAATTGCATTGAAGTTGGAAAGTGTTTCATAATCAATGCTTTATGCATGATTGATCTTTCTTGTTAAATATGAAGTCATAGTCTCCCATAAGGGAGGTTAAGGGGTGGGGGTCACATTCCCCCTTGGACATCCAATATATATTATATAACAAAGGCGACCCTCAAGCCAGTCGATGTGGTACACCACAGAGCTTCCGGAGAGAGGTTTTGAGTCTTTTTAACACTTTACAACAAAGTTGAAAAGTGTTTATGACTTTGTTCATTCTGTCTGTCTGTCTGTCGGTCCGTTAGCACGATAACTGCCGTAAAAATGACTTAATCAAAATGAAATTTTAGTATGTTGTTCAGACAATATAAATGAATAATATCACCCAATTAGTTTTGGATTGAACCCGGGTTGAAAAAATGAAGTACATTAAGCCCTATGGGACCTAATTTTTTAAACATTTTTTAAGCGGATTTAAAATTCACAAATTGCTTTGAAAATTTTAGGTAATATTCAAATTGTTCCATAAAATATATAAAAAAAATATTCAGCGAAATATATTCAGTAGTTTTTTAAATAAAAATTAAAATAATAATTACACCTCTTGTATGAAACGATCACGTGACCATGATATGAAACGATCACATGACCCACTTCAAAATGATATATGGCATCCATCTTGTTTTAAAATCGTGATTTTTAAAGTTCTTTTTAATTCATATTTAGTGTTGTATCCGTCCTAAAACCACTTTATTTTTGCTTAAATTCTGTGCATCTACATACTGAAACAACGCAATGACAATATATTTGAGTTTAAATGCTCATCCAAATTTGATTATTTCTACAACGAAGCTTATTTTTCACCTATGTAAAATGTAAACAGCAAAATATGTAGAATGAGTTGTAGTAGAAGAGCTGTATTTCTTTAACACAAAATCATTTAGTTCATGGAGTCTGAATAGCTGATATGAATGAAATATTCATTGATTTTACAAGGAGAAGGACGATTTTTTGCGATGAAGTTTTACGCATAGCGTTTAATTACTTGCAGCTCCATGGTCTTAAATTTTAAATAAAATAAATTATTATATTATTGTGATGAATGACATGAATGGGAAATTATTTATGAATGAAATGCTGCTTTTATAGAGAGAGCCAGGCGTGTTATTTTTCCTATGACGTCATTTGAATGAATTTCAGTTGTTTTCGATGAAGTTTTCAAATATAATAAATTATCGTAGTATTATGATAATTCTAAAATTATTGCCGAGGAATGTATAACATTTTAGAGATGTTTAAACCAGGCAATTTATATTTCAATGCCGTCATTTGAATGAAGTTCCTTTTTTTCGATGAAGGTTTAAGTTTTCAAATATAATAAATTAATGTAGTACTGTGATAAGTTTTAAAATATTACCGAGGAATGTATTGCATTTTAGACTTGTTTAAATAAAATTGCATTAAAGTTGGAAAGTGTTTCATAATCAATGCTTTAAGAATGATTGATCTTTCTTGTTAAAATATTACCGAGGAATGTATCGCATTTTAGAGATGTTTATATAAAATTGCATTGAAGTTGGAAAGTGTTTCATAATCAATGCTTTATGCATAATTGATCTTTCTTGTTTTCTAATATAAAGATAAATTAAATGGTGTCTGTCGCATGATAACTCAAAATATAAAAGATGGACTTATGCAAAAATCTGTCACCAATAGTGGATTTTACAGAAAGAGTGAAATTACATTGCAATATCTGGAAACACCAGAATTCTGCACCCGTAGCGCCTCGTTCCTTGCTCTGCTGCTATTCCTTTGGATATACGTCAAAGATGACGCTTTTCAAATTTCCCCCTTCCTTAATTGCCTCGTTAACGTCCATTTCTGCAAATAACAATGACCCTTGAAGTATATCAACTGAAACTGCCTGTTTCAAATGGTTGGTAGTAACTTTGATAAATCTTAATTATTTTGGTGACAGGCGAGTTTCTTATTCGAATTGTGCTTTAGGAGGTGGGGTGTAGGCTAGTAAATTGGTTTGGAAGGAACGTTTAACGAATTCTGGATACCGAAATATGGTACAAACACAATATAGCAAATAAAATTAACTGGAGTGTATCGCAATTCGACTTTCTAATACCAGAATTCATTTTTTTTTTCAAATTTTACAAGAAAATTAAAAAAGAAATCGGTATCGTGGGTCCAAATTATTACAGTTATAGCGTGTTACCCTTCACTTTAAAGGGCTTGAAAAAATATTTCGATTGATTCCATACTTGACAAAGTATCCCCCGAGGGGCGGGGGGGGGGGGGGTAATTTGCCCACAAGGGGGGGGGGCTAATGACGCCACAAACAAAAATAATATTGTTTCGCTGCTATTTTTCACAACAATGAGTGAAACTATGAAGTCTTGTGATCATTGAGCCATATATAAACCCCTTTTACGCACGTTTATGTCAAATTTTGTCCTATGGCACCTTAAAAAAAAAATAAAATTTCGAATCAAATCGACAGCAAACATCAGACAGACAGACACAGCCTTCACTCAAACGTGTTCAGGAGGATTTAAAACATATATTGGCATTAAAATATCATAATCGAAAATTTTCGTGAAAACAATATTTTTTCAGTAGTACGTATAAGAAAGTAAAAATCTGATGTGGGCAGTACATGACTTTCCCTCTACAGGGTGTCCCATAAAGATTGAAACGCGTTTTAATTCTTTACCTGTTGGAGATAAGTGGGAAATGTAAATTGCAAAAATGTTGAAAGTAAGGTAGGAAATAAGACTACGTTAATTAAATAGTCCTCCCATTAATTTTCAAAAGTTACACTTTTTAAATTTTAATACGACCCCATTAGACAAATTTTTATTTCTAATGCAACACGATCATTAAAAAAACCGCATATCTGTATCTTTAAAATCAACTGAATTATGATAAAGAAAAAAAAAATCTGACTTATGCCACTTTTCCGTACCATGTGAAAGGCTGTTTCATCGGTGAAAATAGGAATCATAAACACATTGACGATGAAAATTGTTTACATCAAAAATATGTTAATATGTGTCAAAATTTTTTTATCACAAATACATCTAATCTAAATAAAACATTACACAGACAGATATCATATAAAGCAGTGGTACTCACTACGCGATTGGGTATCCTATGTGTTATCCCAGTTTTATCTTTTTTGTGATATGTCACAAATTTACATTTCTAATTTGATATAGGGTCCCTATTCACAATGTTTAATTTGCAATTAAGTATAACTCGCTCAATTTTAAAGATACACCTATGCGGGTTTTTTTTAATGATCTTGTTGCATTAAAAATAAACAAATTCTGATTGACCCAATTTGTCTAAGGGTTCCTATAAAAATTTAAAAAGTGTAACTTTTTAAAAATAAATGGGAGGACTATTTCATTAACGTAGTCTTATTTTCTACATTACTTTCAACATTTCTGCAATTTACATTGCCTACTTATCTGCAACAGCTAAATAATTAAAACGCGTTTCAATCTTTTTGGGACACCCTGTATAATGTAATGAATTTACTTAGTGAAAATAGGAATGTACTCGTTTTTTAAAAATAACTCAAAAACCGGAGAGGCTAGAAAGTTCAAATTTAGTATGTCACTAGCAGCATACCCGTTCTTCGTACGGAGTATATAATATAAAGAAACTTATAATTCACAATCATGTGCAAATTATGTTAAAATATTAAATTTATTGCTCCTAAGGAGAAGTTCAAGAATATCTGTTCTCACTATGGAAAATTATCTTAACGGGCACATCTGAAGAATAAAACATCCTGACCCCTTTTAAAAGCAAGTATACAAAAAAATATGAAATTGAATCAATATATACAAAATAAAAGCGCTAAATTTGTATGGGATACGTATTACTTATATACTCGAATATTAGAAGATATAACCGATATTAGTTGATTACATGTATAAATTGAAAATATCAATAAACCCGTAATTGATTCCAATATATGCCAAAATGAAAGCACTAAAATTATATGGGAATATATATATATATAAATAAAAATTGAAAGATTTTAATCGAAAATTATGCATAAACTACTATATATATATATATATATATATATATATTCAAATAAAAATTGAAAGATTTTAATCGAAAATTATGCATAAACTACTATATATATATATATATATATATATATATATATATATATATATATATATATAGTAGTTTATGCATAATTTTCGATTAAAATCTTTCAATTTTTATTTATATATATATATATATATATATATATATATATGTATATATTCCCATATAATTTTAGTGCTTTCATTTTGGCATATATTGGAATCAATTACGGATAATATTATATTGGAATCAATTATATTGTTATCAATTTTTATGTATATATATATATATATATACATAAAAATTGAAAGATTTTAATCGAAAATTACGGATAAACTACTGTATGTACAAAAAAACCCATCACTAGCATATCTGTTACAAATGAGTAACCATAGACCAAGACTAAGGATAAAGATAGAAGGTAACATATCACTACAATGGTAAAGGGGGATGAGAAGAATATTAGGATACAAAATTCACAAGTAAAAGTATATAAATATAAATATAAATAAAAATAAAAATAAAACACGGCAAAAATGAGAAAAGCCAATAATAATTAGCTCAAGATAAAAGATTAAGACATAGAGAACAATCAATTGAAACTACACAAAAATGGCGGTTAGTTCGAAATTGCATTCTCATCAGGACAGCCATACAATTCGAATTAATATAGATATATATATATATTTTAAATATGTAATAATAAGAATTATGTAAAAAAAAAAAAATACAATTCAAGTAATATTAACATCACCATAGAAGCAAATTCACGGCCATAATGCCGATAAGAAAAAAGAACAGCACCGTCCCAAATTCGATGATTAATCAGAATTAAATTCATCTTCAAGTCTGAGTATTTAATTCTAATTAACCCAAACAAGTGCCTGTTTCAGATTAAGCAATAGTACAGAGGTTCCCAAACTTTTTTTTCTCGTGGATCACTTTCAAAGTTTTACTATTTTCGGTAGACCCCCTGCTGCTACATTTCTACTGTATTCCCAAAACTCCTGAAAAATATCACCCCAAATTGGGGGTGTTAAGAAGAAAAAAGAAGTAGCACATTTTCTTGTGTCCTATTTATTAAAATAATACTTGTGGTTATGCAAAATTATAAACATTTATTTTTACAAACAATCAACAATTGACAAAAAATCAACAATGAACTTTGAAATGTAAATCAACAATATAAAATAGTCATACTTTTAATGAGACGGATGTACTTGATGAATTGACAGCAAATTATCAATATTTGGCTGCAGTTTTGTAAGAAGTAATCTCAAATCTCCCCGTTCTGTGATGTTCAATCTGCTCCTTTTTTTGGTTAACAGGTTGGTAACGGCACTAAAACTTCTTTCGACAAGATATGACGAGGGAAACGCTATCAAAAATTTTCTCGCAATTTCCCACAGCCCAGGATATTTTTCGGGGATTTCTGCCTGCAGCCAAAATGTTTGATAGCCTTTTTTAAATTTCACCTTCAGTTCCTCGTTGGTGGTGAGCTCAAGTAGCTCCTCTTGTAATACCACATTCGCCTCTTCCGTTTCATCAAATGGGGTTATGATCCATGGTGGTATTTCCATCGTCAGAATATCTTCAAATCTATTTTTGAAGTCATCATGCAGGGTATTTAAATGTTGAGCGTATGTCTGAATATCCTCATCAAGACATTCTATCTGTGACAAGTGCGGAAACTGGGAGAATTCGCGCCGACTAATATTTTGCTTCATTAATTTCAATTTACCAAGAAAAGCCGAAATTACACCCTTTGTTTTTATTAAATTAAGGCTGTCCCCTTGTAACTGCAAGTTAACGTCATTGAATTTTTTGAACAAATCTGTTAAGTACGCAATGTCCGCTTTATATTTGATCAGATTTTCTTTTAAATCTGGTGCTTTAGTTTCCAGAAACTCTAAAAAAAAAAAAAAAAAATGCCCGCGGAAACACCGCTCTTTTAATGAATCGCCGTCGTCGCGTAAATAAATATTTTTCGACAAAAACGTACCTAGGTACCTAAAGTTTAATCTTCCCTGGCTTTTTGTTCTTTTATAGAAGTTTTGAATAATCTTTAGTATTTAATATTCACTACATAACTACCTATTACACTCAAATAGTAAAACAAATATAATATGATTGATAAATTACAATATATAATAAAAATATGTATAACAAATAGGCAGGTACTTACTTTTTCCGGCACTGCAAACACTGACATCGATTCACTCACAGTCACACTTTTATGTTCAAAATCCCGGAAACAAATGAGTAACGTTTTGTTCTTGGCATTCGTATTTATACTAATCTCGATTGCAAGCACAGCGCGAGTCGCATTTCATCCCTTTGCAGGTCTAAACAAGCATCTCGGACGAGCGAGCGTACGGGCGGCACTTTGCAGGTCTCGACATGTGGTGTACACTTGTACTATATTATCTACTAGCAGCATACCCGTTCTTCGTACGGAGTATATAATATAAAGAAACTTGAAATTCACCATCATGCGCAAATTGTTATAGTATACTAAATGACATTTTTAATCAAAATATTCTGTTAAAATATTTAACATAATGTTCCTAAAAAGAAGTTTAAGAATCTCTGTATTCGCTATATAAAATTATCTTTATGGACATATCTGAAGAATAAAACATCCTGGATCCTTATGTAAGCAAATATAAAAAAAAAATATGGAATTGAATCAATATATGCAACATAAAAGCGTTAAAATTGTATGGGACCCGTACTAATTATATACGCGAATATTAGAAAATATAACCTGTATTAGTAGATTACATGTATAAATTGAAAATACCAATAAACCCGTAATCTTTTAATCTGAAGACAGTCATTTATTCCAATATATGTCAAAATGAAAGTGCTAAAATTATATGGGAAGATATAAACGTACTACTTATAATATTCGAGTATTAGTAGAAGATTACCCGTATTGCAATATGAGTCTCAAATGTTTTTGGCAAAATACAACGGACGACGTAATAAATTGAAAATATCATTAATCCCCTTAATCTTCATACCAGAAGGCTGTACTTGATTCCAATATATATGCCAATATATGTCAAAATATATGCCAATATACATGTACTACTTATATTCTCGTAGGTTAGAAGATATACCCGTGCATTCCTAGAAGATTACTCGTACAACGTACAATATGCGAGTGTCAGCAATTTTTGCCGCAATAAAACAATGGCGTAATAACTTAAAAATATCAATAATCACTGAATCAATAATTCCGGAAAATATCAATAATAATAATGTTTAAAACTGAAGAGTGTAATTGATATTATCCAGTCCAAAATGAAATGGCAATGAAATTTATTTTATATACATATCTTCATTATTCAAATCGGAAAGGATTTAATAAAAATCGTCTGCCGCATAAACACATTGGATTTAAATCCGTTGCTAAGCGACATATCATTTGCTTCAAATAAATTGGTAGAAAAAATATCGTCTAAATAATTATATTTCTATGGAACATTTGGCGACATTTTCGTCAAATTAGCGACATTTTAAAAAATCGCCAAATTTATCGCCAAGTGGGACTGTAGAACTGACAGTCCCACTTGGCGACAAATTGACGAAATATCATCAAAATACTATCCCCTAACAAACCACAATTAATTTCATTTATTTAGCACAATTTTATCAATTTCAAGATATTTTTATAGATTTGAAAATATTTTTATCAATTTAGTGACCTTTTAAAAATTCGCTAAATGTATTACTAAGTAGAATGGTTGGTCTGACAGATAAATGCTAACCAAACATCATTTCAGTACTCTCTTCTAACAAAACAAAATAAATTTCATTGATTTACGTCGTTTTTATCAATTTGGTGACATTTCCGTCAAATTGGCAAAATTTAAGAAAAGTTGTCAAATTAGCGATATCCTGCCAAATTCGTAGCTCTGAATTTGCAGGTCTGAATGAAACATCCTTATCCCGTTTCAATATACTAAATGAAAACATAACAATTGTATTAGAAGATATACCCGCTCTACTCTTTTTCTGTTTCAACAATCGGCTAAATGAATTTATTGGCTAAACACAATATATGAGTTCAGTAGCTAAATACGATATAAGCTTGAAAACTTGCCAAAATAAATGAAATTGATGTACGCAGTCAGCAATTAATATAATTAAAAGAAAAATCAAACCGTTCATACATAAGATATACTTTTATATCCATTTATCCATTTATTTATTATTAAAATCGAAAAAAAATAATAAAAACATTAACAAACACATTTAATTTAATTGCGATGACAAACAACATGATATGTCCTCATAAAATGTTAACATTTATTAACCACTAACAGCACACCCGTTCTTCGTACGGAGTATATAATATAAAGAAACTTATAGTTCGCAATCATGTGCAAATTCTGGTCAAATATTAAATTTATTGCTCCTAAAGAGAAGTTTAAGAATATATGTTCTCACTATACAAAATTATCTTCACGGGCAGATCTGAAGAATAAAACATCCTGGCCCCTTTTGTAAACAAATTTGCAGAAGAAAAAAAAGGAATTGAATCAATATATGCAACCCCGTACTAATTATATTGTCGTAGATTAGAAAATATGCCAATATGTTAGTAGAAGATTACCCGTATTACAATATAAGTCTGAAAAATATTTGCCAAAATAAAAGAGATGACGTAATAAATTGAAAATATCAAAAATATCCGTACTCTTTATACCAGAAGGTCGTAATTGATTCCAATATATGCCAATATATATCACAACATATGTCAGTATACCTGTACTTCTTATATTCGCGTAGATTAAAGGATATACACCTGTGTTTGTAGAAGATTATCCGTACAACATACAATATATGAGTTTAAACAATTTTTGTCATAATAAAATAATTGCATAATAACTTGAAAATATCAATAATCCCTGAATCAATAATCCCCGAAAATATCAATAATAATAACTTCTAAACCTGAAGACCGTAATTGATATTATCCAGTCAAAAATGCTATAAGAAAAATCAAATCGTTCTTTTCTGAAATATATTTTTATATCCATTTATTTATTATTCAAATCTAAAAAATAATTATTAAAATTAACAGACAGATTTAATTTAATTGCGTTTCTGAGTAACATGCTATAAGATAGAATCTTATATCATGTTAAATATGTCATGTCTTATATCATAAACTGCGAAATTAAATAACCATTTTGATTTCTTTATACTTCTCATTGTTCCGTAAAATCTTGTTTTAAATAAAACATGGAGATAGATTTCCCCTTTAAATCATGTTTCAAACAATTCTTGTTTTCAGAATGTGACTAATTAGCGCAAAAAATCTCCCATCAAACTCAGAGATTAAATTTTAATTCACTTTCAAACGATTTTCAAGCTTTCCGTTTGGATAAACCACGGAGTTAGAGAGTAGAACTCCTAGGAAAAAGTTCCGTTTTTCATTAATATCTCGACAACCCCTGGTCTTAGAAACTCGAAACTTAGACAAAATTTATGGGGGGCTATTTCAAGGCTATTCACCAAATTTCATTAAATTCGGTTCAGCCGTTTTTCTGGGATGATTAGACAAACGAAAATTTCGTTTTTTACTAATATCTCGAGAACCACTGGTCGTAAAAACTCAAAACACGGATATAATTTTAAGTGGGGCTATTTCTAGGCTACACACAAAATTTCATCAAATTCAGTTCAGCCGTTCTCCCGTGATGATGGGACAAACAGACAGACAGACAGACAGACAGACAGATTTTCATTTTTATTTATATAGATTGTTCTATTCAATTCTGTGTTTAACCTGAGTCTCGAATATTTTTGAATACCTACCTAGTGAATGATGCTACCTGCCTACGTTGATAGGTAAATCCAAGCCAAATTTTTGTTCTTTATTATGAAAACCAGAAAATTTTTCGTGGACCCCCCCTTATAACTTATGAACCCCTGTTTTCTTTTCACGTCTACGTGGACCCCCGTGTGGTCTCCTATGGACCCCTGGGGGTCTACCTGGACCACTTTGGGAACCTATGCAATAGTACATTACTATAAATGCTTAAATATATATATATATATATATATATATATATATATATATATATATATATATATATATATATATATATATATATATATCCCCGTATTATTTGTATTGCCGCAGATAAGCCTGTGTGTTAGTAGATTACCCGTATTACAATATGAGTTTCAAAAATCTTTGCCAAAATAAAACAGATGACGTAATAAATTGAAAATATCAATAATCCCCGTAACCTTTATACCAGAAGGTCGTAATTGATTCTAATATATGCCAGTATATATCAAAATATATGCCAATATATTTTGATATATACATATCAAAATATATTGACATATATTTTGATATGTATATATCAAAATATATGTCATATCAAAATATATTGACATATATATATTCTCGTAGAAGATATACCCGTGCATTTGAAGAAGATTACTCGTACAACGTACAATAAGTTTAAACAATTTTTGTCATAATAAAACAATGGCATAATAACTTGAAAATATCAATCCCTGAATCAATAATCCCCGAAAATATTAATAATAATAATGTTTAAACCTGAAGACCGTAATTGATATTATCCAGTCAAAAATGCAATGTCAATGAAATTTATTTTATATATATATCTTTATTATTCAAATCGGAAAAGATTTAATAAAAATCGTATGGCACATAACACATTGGATTCGTTGCTAAGCGACATGATATCATTTGCTTCAAATAAATTGATGGAAATCATACCGTCTGAATAATGCTATCTCCATGGAAGGTTTGGCGACATTTTCATCAATTTAGCGATAATTTAAAAAATCGCCAAATTTATCGCCAAGTGGGACTGTAAAACTGATAGTCCCATATTACGACAAATTGACGAAACATCATCAGAATACTATCCCCTAACAAAACACAATTAATTTTATTTATTAAGCCCACTTTTATCAATTTCATGATATTTTTAGAGATTTACAAACATTTTTATCAATTTGGTGATATTTTAAAAATTCGCTAAATATGTTACTAAGTAGGATGGATGGACTGACCGACAAATGCTACCGAAACATCATTTCAGTACTCTCTTCTAAAAAAACGAATTTAATTAATTTCATTGATTTGCGGCGTTTTTATCAATTTGGCGACATTTCCGTCAATTTGGCAACGTTTAAGAAAAGTTGACAAGTTAGCGATATTCCGCCAAATTCAGAGCTCTGAATTTGCAGATCTGAAGAACAAAACATCCTGATCCCGTTTATATATAGTAAATGCAAACACTAAAATTATATTAGAAGATATACCCGTTCTACTCTTTTTCTGTTTCAACAATCGGATAAATGAATTTATTGGTAAACACAATATATGAGTTTATTAGCTAAACACAATATAAAAGCTTAAAAACTCTTTGTCAAAATAAATGAAAGTGATGTACGCAGTCCGCAATTAATATAATTAAAAGAAAAATCAGACCGTTCTTTTCTAAAATATATTTTTATATCCATTTATTTATTATAAATCAAAAAAATAATAATTAAAATTAACAGACAGATTTAATTTAATTGCGTTTCTGAGCAACATGATATAAGATAGAATCTTCCTCATAAAATGCATTAAATAACCATTTTGATTTCTTTATACTTTTCATTATTGAGTAAATGCTTGTGAAAAATAAACCAGGGAGATAGATTTTCCATTCAAATTCATGTTTCAAACAATTCATGCTTTCAGATAGTGACTAATTTGCGCAAAAATCCTCCATCAAACTCAGAAATAAAGTTTTAATTGCCGTTGGCGTTTTAAACAAATGATTTTCTTCCTTTCCGTTTGGATAAACCACGGAGTTAGAGAGTAGAACTCCTAGGAAAAAGTTCCGTTTCTCATTAATATCTCGACAACCCCTGGCCTTGGAAACCCGAAACTTGGACCACATTTATGGGGGCTATTTTAAGGCTACCCACAAAATTTCATTAAATTCAGTTCAGCCGTTCTCTCGTGATGATGAGACAAACGAAAGTTTCGTGTTTTACTAATATCTCGAGAACCGCTGGTCGTAGAAACTCAAATCATGGACTAAATTTTAAGTGGGGCTATTTCCAGGCTACCCACAAAATTTCGTCAAATTCGGTTCCGCAGTTCTGCCGTGATGATGGGACAAACAGACAGACAGACAGATTTTCAATTTTATTTATATAGATTATCTTTTGCGGTATATTTTAGTTATTTGGAATTTCAACTTTTTCGGACCAGCCGGTCATCGGCCTGTTATAGGGATGCATTCGTTTTTGGAGAATAACACGAGCACTGAAGTAGCTAGAAAGTCCGAATTGTTGCTTTCATACATATGTTGTTGCTTTCATACATTTAAGTTACATGCATTTTAATAAATACATTTTTACTTTCCCTATGTGACTATAGGGAGAGTACTGTGATGGGGTCTAAAATTCAAATTCCAGTTTTCGACGAAAGAGCAGATTTCAAGCATATCTGAACTCGAATCGAACGTTTTTGAGATCATGTCTGTGTGTGTGTGGACACAAATGGAGAGTTTCGAACAAAATTTGGTACAAAAATTACAATCAATGAATACAGGAAGCCTGATTTTAAATGCAATCGAATGTTCGGAAGACCCTTAATTAGAAGACCCTATTTTTAAAAAAATCATAAACAATTCACAATCTTTAATAATGTTAAGTAAAATAATAATTTTTTTCTTATGTACTTTTTCATTAGAGAATGACTGACACAGATGGTAGTATAAACCTTTCACGAGATATTGCACATTTCCCAAATAAATTTATAAATAATAATAATAATAATAATAATAATAATAATAAAAATTCACATGAAATTAAAACAATATTAACTATTGTGAAATAGGTTTACTTTTCATATGTAATATTATGCGATAAATTTGTTAACATCATTTGCGGGATCTAGTTTTTTCCATTCCAACAGCCATTTATATACATATGAAATGCTTTTCTCTCCGTTAATCTGTAACGCTTGGCGATAAATTCGGTTAACTTAGCGATCCATTTTTTGAAATATCGCCAACGTGGCGATATTTCGTTCCAGAATGACGAAAATATCATCAACATTGAAAATCGACGATAATTTAACGAAAATGACTCTAAATTGATGAATTAATTATTCAAATAATTTAATGTATGGTCTTACTCATTGTGGATGCTATCAGTATTGATAATTGTCAATTTAGAGTTGCATGAGATATAAGTTAATTGGGTACTTCCAAGATGGCTTTGCATGTTGTCATTAGAAAAAGCGCCAAATGTACGATTTAACATTGAAAACATTGTGCCGTAGATCTTATACATCATTTTTTCACTATGAAAGAAGTAAATTCCTTACATTATATAGGGAAAGTCACTTGCTGCCCACATTAGATATTTTTTCATATTAATGCCCCATAACTGAAAAAAAAATCTAATATTTCAATTTCTAGGTAAATTTCATAATTTTAAATTTAATGTGTACGATTTTTCATTCACTATGTAACATATACACATTTAAATAAATTACCAGCATTTTTTTAAACATTTAAATTACATAAATAATAAAAGGAGGTTCTAACTTTATACAACTATGTTTTTTGCTTGTACTTGTTAAACACAATTCGAGTGCTTTCATTAAACAAGACTCAATATTAATAACCACTTTAGATTTATTTACCAGAAATCCTGTATATTTTTATCAATAAATCAAACGTCTGTTTTATCTCGTTCCAATCATCTTATTATTTCGCGTCAGTAAAAATAACTGCCCAAGTTTCTGCTGAAAGAATTCTTATGTGATATTGATATTTTGCGCCAAATATACAGATTAATATTTGCTAGTTCTATTTTTACAAGGGCGTTAGATCTATCGCAAGGTTTAGGACATGTGGTATTGTCTTTTGGATTCCAGAGTCTTTTAATTTCCGGAGTTAACGGTCGCAAACCGGATCTGCGCAACTGATACGCAGACGATAATCTCACGCAGTTGAATTCGATATTTCACTTCACCAGAGAAGAAAGGATATGGAATTTATTCTAAGCCGAGTGTAAGATATTTTTATACACCAGAATAGGAGAACATATTTGTGAAAAGTTTCATGAGAAATTTGATTATTTGAACTTTTATTTTTTGAATTTGGGCGTAGTTAATTCGTAGTTAAAAATTGAATGTGTAATAGCCCACGACCTCGCTGAAGATCTCTAGGCCTCATATGTTTACCACTCTAAATAGCATGCCAATATAGACCCAATATTTGGCATTTTGACAATATTGAGCTAATATTAGTCCAATAACTGCATGCAAATATATATCCAATATTTAGCTATTATTACTCGTCAATATATTCCAAATATTGGAAATGTTTCCAATGTAACGTCAATATTGGCTTAATTTTGTAATGCCAATATTTAGCTAATAGTGGCCGCCAATATATCCCCAATATTGGTGTTATGTTGGAAATCTTTCCAATGAAACTCCAAGATATAGAATATAGGCTTAATATTGGGCTAATATTAGCATGGTCTTAGGGCAATTGAAATAATGGAATGAAATTTTATTTGAATCACACAATTTGTGTCGATAGGTATTATGTTTTCAGTGAGGTAGACATATATTATTCGAAAAACGGTTCATTTTCTTATGTGTGCGTGAGTTGCTGGATATTGATTTCTCGAGAACGACTGAGGATAACTCATGGATATTAGTGTCCATCTGTTTAAAAGAGTAAACAAAGTATTCACTTAATTACTAAAGCTAACTTAATTTATGATATTTTTAAAAAATTAGATAATAAAAATACAATATCTCGAGAATGGAGCATATAAGCATCGTATAATTAATGGTAATTGTTTTACATAAAAATTGTGCTTAAAATAGCTACTTTTTTAATGTTTATTTAACGAAATTTTTTTTATATTCTTTGAAAAAAGTTCTCAAAGTTGAGCGCCATGCATCCCCTGCGTCCAATCTTTAATTGGTTCATTGATAGAAGTGTGGGGGATTCATACATGTTCAAAGCATATTGAAATATCTCAAAACTCTATTATCTAAAAATAAGAAAGTTCCAGAAGGGACTTGTATCCCGAAGAATATTCGTTATTTCGAGAAGGCTCGAGTACATCTGGGAAGTCGCCAAGTGGACGATTAATCGTCAAATCTGGCAACCATCTTCCGTACTTCACATAGCAGCCCTAACTTCATGTCATGGGAATGGCTGCCTGTAAATGTGTTTTCTCCTTCTGGTTCTCAAAAGAGACGCCAGTGATGGTATTTTTAACGTTCCCAACAATATATTCATAAATGGTACTATATTTCCAACAAAACAAGTAAAACTAGCTTACAATTTTATCTATTGAGTTTGGAGTTATAAGCGCCCAAATTGTTTACATTTTTCGTAACTCTCCGATTTCAGCTAGAGATCTCTCAACAATAGATGTTATTCACATCAAAATAAATAAATAAAAGTTAACTGGAGAAGGGTTCAACTCGACATTCTCATACCACAATCCATTTTTAAGTAACTTGTCATTTTTTGTTGTAAATTTTGCAAGACATTTTTTTTAAAATCTGAAGTGTTGTTTTGAAAAGTGATCACAATATAGCATGTAATGAAAAAAAAAATCTTTCGATTGATACAAAGTTTGCCAATGTACTCCTTCGGAGATGGGGGAGAAGGGGAGGTGCGATGGCGGGGTAACTTGCCCATCGGAGGAGATTGAAATCACGAACACAAAAAATTATATCGTGGCTATTTTTCACTATAATAATTGAAACTGTTAAGTTTCGCGATCATTGAGCTATATCTAACCCCTTTTATGCATAATTATGGCAAATTTTGTCCTATATGCTGCTTTGTTAAGAAAACTCCATTAATATTTGTGGCAGACATCGTGGGCATAAGATATCGACCACAGAAAGACGACAGACATTAGTCTAAAAATAGTCAAAGCTTATTCAGGAGGTCCTTAAACAGACGACAGACAGCCACCACTCTGAAAATAGTCAAAACGTGTTTAGGAGGTAATAAAATATATATTGCCATCAAAATCTCGAAATTAAAAATTTTAGCGAAAACAATATTTGCTTTATACTATTATATATTCTATAGTGTGAGAAAGTAAAAATTTGAAAATTTTGAAAAATTTACATCGTCCTTTTGTTATTAAATCCCCCGTGGTGAAGGGGCGCTTCCGCGCCACGTCCACAAGACCTCCCAGGTCCCATGGCGAAGGGGAGAAGATTTGCAACTTCACTTTTATAGAGGTTCCCCGAAGGGTGGAAGTTTGACTTGGCGTCGACATGACAACACCCATGCCCGCTGGCGGGATTCGAACCCGCAATCCAGCGATCAGACGGAAACGCATGCCCCTGACCGCTCGACCACCCGATCGGCAAAATATATATCATTGGTCCAAATGATCCCAATTATGGTATGTTGTTCTTAATTTTAAAGGGCTTGAAAATGTCTTTTAATTGATATTAGGCTACCTCAGGAGTGTGTGTGGAAGGGGGGGGGGGCGGCTAATGACGTCAGGAACACAAAAATGGCTATTTTTCACTATAATGCTTGAAACTGTTAAGTTTCGTGATCACTGAACAATAAATAACCCCTTTTATGCATAATTATGTCAAATTTTGTCCTATGCTGTCATGTTAAGGAAACATGAAATTTCGAATAACTTTCGAAGTTAAAGAAATTCTATCTAATTCTAGATTTTTCAATAATAAAGCCAGATACAAAGTTTCACGAAAATCCATTAATATTTGTGGCAGCTATAGTGTACACACAAAATCGACGACCACAGACAGGCGAAAGAGAAACAATCAGACGAACATCACTCTAAAAATAGTCAAAACGTCTTCAAGAGGTCCTAAAATATATATTGGCATAAAAATCTCGAAATTGAAAATTTTCGAGAAAACAGTACTTTCTCTACTGTATTCTATAATAGCAGAAAGTAAATGACGGCTGATTTATGTTCAGGAATACTCAAAGCGCATAAAACCACCAGAATATGAGAATCGGATTTTTGATTTCCCAATACTTTCCCTTTACCATCGAAATTGCCTGCACCGCCACTGAAAATGCCTGTGTGCTTTTAATGGTGCATATTGTTACAATTACCCCGTTTCTTTTTACCTGTCTTTAAAGTCACCTAGCTGGAAAGCAACACATACAGTCAATAAAAGATGTGTCTGATGACTTCTCGTGAAACATGCTTCTTTGATTGAACCTTGTAAACAATCTTGCACCCCAACCGGGAATCGAACCCTGGATCTCCAAACCAGCTGGCCGAAGCTCTACCGTTGAGCTACTGGGACGAAATTGCTAGCTCTTATCGTCAAAGTGGAGTCTGCATTCTCCACCCTCTAATGTCAGATTGGCGGGCAACTGACAATCTGGCTGACCACCTCCTGCTATTTTTATCTCAGTATAGCCTCCTGCTACTACTATTTTTACCCAGGTTAGTATCTGGCGCGGTCGTTATCCTTTCAATTTGAAATCGGTGCTCAATCTGGCTGAGTTCCCTGAATCCGTACTAGTCTCACTAGGATCACTTTCAGACCTCCGATACATGTTCTGGAAAAGGTTCTCTCCTATAAACTTGACAACAGGAATACAGTATTTCAAGCCGAACTTGCCGCTATTTCCTTTGCTATTGACTGGACTTCCTCTAATAATACCCCTGTTAATATTTTTTCCGATAGCCTCTCTTCCATTCAAGCTCTTAACTCAGTGAAAAATAAATCTAATTATCTTAACTCCATTAAATCCAAAGCTCTCCTTGCCCAAAACCTTGTCAATATTTCTTGGGTAAAAGCTCACAATAACATATCTGGAAATGAAATTGCTGATTACCATGCCAAAATTGCTGCTATCTCTGGTTCCCCTCTTACTATTCCCTTTCCTTACTCGCTCCTCTCAAAATTTTGTAAATCTCATATCCTTAATCTTTGGCAAAATTATCTTAATGATTATATTTCCACCAGGACTGGTGATCCGGCTAGAATCCTGTCTTACCTCCCTATCGTGAATCTTAATTTACAAATTTTTAATAAATATCTCATTTACTTTCTTACTGGTCATGGCCCCTTTCTTGATTACTTATACTTTTTTAAAATTAAATCCACCTCTAACTGTATTTGCAATAAATTCGGTGACGTTGACCATTACATTTTCGATGGCCCTTTTTCTAAAAAATTTCATCTCTGCAAACCTTCCCCCTCTAATAAACCAATTTGGTTCTCCAAAGTTCGTTCAAATCCCTCTTCAGTAGATAAAATTAAAAACTGTATTCTTGTTGCCATGGAAATTTCTAATAAAGTGACCTAAGCTTATGAGTAGATTCTGTCCTCAATTATTTTTTATCAATGAATCCCTTTATTTCATTCTTATTAACTTATATGAACTTATTGTGTTCCCTCCTTTAAAAAAAAAAAAAAAAAAAAGAAGCTATGTTAACTGTTCTTATTTTCTTGGATCTTTCTTTTTCTTTTGACCCTTTTTATTTGTATTTTTTCTAATTTTTTTCTCTAAATTTTATTCTAAATTTCTGTTTTTGTTTTCATACGCCTAATTACTTTCCTTTTCATATATTTTCTTTTTAAATATTTTCTAAATTTTCCTTTTAAAATTTTATTATTTTCTTTCATTTTAATCTATTTTTCATTATGTTTTTATACCTCACTCTAAATTTTATTTCTCAATGATCTTTTTATCTATATTCGCAATAACCATTTTCCCATTTTTGTAAAATGGACGTACTTGTCAAGTTCAAATATAATGTAAAACTGTCTGTTTAATCACAATATTTTTCATAAATTGTTATATTTTTAGACTTAAATAAAAGTTCGTTTGGCGGGATGGTAGACCTTGGGTGCCTCCTGAATGCAGGAGGTATCCTTTCCCGGCCGTGCAGATAGCTACTCTCAACCCACTATGTGAGTCGCACGGTCTGGGGTCTTCAGACGTCCGACACATAAGTAGATTCTGCTCTCAATTAATTTTGATCAATGAATCCCTTTATTTCATTCTTATTAACTTATATGAACTTATTGCGTGCCCTCCATATTTTCTGTTTAAAAAAAAAAAGCTATGTTAACTGCTCTTATTTTCTCGGTTTTTTCTTTTTCTTTTGATCCTTTTTATTTGTATTTTTCCTAATTTTTCTTTTCTAAATTTTATTCTAAATTTCTGTTTTTGTTTTTCATGTACCTACATTTATTTTTTCTTTTTCATATATTTTCTTTTTATATATTTTCTAAATTTTACTATTAAAGTTTACTATTAATGTTACTATTAATGTAAATTTTAATACTATGTTATTGTATCTCACTCTAAATCTTATTTTTCAATGATCTTTTTATCTATATTCGCAATAACCCTTTTTCCATTTTTGAAAAATGGACGTACTTGTCAAGTTCAAATATAATGTAAAACTGTCTGTTTGATCACAATATTTTTCATCAATTGTTATCTTTTTAGATCTAAATAAATGTTCGTTTGGCGGGATGGTAGACCTTGGGTTCCTCCTGAGTGCAGGAGGTATCCTTTCTCGGGCCGTGCAGCTAGCTACTTTAAACCCACAATGTGAGTCGCACGGTCTGGGTTCTTAGGACCTCCGACATCTTTGCACTAACCTACAGGGTTGATTTGTTCGGGTGCCATTATGCTGTTGATTTGTTCGGGTGCCATTATGCCAGCAAGAATCTTGCTGTCCCAACCGAAAACGAACCATGGATCTCAGAATTGGCCAGCCGATGCTCTACCGTTGAGCTACCGGGACGAAATTGCAAGCTCTTATTGCCGAAGTGCACTCTGCAAACTTTGGTCGCACAATCAAACCAAAAGTATCATTAGACCTGGAATTATGTCTACCGTCTATACACTGAACTGATTGACTTACTGAGTGGATGATGTATCAAAATTATCGAGCGCTTCCACCATACCTAGAATCTTGGTTTTGGTGTTGCTTAGATTCGTCCCAACTTTGAGACCAATAGAAAAATCGAAAATTTTGATTCCGGGGATGTGCTTGAATTTGAGCTGCGACGTGCATTTAGGCACATTATAGTGGGAATGCTCTGCTCTTTATATACAGAAGATAGAGATGTAGATTTTTCGGAAAATTTTTAAATGGAAAATTTTGAACTTATTTTTAAATATTACATTTAAGCTAGAATACTATGACTTTTAAAAGTCATACAGTGACTTTTAAAAATATTTGTTCTTATATTAGAGCTACAGCCATATACATATATATATATATATATATATATATATATATATATATATATATATATATATATATATATATATATATATATATATATAAATATATATATATATATATATATAAATAAATATATATATATATATATATATATATATATATATATATATATATATATATATATATATATATATATATATATATATATATATATATATATATATATATATATATATATACATACATATATATATGTATATATATATATATATATGTATATATACATATATTAAATAAAATGGTTAAAAAAGTGTTCAAATCTAAAAATATATAAAAATATTCTATGCCCAAGAATTTCTAATGCATATATATTGAAGTCAGTTGCTAAAATTTAATATTTTCATTGAGTATCTGTGTCTTTTAAAAAATTATAATATAATTATATATTTTATCTATAACAATAGAAAAAAATATTTTTATGAATCATGAATTTTAAACAATGCACAAAACAAATAATAAATTAAAAATAAATAAAAATGCTAAGACTTTTCTGAATCATAAATAATTTACTGTTTATTATAGGTGTACGAAATAAACTATTAAGTTATATGGCTGTCATATGCTTTCTTTCTTTAAGGAAAGATTAGAAAGTTCTATTTTCATAAGCAGCAGTTTCATTTATTGTGATATAAAAATATTATAAGAAAAAATAAAAATTGCTTATTTCAAAATAAAGTATTAAATATTATATTAAAAATGCTTAAAACTGCCTGTTAACCAGGGATGGGAACCTGCAGGGTGGTTTTTTTTTTAACAATGGTTAATAAAAAAAATAAATATTGTTTAGGTAATTGAGGTTTTAATTATCTCATGGGGTTTTTATCAGTCTACTGCTGATAATTGAAAGAGAAATCTAAGACTCCTGTTTACCTCTTACAGTACATAAATTAGCCCAATATAAGCCCTGAATCTACAATTTTCTTGAATGACTGCTACTCTCTACTACTATCACTACTAACGTAAGTAATTAATAATAATAATAAAAAGAAAAATAAATTGTTCAATTTATTAAAGATATAAGAAATACAGGATGGCCGTAAAATAACTTTCCCTGTTTGGAGGCGCCTGCAGCTAAAACTAATGAACGAAATGAAACCAAATTTCAAATACAGAGTGTGGAAGGCATGGGGAGATGAATTCCGAAAAAAAAAAAAAATAGTACCAAAAGTCGCCGATAGGGGAGATCTTGGCTCTGTCGGAACCGAAAACGAATGAATAATTACAACGAACACACGTACATGTTGCTACCATAAACCCTAGGGTTGGTCGTGTGGTCTGGGTCTTCAACGAACACACGTAAAATGGAGTATGCAGAATTTCAATAATGTTTTAGTAATAAAAAATGAACATACCATACAGTTATGAATGAATTTATGAAACTCACAGAAAATAATCTTCGTAAATTCATTGCAGAATTTCAATAATGCATTTCAATAATGCATTTTAATTCATTGTACTTCAATAATGCAAGAATTTTTCAATGCAGAATTTCAATAATGTTTTAGTAATAAAAAATGAACATACCATACAGTTATGGATGAATTTATGAAACTCACAGAAAATAATCTTCATAAATTCATTCATAATTGTATGATATGTTCATTTTTTATTACTAAAACATTATTGGAATTCTGCATACTCCATTTTGCGTGTGTTCATTGTAATTATTCACTCGTTTTCGGTTCCGACAGCGCCAAAATCTCACCTATCGGTGACTTTTGGTACTATTTGCTTCTATTTTTTTTTACGGGATTCATCTCCCCATGCCTTCCACAGTCTGTATTTGAAATTTGGTTTCATTTCGTTCATTAGTTTTAGCTGCAGACGCCTCCAAACAGGGAAAGTTATTTTATGGCCACGCTATATTATAAAATATATAAAAATATTAAAAAAATACTTAATTAAACTTTTTAAAAAATAATTCCTATATATAATATTAAAAATTGTTTAAAAAATATCTGTTTATAATTGAATGGGTGAAAACCGTAAGATAAAACAGACAATTTGGTGGACATTGAGTTCATAATTTAGTGCTGTTTTAAAATATTTTCCTTCAGCCAAATGACTTCCAAAAATATTCCATATTTATTATATTTGCATAAATTTTACGGAATTAATTTCTGAAAGAAAAGGCTTCTAACAGTATTACCTGCTGTTTTATCAGAATGAGTAAAATTTCACTGGTACCCTTCTTGTTCTTGTCTATCCCTTTCCCTTTAAAAACTGAAGCATTATTATTCCCTTCTCTCCTCAAAATTAGAAAACTAAACAATCAAAGGCTTCTTGTAAAGTTGCCTACTTTTCAAAAAGCAGTTTGGAAAGAACATTACATTTCGTTTTCAAATGAATTTGGGAGAAAATAAATAGTGGAAAAATTTCCGAAAATATATAGCGGAAAATTTTCCGCCCCACATATTTATTTATATAGTATATAAAGAAGAAAAGTATGTATGTATGTATGATCCAATATCACGAGAGAACGGTTATACCGAATTTGATGAAATTTGGTGGGTAGTCTTAAAATAACCCCACTTAAAATTTAGTCTATGTTTCGAGTTTCTAACACCAGGGGTTGTTGCGATATTAATGAAAAGCGAAACTTTTGTTTGTCTTATCATCACGAAAGAACAGCTGCACCGAATTTAATGAAATTTTGTGGGTAGCTTTAAAATAGCTCCCCATAAATTTAGTCCAACTTTTGAATTTTTGAGACCAGGGGTTGTCGTGATATTAATGGAAAACGAAACATTTTCCTAGGAGTTCTACTCTCTAACTCCATGATTCCCAACGAAAAAGGTTGGAAATCGTTGGTTTAATGCGTGAAAGTCAGTTAAATCAGAAAGTCAGTTTTGTGGGAGTTTATTGAACGTATTAGTCACTTTTGAAAATCGCAGATTTGAAATAGGAATTCAAATGGAAATTCTATCACCATGGTTTATTTTTCACAGGCTTACTCAACAAATTTTTATTATTTTGAATAATAAATAAATGAATATAAAAATATCTATCTATCTATCTATCTATATGAAGAAGAAAAGTATGTATGTATGATCCAACGGATCTGATTGGCGAAAGAGTGGTCAATCAGATCCATTTTTTTTCTTACATAATGCAATGAATTTACTTTTTTCATAGTGAAAAAACAATGCATGTGATTCACGGTCTTATATGTTTCGGTGTAATTTTTATCAGAGTTTTGCATCGTAAGTCCCGAGCAACGCCGGGTAATCGCTGCTAGTATACAAATATAAATATATTGTTTACTATTATCAAATACTACTTTGTAAAAAAGAGCATTTTAAATAATTAGTAATGTACTAAAGAATTTTCATTCTGAAAGTAAACCGTAATTTAAAACTTTCTTGTTGCCAGAATCTGTTAAATAAACTGTAAGAAAACTCTGAATTATTTTAATTTAGTATTTCTTCAAGTACTGCCTACTTTTCCAGCTTTGTATCTTCTACGGTCTCTGCTATATCCAGAGTAAATGAACAAGTTGCCATTTTCTTCCTACGAAACTATTTCTTACTTTCCGAAAGTGTTTGCTGTTGATATGCGTTGATACTTCAGGAAACCTCCTGTCTCTCTTAACAGCTTCTGCTGCCATTGAGAAGAGATTGAATTCGAAGATTAAGCTTGAAACAAACCCTTCAAACGAGTGTTCACGATTTGGAATGTTCTACTCGGAAATTAATCGTCTGTTCCTTTTTTATGTTGCCATCTCTCTCAGAAAAGATACTTTGAACACTTTTGTAGTCCGGAATGGAGTACAAACAGGGAAGTTTTGTTTTGTTTTATTGGAGTTTCACGTGAATTAAAGGAAATGCAGAAGGAGAATATTTATTACTTTTCTTATATACATAGTATAGTGTATAAGGAAAGTATTGTAATTTACGACGGGAGAGCACGATTCAAGCATCTCCGAACATGAATAGAACGTTTTTGAGGTGATGTCTGTGTGTATGAGTCTATGGAGACGATATCTTACGAACGAATGGAGCGATTCGAACGAAATTTGCAACAAAAATTCAATCCGTGAATACTAGAAGCCTATTATTTTTAAACGGAAGACCCCCAAAATTTCAAATGAAATTTTGAAAAAATCACCAGAAACCCCAAAATTTTCAATAAAGTTACGTAAATAATAATTTCTTATGTGATATTTCATTAGAAATAGACTGATACCAACTTTAGAACGGTAGTATGAAACGTTCTCGAGATATTGCACATTTATCAAATAAATTTATTAAAAAATCACATAAATTAAAAAAAAATATTAACTATTGTAAAATATGTTTACTTTTCATATGTAATATCATGCGATAAATTTGGTAACACCATTCTCGTGGATCTAGCTTCTTCCATTCATGAGAAAATATACTTTGGGTAATACTTTAGTATTTGAACGCCAATAGTCATTTATATGTTATAAAAATAACTTATTTCTCTTTTCATAACGCTTGGCGAAATTTTGACGACAAATTTGGCGGAATATCGCCAACTTGGCGACTTTTTTAAATGTTGCCAAATTGATGAAAATGTCGCCAAATTGATAAAAATGATGCTAAATAAATGAAAATGACGATTAATTGATGAAAATTTAATATCTTGGAAAGAATATAAGAATCTACTGTAGGAATAACCAGTTTTTCTTTCCGAATTTTCAATTTTTTGTTTTATTTTTGCCACCTATCTTATTTTACAACACATACAAAAAGAAAAATAAAGTGTTATGTAAAGGAAAAGTATTATGTAAAGATGAAGTATTATTTGAAAGGAACGTAATGTGATGGGGTGAAAAAAAAAAACGACTGTCAGGTTTGAAAGGGTTTACACATTTTGCCCATCTCTGAATGATAATCAACACTTTTACAATGATTTCGCTGCGTGTGTGTTTGTGAGAGGGATGGTTGTTAATTTCTAAAATAAGCTCATAATTCACAATTTTAAAAGAAATCCAAATTTCTAAAATAAAATTAATCACTCCTGAATAATGGTGTTAATTCCTTTTTGAATACAATAACTTGCAAGGCAAATGCCCATTTGATAATAGTAAGCAAATATTTACTTTTTTTTTCATTTGGTATAAAAAAAAAATGAAGCAATATATTGAGAACCGCTGAAGTTAGAGTCGTATAAATGATGTCAATGGCTCTTAAAAATAAGTCACAGCAGTGGTCTTCAATCTTTTTTTAACCATAGGCCATATTTGAGTCAACGCATCCTTGAAACAGTTATATGTTGTACTTTTATTTATGTTTAATGGGCATCATGCAAGTGACGTCATAGTCACGTGATCCGACCCACGTGATTATATTTTCAATAGATTCTATATGCATATGATATAAAATTTTAATTCAGAAGGCCATTAATTTCGAAAACAAAAACCATGGCTGCACTATTTTTTAATTAAGAATTTAGAAGTCATAATGTGCAGAATTTTAAAAGAATAATGCCAATTATTAATGCATTCATTAGATTTTCAGCTAGAGTGGATACAAGCTTTCGCGGGCCATTTCACAAAAAAGGCGGGTTCTTTTATTCTGATTCGTACCCAAAACTAAGCACCAGATTCGCCCACAAGTAACTTACCTACCAAATTTTATGAAATTCGGTTAATTAGTTTTTTAGTTAGAGTGGATACAAAATCTGCACAGACAGACACACAGACAGACAGACAGGCACACAGACACACAGACACACAGACAGACACACAGACACACGCCACGCTAAAAATGGTTTTTTCGTATGCTAGAGGTCTTGAAACGTGTAGATCCGTCGAGAACTCGAGTTGCGATTTTCGACAAGATTCCAATACTTTCCCTATACATTGCCATGTATTGCAGGGAAAGTAATATAAAGCAATAAAAGAACTTTTTGACCTAATATGGGCGTTTGAAAATATTGTTACGTATATACAAATTACAGTGTGCTTTGTCTGTATTCAAATAATACATAGTGGACAGCATTGAATAATACATTTCATGTAGCAATTTATATTACGTGCAGGGTTGCCAAATATTTAATATCGGGTCGAGGTTGCATAATTTGGTGATATATCGCCAACTATCGACTTTTAGAATGTATTATAACTGTATCGAAATAATAAATATTTTGGGATAATTCCGGGATAAATAATGAAACTTCTGGGAGAGATACGAGCCCTTTCTGTAAGCTTCTACGGAGAGTATACAGGGTGTCCCAAATAGATTGAAACGCGCTTTAATTCTTTACTTGTTGGAGATAAGTGGAAAATGTAAATTGCAAAATTGTTGAAAGTAAGGTAGGAAATAAAACTACGTTAATGAAACAATCCTTCCATTAATTTTCAAAAAGTTACACTTTTTAAATTTTTATACGATCCCCTTAGACAAATTTGGTCAATCAGAAAATGTTTAATTTTAATGCGATAGGATCATTAAAAAACCACATATCTGTATCTTTAAAATCAACTGAATTATGATAAAGGAAAAAATCTGACTTATGCCACTTTTCCGTACCATGTGAAAGGCTGTTTCATCAGTGAAAATAGGGATCATAAACAAATTGACGATGGAAATCATTTAGATTTAAAAAAAGTACTTAAAAGTACTTAATTACTGAAAAAGTATTTAGTTATTGAAAAGTACTCAAGAAGCCGTGATTGCATAGTAAGCCTACGCGGAATTCGCAAAAAATGTCTCCTATGTATTATCATCCAGTTTTATCTTTTTTGTGATATGTCACAAATTTACATTTCTAATTTGATGTATGGTCCCCATTCACAATGTTCAATTTTCAATTAAGTATAATTCGCTCAATTTTAAAGATGCAGATATGCGGGTTTTTGTAACGATCTTGTTGCACTAAAAATAAAAATTTTCCGATTGACCCAATTTGTCTAAGAGGGTCGTATAAAAATTTAAAAAGTGTAACTTTTTGAAAATGAATGGGAGGACTATTTCATTAACGGAGTCTTATTTCCTACCTTACTTTCAACATTTCTGCAATTTACATTGCCCACTTATCTCCAACAGGTAAAGAATTAAAGCGTGTTTCAATCTTTTTGGGATACCCTGTATAAAAAGAGTTATCGCTCAGTAGGAGAGATGTTGACGTGATATGAGTTAAAGTGAACTGTGAGATGCGTCAGTGTTTTGAGAATAGTATTTGTTTAGCTGAGCATTTAATTGCTGTTTTATTGTCTTTGACAGCTGTTTTGTGATCTTGTAAGGTAGTTAGAGTTTTCAGTTGTATATTGTTCCTGGTTACGCTTATGAGTACGTTTAAATAAAAGTGGTATTTATCTAGAATTTGGACTTATTCTTGTATTCAGAGAGTACAACCACGATGCCAGAGGATGCATGGTGACAATATGCAAAGAACTGAAACCAGAGCAATTACATCCCCTTGAAAGATTTTGTGGTTATTGCTATTTATAAAAAATGACAGTACTTAAAGCTTTTCCGTGCTTTATGTGTAAATTCGCGTTCATTTCAATTTTCGTTCTTATTTGATAACTGGATTTATTTTCAAAGGTGGCGTGGAGAAAATACGAAAAAACTAAAATATCTCGAGAACGGCTACACCTAGTGTAATGGGGTTGATCTTATTCTTTTCTTCGTTAAAAATTACGTATTAAGCAAGCATTTAATGGATATATTTGAGCATACGTAGTTTTTTTATTTTAGATTTTTGCGATTTTTGCGGGCCATTTTGCGTAAAAAGGAAGGTTATTTTTTTCCGAATCGTACCAAAATCTAATCAGCACCAGGGTGTCCTACAAGTGACTTATCTACCGAATTTTGTGAAATTCGGTCTATTAGTTTTTTAGCTAGAGTGGATACAAGCTTTCGCGGGCCATTTCGCAACAAAAGGCGGGTTCTTTTATCCCGAATCGTACCTAGAACTAATTAGCACCAGATTCACCCACAAGTGACTTATCTACCGAATTTTCTGAAATTCGGTCCATTAGTTTTTTAGTTAGAGTGGATACAAAATCTGCACAGACAGACAGACAGACAGACACACAGAGGTCACGCTAAAAATAGTTTCTTCGTATTCTAGAGGTCTCGAAACGTGTAGATACGTCGAACACTCGAGTTGCGATTTTCGGCATGATTCTAATACTTTCCTTGTACATTACCCTGTATTGCAGGGAAAGTAAAATACATCGAAAGAAAGACGTATGTAGTTTTAAAAATTCAAGTTAATTTCCTGGGGGTGGGACAGCCCAGTGGTAAGCGTGTGGGGATTGCACTCGAATGACCCGAGTTCGATTCCCGGCTCTGCCAAAACTGTTCCCGTGTTCACGCGGAGTACGGGCATGTTATATATGTGGATCCGCAAGTCCTTTCGAGAGGTTGGCGGTGGGAGATGGATTGTACAGTTCCTGTGGATGCCGTCCCCTCTGAGTTTTGGTCTAAATTGAGTGGCACTTCCAGGCCGTCCAAACAGATGCCTTACACCTTCGGGTAGGTCAGACGGTCGGGATCGATGAAGAAGAAGCAAATTTCCTGTCTCGAGATAGCCTAGTTGTTGAAACTATACCTAATTAACATTGCATACTACTAATTATGCTATAATACTAATGGCTGCATGCACACATGCTCAGGGAGCTCATTCTTACTTTGGCTTCATACCAGACCCCTCTAGGAATAAGACTAGAGGGTGAAGTGTTCGAGTAGTTGGGTCTTTTTTAATGCCCAGGCCGCAGAGGCGAGATAGTCCAATGGTTAAGGCGTTGAGATCGCTTATCGTAGACCCAGGTTCTATCCCTGCCGTGCAAAATTATCTCCGTATCTACGCGAAATAGTGACACGTTAAATCCGTAGGTCCGAAAGTTCATCTGAAAGGTGATGGGTTAGGGGAAGCAGGGTACGATCCCTGTGGTTACTACCCCCATTGAATACCGATCTAAATTGGGTGGCATTGTCTCTACCGTCCAGATAGATACCTTACACTTCTGTCGGATGGTCTGGGTATGAAAAAGAAAATCTCAAATGCCTGAAATCCAGATTAACTCTAGAATAACTGAATATTTTGAACCTTAGCTGCCCTTTGTCCCTTTCTGAAGGAGTACGATGATTGTGTTTGTATAGGGGTGATGCTGCGGATTTCAATGTAGTTTATCAGCTCAGATATTTTTCACAAGTTATGTGTGTAAAGCTTTCATTAATGTTCCAAAATGTGATGATTGTTCGGCATAGTTTCTCTTAAAAATTTAAAATGTAACCCACGGTATTCCGATTAAGATATCAAGTGATTACTTAATAAATTTCCTGTTGTCCCAGACTATTAAAAATAAGTAATTTATTTAATCAAAACATAGTTTTACGTACTTTACTGCATTGCATACAGCGGGGTGATGTTGGGAAGATTTTGGGAATTCCCATTGTGTATTTTGTACCAGCATTTAGTAAGTTCTACATTGGAACTCCTTATTGCATGGACTTTCTTAAACCAATACATAAAAAAACCGCTTTAAAAATATATATTTCTTTGCAAAAATTAAGATATAGTTTTAATATACAAAAAGTTTTTTATTTTACAAAATAACATTTTTCTAAAAGTTTTCCTAAAAGGGCCGCACAAAATCAGACACCGGACGCATGTGGCCCGCGGGTTGAAAACTACAAGGTTCCAGGAAAGTTATTGCAGAGTTCACTTCGACAATAAGAGCTTGCAATGTCGTCTCAGTAGCTTAATGGTAGAGCGTCGACTGGTCAGTTTGGAGATCCAGGGTTCGATTCCCGGTTGGGTCAGCAAGGCTCTTTACAATGGCTTCCGAACAAATCAACCCTGTAGGTTAGTACAAAGATGTCGGAGGTCTGAAGACCCCAGATCGTGCGACTCACATAGTGGGTTTAGAGGAGCTAGCTGCACGGCCGGGAAAGGATAGTACCTCCTGCACTCAGGAAGCACCCAAGGTCTATTATCCCGCCAAACGAACATTTATTTAGATCTAAAAAGATAACAATTGATGAAAAATATTGTGATTAAACAGACAGTTTCACATTATATTTGAACTTGACAAGTACGTCCATTTGTCAAAAATGGGAAAAGGGTTATTGCGAATATAGATAAAAAGATCATTGAAAAATAAAATTTAGAGTGCGGTATAATAACATAATGAAAAATGGATTAAAATTAAAGAAAATAATAAAATTTTAAAAGTAAAATTTAGAAAATATATAAAAGATATATATGAACAGGAAAAAAAATTAGGCACATGAAAAACAAAAACAGAAATTTAGAATAAAATTTAGAAAAGAAAAATTAGAAAAAATACAAATAAAAAGGGTCAAAAGGAAAAGAAAGAACCGAGAAAATAACAGTTAACATAGTTTTTTTTTGTTTTAAACAGAAAATATGGAGGGAACACAATAAGTTGTTCATAGAAGTTAATAAGAATGAAATAAAGGGACTCATTGACCAAAATTTATTGAGAACAGAATCTACTTATAAGCTTAGGTCACTTTATTAGAAATTTCCATGGCAACAGGAATACAGTTTTTATAATTTTATCTACTGAAGAGGGATTTGAACGAACTTTGGAGAACCAAATTGGTTTATTAGAGGGGGAGTGTTTGCAGAGATGAAAATTTTTAGAAAAAGGACAATCGAAAATGTAATGATCAACATCACAATTTATTGCAAATACAGTTAGAGGTGGATTTAATTTTGAAAAAGTATAGGTAATCAGGAAAGGGGCCATGACCAGTAAGAAAGTAAATGAGGTATTTATTAAAAATTTGTAAATTAGGATTCACGATAGGGAGGTAAGACAGGATTCCAGCCAGATCACCAGTCCTGGTGGAAATATAATCATTAAGATAATGATTATATATTAGATGTCGGAGGTCTGCAAGTGACCCCAGCACGACTAGTACGGATTCAGTGGACTGATTGAGAGCCGATTTCAACTTGAGAGGATAACGACCACGAAGGATACTAACCTGGGTAAAAATAGTAGTAGCAGGAGGCTAAGCTGAGATAAAAATAGTAGTAGCAGGAGGCTAAGCTGAGATAAAAATAGTAGTAGCAGGAGGTTAAGCTGAGATAAAAATAGTAGTAGCAGGAGGCTAAGTTGAGATAAAAATAGTAGTAGCAGGAAGCTAAGCTGAGATAAAAATAGTAGTAGCAGGAGGCTAAGCTGAGATAAAAATAGTAGTAGCAGGAGGCTAAGCTGAGATAAAAATAGTAGTAGCAGGAGGCTAAGCTGAGATAAAAATAGTAGTAGCAGGAGGCTAAGCTGAGATAAAAATAGTAGTAGCAGGAGGCTAAGCTGAGATAAAAATAGTAGTAGCAGGAGGCTAAGCTGAGATAAAAATAGTAGTAGCAGGAGGCTAAGCTGAGATAAAAAAAGTAGTAGCAGGAGGCTAAGCTGAGATAAAAATAGTAGTAGTAGGAGGCTAAGCTGAGATAAAAATAGTAGTAGCAGGAGGCTAAGCTGAGATAAAAATAGTAGTAGCAGGAGGCTAAGCTGAGATAAAAATAGTAGTAGCAGGAGGCTAAGCTGAGATAAAAATAGTAGTAGCAGGAGGCTAAGCTGAGATAAAAATAGTAGTAGCAGGAGGCTAAGCTGAGATAAAAATAGTAGTAGCAGGAGGCTAAGCTGAGATAAAAATAGTAGTAGCAGGAGACTAAGCTGAGATAAAAATAGCAGGAGGTGGTCAGTCAGATTGTCAGTTGCCCACCAATCTGACATTAGAGGGTGGAGAATGCAGAGTCCACTTCGAAGACAAGAACTTGCATTTTCGTCCCAGAAGCTCAACGTACCCCGTTTTCCTAATACCTAGCTATTAGGCCCTAATACTATTAGGCCCTAATAACTATTAGGGTATACCCTAATACTATTAGGCCCTAATACATAATATATAGCTATTAGGCCCTAATAATAATATATTTCCTAATACCTAGGGCTGGCCAGTTCGGAGATCGAGGATTCGATTCCCGGTTGGGGCAGCAAGGCTCTTTACAATAAGTTCCTGGAAATAAATTCCTGGTATAAAGTTTCTGTAAGGTTCTTCAGCACCCCAATAAAGCAAAAGGAAAGGGCCATAAGTGTAAACTTTAAATCTATCTATAGTATATTGACCATGTCGGATCGAATAAAAGTAATTGGAGCGCCTCCTAGCGAAGAATTTAAAAAGTTAAGATAATGAATTCGGCAACTAAGAATACTAGACGAAAAAAGACCAACGTTATAGAACACTATCCAATGAGTAGGAAACGGTACCAGGAATGAACGAAACTCAAATACGGAAGGCAATAAATGCCAGTCATACTTAATTAGTTGCTAGATACGCAGCCAAACTATACTGCTAAACGTTGCCAAAACGAGGCACGAGATAAAAGAGATACATGATAGCCCTCTTGGAGGCCTTTTTGGGATTAGCAAGACGCTAAATAAAGCTCGTGACCGGTTCTTACGGAGCAATGCGAGGTCCGTTGTTGAGGGCTGGTGCAAAGAATGCACAGAATGCGGCGCTTGGATGGGATCAAAGAAGAAAACACGCAGGAAAATTTTCGAAAAAAGAATAGTATGGCAAAAATTTTTTTACCACCGATAATAACTGAAATACAATAGCAAGAAAGATCAATCATGTATAAAGCATTGATTGTGAAACACTTTCCAACTACAATGCAATTTTATTTCAACATCTCTAAAATGCGATACATTCCTCGGTAATATTTTTAAAACTATCACAGTACTACATTCATTTATTATATTTGAAAACTTAAACCTTCATCGAAAAAATTGAACTTCATTCAAATGACGGCATTGAAATATAAATTGCCTGGTTTAAACATCTCTAAAATGCGATACATTCCTCGGTAATATTTTTAAATTTATCATAATACTACGATGATTTATTATATTTGAAAACTTCATCGAAAACGACTGACATTCATTCAAAATGACGTCATAGAAAAAATAACACGCCTGTCTCTCTCTATAAAAGCAGCATTTCATTCATAATTTTTTTTCCATTCATTTGATTCATCACAATACTATACTAATTTATTTTATTTAAAAACTCAAAACCATGAAGGTACAAGTAATTTAACTCTATGTTTAAAACTTCATTGAAAAAATCGTCTGGTTCTCTGTGTAAAATCAATGAATGTTTCATTCATATCAGTTATATTGCAGACTTCATGAGCTAAATAATTTTGCGTTAAAAAATGCAGCAATTCTTATACAACTCATTCTACATCTTTTTGTGTTTACATTATCCATAAGTAAAAATGAGGCTTCGTTGTAGAAATAATCAAAATTGGATGAACATTTAAACTCAAATGTATTATAATTGCGTTGTTTCAGTATGTAGATGCACAGAATTTAAGCAAAAATAAAGCGGTTTTAGCACGCATGCAACACTAAATATGAATTAAAAGAACTCCTCACACGGAGAGACACATTTGATATGTCTCCCATGAACAATATGCCTGTGCATCTTATATTGGTGCCAGTACGAGCAAAAATAGATCTGCCCCTCCCTTTGTTTATTTATAAAAAAAACATATTATACAATTATTTATAATAATATATAATTAAATAAAATTTACTTGGTCGTAAATTATTTGAGTGACACTGTCTACATTTTTTTCGCTGACGGTCATTAATTTGAGAGAAATAATTCTAAATCTGAGTGTAAGAACATACAGGGTGTCCGAAAAAGTCCTTTAAAGCCCACAACAAACGCCCACAACATTTTACCAATTCGTACACCTTATATATATATATATATATATATATATATATATCGGGTATCGGGTCTGGAAGTATTACCGTGAACGTTCGTACTGCCTCCTGGTAGAATTTCGACTTGTTCATTCCGGTGCTTCTAGATTAAGCTGTTGAGGTTGATCGTGTATACACGTGGTGGAAGAAGAGGGGTTCATGCCGCATGGTAATACAAATTTTCTTAATGTATCCTATTTTCATTTTTTCATTTTTTGTTGCCTGTAGTCTGAGTTTAAGCATTTATAGTAATAAACTATTGCTTAATCTGAAACAGGCATTTGTTTGGGTTAATTAGAATTAAATACTCAGACCTGAAGATGAATTTAATTCTGATTAATCATCGAATTTGGGACGGTGTTGTTCTTTTCTCTTATCGGCATTATGGGCGTGAATTTGCTTCTATGGTGATGTTAATTTTACTTGAATTACATTTTTATTATTTTTTTTACATAATTCTTATTATTACATATTTCAAATATATATATGTATATATATATATATATATATATATATATATATATATATATATATATATATATATATATATATATATATACACACACATATATATATATACACACATATATATAGGGTCCGAATTGGTATAACATATATCGAGTGTTTGCTAGAAAGTTTTGAAGTCTGTGAGGAATTGCTGGTGGTAAAATATTGTGGGCGTTAAAGGAATTTTTCGGACACGCGGTACTGTACTCTCATACATTCATATTATTTAGATCTATTTCTATCATATTCAATATCAGAATACAAAAAGAAATGTCAGTTTTTATCACTTTATTTGTTTGAAATATAAAGCATTTACGTTTAGCGTTTTACTCGCTGAACAGGAACTTTGAATCTTTATGTTGGACGTTCACATTCCCTTTTTTTTAGTTTATTCATAATATTTTGCTACTTATTCCTGCAACTCCTGCTTTCCTCTAGGGTTTTAACAGAAATTTCTCCTCTCGCCGTTGGCAATCCCTTTCCCTACTTCAGCTACATTTATCGTTCCACTGGTACATGACGATTTTACATTAACGACTATAGGTCGTGCTTCTTGCTAGTCCGGATGAAGAAGGCTGTTTTTTTGCCTCTGTTGACATCATTAAATTTGTACTGTATGCTGCTTTGTATGAAATTGCATTACTTCCACTGCAGTAGCATCAGTTTGATCTGAACGAATCCTTCAAAATTTTTCGTAAAAATTCTTAAATACTTTCTGTTTTGAAGTTGGCAACAGCTTAGAGACGCTGGTAGGTGGTATTTGGCTTATCTATGTCAATATAATCATAAGTCGCTCATAAGTCGGGCGGCGGCGAAAGTTCGAATCTCTCAACCAGCGAGGCCGCAACCAGGCAGCGAGATCGGCTGAATCATTCACCGGACGAGGTCCGAAGATGATCCTTCCAAGCTTGACTCCAGTCGCCGACGGGATTTAGGCTCAGGCCATGAATGGGGACAGTTCTTCATCACGGTTACCTGGAAGAGTCCGAGACCTAGCCGCCAATTTCCTAGCAGCCGGTTTCCCGGATTTATTTGTCCCTCAGGTTGGAGGACCAAAGCTTCAAAGTTAAGATCCGTTCACCATTCAAAGAGTGGCTGCCTCGGGAGAGGGTGCCAAGCGCTGAGTGTATAAAATGTAATAATTTTCATTTTCAGAAACATGTTATAATGTATTCAACGGGAGAAGGGTTGTAATTAATATGTTAAAAACAATTTACTTGAATATATGAAAAATTAATTATCAAGAAATGTTAATTAAGTACCAGAATTAAAAAATAGTAAAAACTTACAATTTTATTGTACAACATTTTTAGACACAACTTTCTATTTTTTTAATGGTGTTTATTTCCATTCTGTTTTAAGTTGGGTGTTCTTTGTTTTACTTTTTAAAAATGCTTTTAAGAGATAAACTACTATCAGTGTATTTTTCTTATATATTTAACTTTCTTTAAAGTCTTCTAAATATATTTTAATGGTAATTTATAGCCTAGTATTTTGTTTTACAATGCGCAATTTTTATTATAATTCAAAGTATCTGAAAGAGGTAAGAAATCAATAGATTTAATAAGTAAAAAAAAATACATAATATAAAAAAAAATTAAATAAAAACTATTACTTAATTAAAAACTGTTACTTAATTAAAACTATTATTTAAATAAAATATATTTAAACTTCCCTGATGGGGCGGATTTTCTCTCCAACTTACCCTTGGTCCTAACTAAGCCGGCTAAGAGAGGTTCTACTGCAGTTGAAAACAATCATTTGCGGGTGCTAAACTGTCCCAAAATAGTTACTTTGAGCCATAAAATGACTAAATCAGCAATCCACCTTTCTTCATAGAGAGCCAATGTCGTCCAGAGAATGGGGTGTTCTTACCTGGAGTTACTTATTCTACCTATTTCAATTAACTGTGGTCTTGCTCGACACCGCTTTCTGGATGCCAAGAATAAATGCGGCACTGTATATGTCTAAACGATATCAAATTAACTTAAATATGTATTTGTTTTTTTAAATATTATTGGAACCTCTGGACGGTACACAATAATATTTCAAATTTACATTTTTGCGATTTCCTTTTTGCGATTTTTTTTTTCTTTAGGGAAAGATAAAGTTTTCCGCTTTGGCTCTAACTAAGCACTATCCAAATGGCTGTCGTTGAATAAATTACCTATGCCCTTTCGGGCTATAAATAAAATAAAATGAAATTTAGAATTTAAATGGCAGTATTTGTGCTAATGTGAAATCCACACACAAAATTTATCTCAATGTTCGTATTTTTTTTGGTCATTTTTGCACCTTCATAAATAGTGATTTGGAATGAAATCATATGCTAAAAAATTTAACAACCCCATTTTCATATTTATTGCAAATAAACATCATTTGAATATCAAAGTCTGACATCGAAACTCCGAATGTTAAAAATGGGATTGGACAAATATGAGCATGGCCATATACACGGTACTTGTCTTATAATGCTAAGTATCTGAAAGAGGTAAGAAATCAATGGATTCAATACGTAAAGAAATACATAATATAAAAAAACTAAAATTTAAATAAAAGCTATTACTTAATTAAAAAATATTACTTAATTAGAACTAGTTTTTAATAAAAATTATTTAAACTTCCCTGATGGGCCGGATTTTCTCTCCAACATACACTTAGTCCTAACTAAGCCGGTTAAGAGGGATTCACTGCAATTGAAAACAACCATTTGTGGGTGCTAAACTGTTCAGAAATAGTTACTTTTAGCCATAAAATTATTAAATTAGCCACTCTACCCACCACATCAAATTTTCATATCGTACACCATGTTTTTTCATAGAGAGCCAATGTCATCCAGAGGAAGGGGTGTTCCCTACATGGAGTTACTTATTCTACCTATTTCAATTAACTGCGGTCTCTTTCGACACCGCTTTCTGGATGCCAATAAAAAAAGGAATCCATATGACTAAACGACATCAAATTAAATTAAATATGTATGTAATTTTTAAATATTATTGGAACCAGTGGACGGTACACAATAATAATTCAAATTTACATTTTTGCGATTTCCTATCCTTTGGGGAAAGATAACGTTTTCCGCTTTGGCTCTAACTAAGCACGGTCCAAATGGCTGTCGTTGAATAATTTACACATGACCTTTCGGGATATAAATAAAATAAAACGAAATTTAGAATTAAAATGGCAATATTTGTGCCAATGTGAAATCCACACTGAAAATTTATCTCAATGCCCGTATTTTTTCTTGGTCACTTTAGCACCTTCATAAATAGTGATTTGGAATGAAACCATGTACTAAAAATATTTAACCACCCTCTTTTCATATTTATTGCAAATAAACATCATCTCAATATTAAAGTGTCACTACAAATCTCCGAATGTTAAAAATGGGATTGGGCAGATATGGGCGTGGTCATATAGTACAGGGTACTTGTCCCGACTGTTCTCAATTAAATCTTACAGATATTTTATAAAAAAAGCTAATATTTTATAATTAAACCCAATTGTCAGAATTTTCAATTTGTTTAATTTCTTATTGGAGGTATAGCCACAGTAATTCACCTTTGCCTGAGCTCTTAAGCAAAGCTAAAGTACAAGTACCCTTTACAATTATGTGTATATACACTGCCCTCAAAAGTTAAACACGGAACAAAAATCGTGCAAAATTCATGAAGTTCTGCAATCTGCACCGATTGATTCTAAATTTTACAAGAAAATACTCAATCAGATAAGTTATTCCGTCATACAAACTGTAGGGGCAAAAGTTATACATGCAAGGGGTTTATTTACTTACTTTGCGTGTTCCCTGTTCTCTCCAAACTTGCATACGTCTACTATACGATTGCAAGACAAATCTTGATTCGTTTGGGAAAAGCATATTCTCCCACTATATTCGGATGCAAATTACATAAATTTTGGATGGCAGTGTATATACAAATTGTTTGTAACTTTATTAACAATATTATTTTGAAAGACATGCCTATTGTAGATACCAGCATTCATGGAATAATGGCTTAAAATGCATATAAGCTGCTGAATTGGTTACGGGTTCCTTGTTCTCTTCAAACTTGCACACGTCTACTATACGATTGCAAGACAAATCTTGATTCGTTTGTGAAAAGCATATTTCCCCATTATATTCGGATGCAAATTACATAAATTTTGGAGGGCAGTGTATATACAAATTGTTTGTAACTTTATTAACATTATTACTATGAAAGACACGCCCATTGCAGATACCACCATTTATGGCATAATGGCTTAAAATGCATATGTGTTGCTGAATTGGTTACGGGTTCATTGTTCTCTCAAAACTTGCACACGTCTACTATACGATTCGTTTGGGAAATCTTGATTCGTTTGGGAAAAGCATATTCCCCCATTATGTTTGGATGCAAATTACATAAATTTTGGAGGGCAGTGTATATACAAATTGTTTGTAACTTTATTAACAATATTACTATGAAAGACACGCCCATTGCAGATACCACCATTTATGACATAATGGCTTAAAATGCATATGTGTTGCTGAATTGGTTACGCGGGTTCATTGTTCTCTCAAAACTTGCACACGTCTACCATACGATTGCAAGACAAATCTTGATTCGTTTGGGAAAAACATATTCCCCCATTATGTTTGGATGCAAATTACATAAATTTTGGAGGGCAGTGTATATACAAATTGTTTGTAAATTTATTAACAATATTACTATGAAAGACACGCCCATTGCAGATACCACCATTTATGGCATAATGGCTTAAAATGCATATGTGTTGCTGAATTGGTTACGGGTTCCTTGTTCTCTCAAAACTTGCATACGTCTACTATGCGATTGCAAGACAAATCTTGATTCGTTTGTGAAGAGCATATTCCCCCATTATGTTTGAATGCAAATTACATAAATTTTGGAAGACAGTGTATATGCAAATTGTTTGTAACTTTATTAGCAATATTACTATGAAAGATACGCCCTTTGCAGATACCAGCATTCATGGATCGGTTTCGCGCTTATGTGCTCATCAACATGGTATAGGTCAGTGGTCGGCAGACCTCGGCTCGCGAGCCGTATGCGGGTCTTTTCATAGGCGTTTGCGGCTCTTCAGACTTCTGCCTCTATGTATTGTATCTGTAGCGTTCGCAGCGGGATGGGCAGGCAATTTTGATTGGATTGGATTGGAATACGTGTACTAGCGGCTTACAAGTAGTTTTAGTCAAAAATAAAATTTAGAATAATAATTTACTGAATATATGCCCAGAACCCTTTTCAAATTTCAAGTTATTGTTGTACAAAAAAAAGGAAGAGACCTTTAGCAGCTTTTGTCCTGTAAAGACCATTGTGCTCTATCAATAGTTATATTTAAATGTAAATACTAGGTAAGTTTCACAAAATAAAACAAATCTTTATCTTTAACCATTATTTCTAAGAATACAAACTTGAAATTGTAGCAAAAGAAAATTATTGCTCCTCCTGTTATTATTATTTTTTTTTTGTAAGTCAAAGATATTAAATTGGCTTCCGCAATATCAGTTGCAACTGAAGAGTCATGTGATATTAGTGACACTCACAAGTATCACTCTTTGTGCGATATATGTCATTAGGTCCCAAAGAAGAACTTCTCGGACTGTTGCCGCTCAAGGGATAAACACGTGGAGAAGATATTACGAATGCTGTAGAAACATATCTGGAACACACCGGAATTGACTTAAATAAAATAATTTCCATTTCTACTGATGATGCTAAAAATTATGACAGGTGTAAATAAAAGAGCTCTTTCAATTTTAAGAAAAAAAAAATTGATCATGAAATTCTCGCGTTCCACTGCGTAATACATCAAGAAGCGCTTTCGCCCAAACATTTCCTGAAGAAATGGTTACAGTAATGAACTTCGTTATCAAGGTAACTAACAGCATCTTGGCCAAACCACTCTATCATCGCCAATTTAAGGTACTCTTGGACGAAATGGATAGTGAGTACGTAGATTTACTTCTGCACAATAAGGTTCGCTGGCTTTCCAGAGGAAACGCTCTGATGCGCTTTGCTTCATGTTTAGAAGAAATAAAATTGTGCCTACGCGAAAAATGCATTAAACATCAGGAATTGGAAGAAGACACATGGTTACAAAAATTCCATTTCATTGTCGACATTACTTCACATCTTAATGCTTTCAATGTATTGTTACAAGCGAAAGGAAATGTCGCATATACATTATTGGAAGAGGTAGAGTGCTTTGAAAATAAACTACAAGTTCTCGCCAAAAATATAGAGAGAGGTGAATTACTTCACTTCAAGCATTTAAAACAGTATCATGACGAAGAAAGGGCTTGTTTTGATACGAATTATTTCAGCACGGTATTAAGAAAAATGATGAAACGTTTTGGTGAACGTTTTCATGAATTCAGAGCAAATAAGGCTACACTAGCTTTCATCGTACGTTTTCTCAAAATAAAAATCAACGAACTTAACTTGATCTCTTTCGACACAGATGCTGCTTCACTTCAGATGCAGTTAATAGGTTTAAAAAGCAAGGAACTGAGGAGCAACAAATTCACAGATCTGACCAGCCGCTTGGAAGAACTCGAAAGAGAGAAATCCAATTTAATTTCTCTGCATAAGTGGACAGCTATGAAACAACTGCCTGAAATAGAAACAATAATATTTGATACATGGAATAGTTTGCTTGAAACATAGGACGCGATAAAAAAAACCTACAATTTGCTGTTCTCACAATCTTTAGCTCTGCATATTCATGCGAACAAACATTCTCTTCCATGAATGAAATAAAAAATAAGCTAAGACGCAACTTAACAGACGATAACTTACAATCATGCCTGAAATTGAAAACAAGTAGCCATTTGCCAGGCATAACGAAGCTTTCAAAAGCGATGCAAAGTCACCGTTCTAACTAAGTTTTAAATAAAAAATCATGCACTTATCACGTTTTTTTTTTCCCTACAAATCCATATATATCTATATATATATACATGGGCGTACCCAGCATCTCGACCAGGGGGATCTAAATTAGGGGTACTTAAAAATAAAAATATATGTTTGATAGTTCTTAGTTTTTGAAGGAATGAAAAATTTAACTGTATTGTAAAACTTTATTTAAATAATATAAACATTTTAATTGGATAATGGCATTCTGGATTGTGACTGCTACCGGGGGGGGGGAGAGGGGAGCGCCCATGTATACATATATATGGCTCCCTAATACCTTCGTTATCCTGTTTCCTTGACAACTTGGCTCTTCCCTCTAGAAAGTCTGCCGGCCCGTGGTATAGGCGATATCTCTAATGGCAGCAAGAAAATTGCTATAAACCACAATTTTCGGGAACTTCTAACAAATTCAGTTCTTCCACGTGGCCAGCTTAAAATTCATATACAATTTAGCTGAGGCCGCACGAAGCTGAAAAGGCAAAGTTCATAAATCACAAAATCCGTCTGTAAGGGGAGCTCCCAAAATATGAAAGACACTCTCATTTCAGATAGCTGAATTCATAGACCGGTTTCGCGCTTATTCACTCGTTAGCATGGAGTAGTCGACATCTGCAATAGCGCAAGACGCTTGACATAACCCCAAATTTTTGCGAATTCCTATGGGAACTGACAATTTCAGTCAATCCACGTGGACGGTATAAAATTCCTATACAATTTAGCCCAGGCCGTAAGAAGCTGCAAAGGCAAAGTTCGTAAAACACAAAATCCGCATATTAATTGGCGTGGAAATGACTGAAATTGTCCGTTTTAATAGAAATTCGAGTGCAGTTCTTTCGAAAGAAATTCCGACATTGTAACACTGAAAATTTTCCCTTCGGAACATCCATTTTTCAGTATCCGTTAAGGCCGTATCACATTCAAAAACTTTTCAGGCAATTTTTCGGACAACCAACTTTTTGAACAATTTTTTCCCTGAGTTGGGGGAAAACGCGTCTGTGATAACCTCAAAAAGTTGGGACAACTCTGAACAACTTTTTCTGGACCGAGTAGAAAAAGTTGTTCGTTTTGGAAAATTTTTCAACAACCAGCCAATCAGCGACGAGTAGCGGAGATTTCGCGTGTAGTGAACAGGCTGGAGCAGCTGGTTTATGGTGTGAAATCTACGAGCAACATGGTCAAACAAGAACGTGGAAATTTCTGCATCTTTCAATATTTTCAGATGAATTTATACTATTTAAGATGGAAATATTTATATTTCTTTCCTGGAAGAAGAGCATTCAACAAGTTTGCCAACATGGTATGAAGAATTAAGACGATTATGATTCGCTTATCGAAGGAATATTTTATTTAATAAAAGTTTTAAAGATGAGCATTTAGAATACACTTTTAAACAGGTATGTTTTGTGTATTTTTCGTTTATATTCTGTTGCATGATCATAAACTGACTTATGACATGTTCATGGTATTTATATTCACAATATTGAACGCTTCTGGGATTATGTTAAACGTACAGAGTTGCAGCCCTTTGATAAGAAATAAACAACGTGTACTGCAATATTTCAGCCGATCTGTTTATTATATTAGATATGTTATTTTATTGCTGAACCCGTTATAGAAATTGTCCTATATAGCAAAAGTTTGATTTGAAATTATCATATATTGTTCCTAAATTTTTCTTGTGTTTGAATAACATTTTGTTTACATGTTTGTTTGCATGTGATCTCCGAAATTGTAATTTTAAAATGTTTGCAATTTACTTGAAGTTATGCATGCGATACTGTTTATTTATAAAACTAATAACTAAAATATGAGCATTGTCTGTATATATGAGCACTGTTATTATGTAAGAAACATAATTTATGTATGGGTACCAAGGAGTTTAATAATCAAGAGCAGTTGTTCATTAGCTTTAAAACTATGTATTCATTCAAAGTTTTGATGATTTTGAGGATAGCATTTAACATTTAAATTTTACTTCCTGTGCTAATTTTTTAGATACAAAAACTTTGCACAACTTTGCAAAATTTTGCTTTGTACTTTGAAAATTAACGTAATTCTAATTTCATCAGAAATTTAAATTTACGCTTTTTAAATTTTCATATCATAAATTTGTACATGACGATACATAACGCTGTACTGATTAAAATATTTTCAAGGTCTGAATATCGATTGTTAATTTGTAAACAATGTTTGAAAAAAAAAATGTTCAAGACTCTAAAATGTAAATAATTTTAAGTTAAACATCAAAAAAATTTTAAACACAATAAATGTATTTTATAATAGTTGATTGCATAACGTGAACTATGAAGAAAGATAATAATTGAAAGCAAACTAATCCATAGCTTAATGGTAGATACAATTTAGCATCTCATTCATCTTCAAAGTATTTCATAAATATTGGATAATTGCTTGTTTGTTTCCAATAGATGTAGTGTTTGCTGTATAGAATGTGTCAAGTACCTATCAATAAAAACTAATTTGTAGCCACTGAACGAGTAATTCAAATTACAACATAGTATATATATTATATATTTTTATAAATACTTTCATATATATATATGGTTAAATATCTGCTATAAAATAATCCGAACCCCATAATTGGGCGAAAAATCAGACCAAATACAATTTTATAGATTTCAATGCAAAATCGATCTATAATATCCATGTAATATAAAGCAGACGAATTGCCAGCGGTATACACGCAGCCGTAACTCTAAGTTCAATGTTGAAAAATGCACAACTGTATATTTCTCGCCAAAAAAGTGATAAAAATACATCTCTTTCACTCGCAGTTTTTCATTTAGCCCAACTTCTTCAATTGTCCGCAAACCCTATCACCAACTTTTTTTGCCAGAAAATTGGTGGAAAAGTTGTCTGAACTAGTTGGTTGTTCCAAAAGTTCTTGAATGTGATATGGCCTTCACAGATCGAGCTCAGATGATGACTGATTTGGATTCAGCATTGGATTCCGGAGAAGAATGGAGCGTTCACTAAAGATCTCTGTCTTCGGTTCTTTCTCAGTTTCCGGTTTAAAAATTTTCATTTTATTTGAAACATCTATTTTTTAAGATTGGTTAAAGATAGAACTTGTATGATAGCTGATATAGATTCAGAATCAAACTCTGGAGGAAGTAGTCGCCAAAGATTTTTCCCTTTTAATAATGAATTTTCCCTTAGATAATGGCTGATATGGATTCATTATAAACTTTCAGAGAGGTTTAGGGACTCACAAACGAGTTTCACGTTTGGTTCTGGAGATGTCATTTTCGATCAAAAAATTTTCATTTTCTTTGAGACATCTATTTCTCGGGATCTGCTATAAGGGCCTCTCAAGGGCTAAGCATCCCAAATGACAACTTGGGCCTCATGTTGGCAGATGGTCTCAAAATTTTGTATAACCGTATTGGTCGTCGTAGAGGTTCTCAAAATTTTGTATAATCTTATTTGTCGCTGTAGAAGTTCTCAAAATTTTGTACATTCTCAAAATTGTGTATATTCTTATTGGTCCTTGTAGAGGTTCAAAAAATGTTTTATATTCTTATTGGTCCTCGTAGAGGTTCTCAAAATTGTGTATATTCTTATTGGTCCTTGTAGAGGTTCTAAAATTTTGTATATTATTATTTGTCCTCGTATAAGTTCTCAAAATTTTGTATATTTTTATTGGTTCTCATAGAGGATCATAAAATTTTGTACATTCTTGTTGGTCCCCGTAGATGTTCTCAAAATTTTGTATATTCTTATTAGGCCTTGCTTGCATCTTTTTCACGACTCATTAGTGCATTATAGCTAATCCAACCTTTTTACTTTCCTTATATACATAATGTATAAGGAAAGTATTGTAACGGGATCGAAAATTTGAATTCGAGTTTTCGACGGGAGAGCACGTTTCAAGCATCCCTGATCACGAATCAAACATTTTTGAGGTGATGTCTGTGCGTGCGTGCGTGTGTGTGTGAAAGTATGTGTGTATGTGTGTCAGTGAGTCTGTGGAGACGATATCTCACGAACGATTGGAGCAATTCAAATGAAATTTGGTGCAAAAGTCACAATCCGTGAATACTGTAAGCCTATTGTTTTTAAACATAATCGAATGTTCAGAACCCACCCAAGTTTTCGAGTGAAATTTTGAAAAAATCATCAAAAAATCAAAACCTTTAATAAAGTTACGCAAATAGACATTTCTTATGTAATTTTTCTTTAGAAAACGATTCACATAAACTTTAGAACGCTAACATGAACCGTTCTCGAGATATTGCACATTTTTCAAACAAATGTATCAAAAAATCCCTTAAATTAAAAAAAATATTACGTGTTGAGAAACATGTTCACTTTTCATATGTAATATCATGCAATAAATTTGGTGACATCATTCTCGTGGATCTAGCTCGTTCCATTCATGAGAAAAGATACTTTGAGTAATACTTTTGTATTTGAACGCTAATAGTCATTTATCTGCTGTAAGAATAACTTATTTCTTCGTCCATAACGATTGGCGAGATTTTGGCACCGAATTTGGTGGAATGTCGCCAACTTGGCGACTTTTTTAAATTTTGCCAAATTAATGAAAATCTCGCCAAATGGATAAAAATGAAGCTAAATCAATGAAAATGACGACTAATCGTCGGAAATTCAATATCTTGGATATAAGTATCTGCTACATGAAAAACCTACTATAAGTATCTACTATAAGAATATCAGTATCTACTATAAGAAAAATCTATTTTTTTACTGTAAAAGTAGTAAATTCATTGCATTATATAAGGAAAGTCATGTGCTGCCCACATCAGATTTATTCTTTTTTACATTTATATAATTCTACATTCACACAGTTATTATTTGTTCACAGTTGTCTTTACAATGTTCCGGCTGCGATCTTTTTATCGCATTGTAGTTGAGCATGTTGAGATCATGATACCGCTATTTATGTGATTTGGTGGTTTTAATGTCTGCATTTTATAATCGATTCGTTCTCTACAAGTTTCGGTATTTTGTGTTATCGGAAGACCTTAATGGACCTCGGTCTAAAAGCATTTGCATGATCAGTATTTCTTTTTATTGCCTGAGTTACGGTTATGGGCCCCTTAGGCATTAGATAGAAAAACTATGATTATATAAGAAGGGCTGCATTATTTATCCATTGGGAAAATGTTGTTTCGGGCTCGAGAAAATTTTATATCATAAACAAAGGATCCCAAAAAATTATTGACCCAAATTTCTTAAATTTGAGATCAGAACCTAAAAGTAAAAGGCTGATACAATGAATTCGTATTCATTTTTGAACATGTAAAAGCAATATAAATGAATTGTCGTAGAATCAATTTTTTGGATTACACATTTTTGTAATTTTTAAGAGCATTCACGTACCGGTAAAAAATTTTGCTCGAAATTTCTGTTTATCTGGATTGGTTATATAGATAGTGATTGCTTTGCATTCAACATCAAATTCCAGAAGTGCTAAATGGACTCGTTGAAGATTCCCTCTTCTGTATTTTGAATTGTCACTTCTGATTAAAAAATTTACATTTTCTTTGAATAATCTATTTTTCAGGATTGACTCTAAATAAAGCTTAGATGGCGACTGACATGGATTCAGAATCAAATTATGGAGGGGATAGGGGTTCACTAAGAATTTTCATTTGCTCTTTTTTCCACTTTCGGCTCAAAGTTTCTTGAAACATTTATTTCTCAAGATTGGCTGTGGACAGGGCTCAGGTGATGTCGACATGAATACATCAGTAAATTCTTGAGGATGTGGGGAGGTTTACAAAAGATTTCCACTTTTATTTTGTTCCACTTTTATTCTATTCCTCAGAATTGGCTATAGATAGAGCTTGGGTGATGACTGACATGAATTCATGCCAGTTATCATCTAAGTTTCTCTTTCTTTTCATTTACTGCTAAAAAAATTTCCTTGAAGAATATATTTTTTAGGAATGGCTATTAATAGAGCTTAGATGATGACTGGTATAGTTTCAGCCTTTAATTTTAGAAGGGGTTTGGAGTTCACTAAAGAATTCCATTTCCGGGTTTGGAGATGTTACTTCCAAATTTTCCGAAAATTTGTATGCCTTTTATATATATATGAAAATATATATGCAAAAGATCACCAACACCTAATAGCGGGAAACTGCATTGGGAACACGAAAACTTGCTATGTGCCGGAATATTGCTAATGTGGGATGTCAGTCGTGCTATGAAGTCCCATTTAGGAACAAACTGAGGAGTAAAATTATACATGAGTGTAAAAAATGAAGAAATATATTATTGCAATACTAGATATGAGTACTTCTAGTGCAGCTGAGGAGAATTCAACGCTGATGACCCTTGACAGTGAAATTAATTCACCGCTGCTGTTTACTGTGCTGGTAGAATCTTATGAACTCATCTTTATACTATAAGTTCATACAGGAACTGTAAACAAATTAAATTTGTTTAAAATATTAAATTTTAAATCGGACTATTTTCTTGACCCACAAAATTTCTTTTATGGACCGTAGCTGGAGGGTGCTGTAGTTTCCGCTACCATCTTGATATTACTTAATACATCAAGCTTACAATTTCGCTATTACGATGGTAGTGTGCTTTTTAAAATAGCATTTTACAATTACACTCATGTTCAAAAGTTAAGCAATAAAAGCGGATAAAAAGAAAATCATTTATTGGAATTCATTAAAATTTTCATACTTCGTGGGGTATAAAAAAAGACACTAGCGTGGGGATCTGTAAAAAATATTATCAATAAATAATTAAATAGTAGAGATAAACGACAAAATAAGATTTTGGGCGTCAAAAACAGTTCATTGGTACAGGTCTGTCAATACGGAATGTGATGACTTTTGCTGGAAGCACATGCCCGACAGCGTCGATTTCTGCCAATAATAAGATCATCTATGACGGTTTGAAGTATCTGTGCCCTTTCACGGACCAGATATGTTCTTAGCTCGTAAAGGTTCCGTGGACGGCTATGGAGAGAACTTAAAAGTCTCCAAGCATGTCTTATAAAACGATGGCTCGATGGGATTCAAGTTGGATGATCTTGATGACCATTCCATACAAAGAAGTCCACACCCCAAGCCGGGGGCCTGACTTGATAAACAAGATAAACAAGCTTACAGCTTCAAAGTCCCTGGCCTGGAAAGAGATTTGACCTCCATACAAAGAAATGTATCCGATTCTAAGTACTGACTGCCAATACAAGCTCTGTGAACTAGCGCGTTATCGTCAATAATAATGGCATCAGGATCCATGGCCAGTGTTTCTTTCAAGACTTTTTGGCCGGGGAGGACAATGAAATTTTAGGGGGGAGGGGCAAGTTTTCTATTTGCCCTATATAAGTATATCTAAATGTTGCGTCACATAAATAGAAACTAGGTTAACATAAAATGTCTCCGGGGTGGGGAGGGGCTTCGCCCCCGAAGGTATGCCTGAAACAAACACTGCCCATGGCCGCAAGAAATGAGCGAACAAGAAGTGAGCAAGGATGTCATCCCTATACCGCATTGCAGTCACAGCACCGCGAGGGAAGATGTAGGCACTGTGGGCACTGACAATAATCCCTCACCTTGATGGCTCAAACGATCAAACCACCGCCTTTGTATGCTTGCATTTCGCATATGTTACTGGCGGGACAGTGAGTTCCAGGCGTTCTCCAGACCGTCGGGAATCACTCTGTACACCTAACCGTGACTCATCCGTGACGAACACAGTACCCCTTTGTTCTGCAGTTCAGTTGATGGGATCTCGGGGCACCTATGTGCGAGGGCGTCAGTGGGTCGTCTTGCATACAGCTGCCCTACATGTAGACGTCTGTAAACCGTTTGCCGAGATACCGCTCTTCCTGCCGACACTGAAAGGTCGGAAGCAAGCTGATGTGCAGTGATTGACCTGTGACATCGTGCTTACAGACACAGGAAACGGTGATCCTGAGCGGTTGTGATCTTTGGATGTACACTTACAGGTTTTGCGACACTGTTTCTCCACTTTGATACCGATTCCACATGCGACAAATGACGGAAAGATTGACATTCAGAGCTCGGGCTATTTCCAACTGTCGCTGGTCCCCTTAGAGACGTTCTATCACCTCTCATCGGCTGGCGTCATTCAGATGATGTCTTTTATTCATTTTTTAAAATTTGGCTACTTCGATTTTCCTTCAGGAATCCGTAACTTGGAAATACACGGTTTGCATGAAACAGGCTGGTTTTATTCCTAATACGTTTCCTTGTTGAAAATGTTGGTACGCAAAATGGTTTCTGAGGGCTAGTTTCAGCGTGCATACGTCTGTCATGTATGCACATTTTGTGGCTACACATTGTTTTCCGTTTGCTGCTTAAATTTTGAACACGAGTATACATTGCAAAATTGTAAACAACCCTCCATAGTGAAATTTCATTCTAATTTGTGCAACCCGTTTTACCTATAGCTCTGCAATCGCCGATGCGGACTACGGTTTCAGGACGTTTACTTAACATACTTTTAATTAGCTGCGGCTTTTACTTTGACACAGGTTTCTAGAATGCGTTACTGATACTGTTATAACACTTCAGATTAAACGAAATAATATTCTATATAGAATATACTATTGAAATATTTTTGATACTTTTAAATAGCTTGAAATATATTTAACTTTTAATTTTTTGCAAATTCATACACTGTTGAACTATAGAATAATGTTATTCAATAACCTGCTACAGAGGTAAAAAAAGATTTACGATTCATCAGGTCATGAATGAAATACAAAATTCATTTAGATATAATTCAGCAAATTTAGTACCAATAAGAAATTCACAATTAAAAGTTATTTAAATAATATTTAAATTACTTAAAAATTAACGCCCAACACTTTTGTTGTATTGAATATAAAAGAACAATATTTTATTGTCTGCAAATGTAAAAAATCTGATGTGGGCAGCACATGACTTTCCCTGCAAACTTATATCCACGTTCTATTTATTTCAATTAAATGTAATTCACTTTTAATTCAAATTTCGTTCTCATTCGGTAACCGGGCTTATTTTCAAAGGTGGCGTAGGGAAAGTACGAAAAACTAAAATATCTCGAGAACGGCTAGTCCTAGTGTAATGGGGTTGGTCTTATTCTTTTCGTCGTTAAACATTACGTATTAAACGGGTATTTAATGGATATATCTAAGTATACCAAGTTCTTTAGTTTAGATTTTGAAGATTTTTGCGGGCCGTTTTGCAAAAAAAGGCAGGTTATTTTTTTCCGAATCGTACCAAAATCTAATCAGCACGAGAGTGACCTATACGTGACTCATCTACCGAATTTTGTGAAATTCGGTTCATTAGTTTTTCAGCTAGAGTGGATACAAGCTTTTGCGGACCATTTCGCAAAAAAAGGCGGGTTCTTTTATTCCGAATCGTACCCAAAACTAATCAGCACTAGCCCCGCCCACAAGTGACTTACCTACCAAATTTTGTGAAATTCGGTCGATTAGTTTTTTAGTTACAGTGGATACAAAATCTGCACAGACAGACAGACAGACACACAGACACACAGACAGACACACAGACACACGCACAGACGTCACGCTAAAAATGGTTTTTTCGTATTCTAGGGGTCTCGAAACGTGTAGATCCGTCGAAAACTCGAGTTGTGATTTTCGGCATGATTCCAATACTTTCCCTATACATTACCATGTATTGCAGGGAAAGTAAAAATGAGGAGTTAAATGTCGGCATTTGCAATCGCGGTATTGATACAAAATGTGGGCGTGGCCAAATACACTATTGATACTAAATAGCACATCCTTTCAAAATAAAATATTGCGTATATTTTCTGAATAATGCTTATTTTCTGCAACTGATTATAAATGTCAGAATTTTTCAGTTTAATTTCTTTATAGGAAACTATATGGATCCAAAATTGTTCAAAACTCATTCAAATTGTTTTTTTCTGTACAAATACACTATTGATACTAAATAGCACATCCTTTCAAAATAAAATATTGCGTATATTTTCTGAATAATGCTTATTTTCTGCAACTGATTATAAATGTCAGGATTTTTCAGTTTAATTTCTTTATAGGAAACTATATGGATCCAAAATTGTTCAAAACTCATTCAAATTGTTTTTTTCTGTACAAATACACTATTGATACTAAATAGCACATCCTTTCAAAATAAAATATTGCGCATATTTTCTGAATAATGCTTATTTTCTGCAACTGATTATAAATGTCAGGATTTTTCAGTTTAATTTCTTTATAGGAAACTATATGGATCCAAAATTGTTCAAAACTCATTCAAATTGTTTTTTTCTGTACAAATACACTATTGATACTAAATAGCACATCCTTTCAAAATAAAATATTGCGTATATTTCCTGAATAATGCTTATTTTCTGCAACTGATTATAAATGTCAGGATTTTTCAGTTTAATTTCTTTATAGGAAACTATATGGATCCAAAATTGTTCAAAACTCATTCAAATTGTTTTTTTCTGTATTGGACATATGGAGATCAAAAGCATTTTTCTTATTCAAATGTGCGGTTAAGAATTATAAAAACTATTTAGAAGATTATATGAAATGTTGATGAATTTGGATCGTCCCGGGTACTGAAGTGCATGTGTGCAAAATTTAATAGCCGTTTGATGTTGATTTTCGCTACACATAAAACAAAAAAACACATAGACTTATTATTATTGTAGATGACTGGTACATGCAAGACTATGAATCACATGAGAGCAATGGAAATTAATTATTAGTAAATTTATTAAATTAGCTGTTGCTACGCTGGTGTATTAACTTATATTTAATATAATAAAACCGACGTCTTCTACAAAATGAGTTGTGAATTTTGAGAAAACAAAAATCAAGACAACAACCCACCTTTATAAAATCTAACAGTTAGAATGTTGTAACCTAAAAATTGCTGAAAGGCCATAATTTTAGAATCTTTTAAATAAAGAGTCTCTCATGAAGAATATTCTTTATTTTCAGACACATTTTTAAAAGGTCATTACTATTACTACAGTGTCTAGAACTAACGCTGTTCCTTCTAGACACTGTACTATTACTAACAATATTATAAAGCATCAGTTAACATTAGTGATTAAGGGAGTTCAGCGTGAATAGTTTCCACAGTTCTCATTTACAAAAATATTCAAATTTGGCTAGTTTTTACAATTCTCATTTACAAAAATATTCAAATTTGGCTAGTTTTTACAATTCTCATTTACAAAAATATTCAAATTTGGATAATTTTCACAATTCTCATTTACAAAAATATTCAAATTTGGCTAGTTTTCACAATTCTCATTTACAAAAATATTCAAATTTGGCTAGTTTTTACAATTCTCATTTACAAAAATATTCAAACTTGGCTAGTTTTCACAATTCTCATTTACAAAAATATTCAAATTTGGCTAGTTTTCACAATTCTCATTTACAAAAATATTCAAATTTGGCTAGTTTTTACAATTCTCATTTACAAAAATATTCAAACTTGGCTAGTTTTCACAATTCTCATTTACAAAAATATTCAAATTTAGCTAGTTTTCACAATTCTCATTTGCAAAAATGTTCAAATTTGGCTAGTTTTCACAATTCTCATTTACAAAAATTTTCAAATTTGGCTAGTTTTTACAATTCTCATTTACAAAAATATTCAAACTTGGCTAGTTTTTACAATTCTCATTTACAAAAATATTCAAACTTGGCTAGTTTTCACAATTCTCATTTACAAAAATATTCAAATTTGGCTAGTTTTCACAATTCTCATTTACAAAAATATTCAAATTTGGCTAGTTTTCACTATTCTCATTTACAAAAATATTCAAATTTGACTAGTCTTTTCATTGCAAATTAAAATGGTAATACTTTTGAGCAGTCGAGCACACGACAGCTTAGAAAGGCGACAACGTATTTGTTGCATGAGGTAGTTCGTTTTCACAGTTGATCACTTTCTCAATAGTTTTGGAGAGCACCTTCTCTTTTGTATCCAATACATTCGTCGGCTGGAATCTTAGAGCATCCATATTCTTAGAAGTCTGAGAACATTCTCTTTTGGCTTTTACCACATTCTTCCTCATGAGTCTCAGAGTAATTAATATGTACTCTTATGAGTCGAAAATCATTCTCTCTCTGCATTTCCGTCAGAGGGCATTCACCATTAAATTCCGCCACCTCTCTTCTAATCTAAAAATATTCTTCATTTTACTGCTTCTCACTGTTTCTATTTCTCCTTCTTCTTTGACCTAGAAATTCCGACCTTCCCGAAGGTATAAGATATCTGTTTGGACGACCGGGACAGTGCCATCCAATTTAGATCGGAATCCAGCGGGGACGGAAACTACAGGGAACGTATCCTTCTTACCCTACCACCCAACAACCTCTCGGAAGGATTTATAGACCCTCATATTTAACGTACCCGTACTCCGTGTGAACACGGGGATAGTTAAGGTAGAGCCGGGAATCAAACTGGAGGCGTCCGATTACAATCCCCGCGCTCTAACCACTGGGCTGTCCCACCCCTTGCTATTCCTCCTATATTATCGATTTAGTCTCAAAACCCGTTGGGCAGCCCGAACATTTGACCATCATACGGGTGCGGGTGTATAAAGTTTGGTAAAAAGTTCGCCCACAGCGCGTGTACACATAAAATTCCAGATTCATATGAACAACGCATCTCTCTCAATCAATATTATTAATTAACAAGAAAGATCAATCACGCATAAAGCATTGATTATGAAACACTTTCCAGCTTCAATGCAATTTTATTTAAACATCTCTAAAATGCGATACATTCCTCGGTAATATTTTGAAACTTATCACAATACTTCTCTAAGGAGTGAAAAATCTAAGGAGTAATATTTCAGATTATATGAAATGTTGATGAATTTGGATCGTCCCGGGTACTGAAGTGCATGTGTGCAAAATTTAATAGCCGTTTGATGTTGATTTTCGCTACACATAAAACAAAAAAACACATAGACTTATTATTATTGTAGATGACTGGTACATGCAAGACTATGAATCACATGAGAGCAATGGAAATTAATTATTAGTAAATTTATTAAATTAGCTGTTGCTACGCTGGTGTATTAACTTATATTTAATATAATAAAACCGACGTCTTCTACAAAATGAGTTGTGAATTTTGAGAAAACAAAAATCAAGACAACAACCCACCTTTATAAAATCTAACAGTTAGAATGTTGTAACCTAAAAATTGCTGAAAGGCCATAATTTTAGAATCTTTTAAATAAAGAGTCTCTCATGAAGAATATTCTTTATTTTCAGACACATTTTTAAAAGGTCATTACTATTACTACAGTGTCTAGAACTAACGCTGTTCCTTCTAGACACTGTACTATTACTAACAATATTATAAAGCATCAGTTAACATTAGTGATTAAGGGAGTTCAGCGTGAATAGTTTCCACAGTTCTCATTTACAAAAATATTCAAATTTGGCTAGTTTTTACAATTCTCATTTACAAAAATATTCAAATTTGGCTAGTTTTTACAATTCTCATTTACAAAAATATTCAAATTTGGATAATTTTCACAATTCTCATTTACAAAAATATTCAAATTTGGCTAGTTTTCACAATTCTCATTTACAAAAATATTCAAATTTGGCTAGTTTTTACAATTCTCATTTACAAAAATATTCAAACTTGGCTAGTTTTCACAATTCTCATTTACAAAAATATTCAAATTTGGCTAGTTTTCACAATTCTCATTTACAAAAATATTCAAATTTGGCTAGTTTTTACAATTCTCATTTACAAAAATATTCAAACTTGGCTAGTTTTCACAATTCTCATTTACAAAAATATTCAAATTTAGCTAGTTTTCACAATTCTCATTTGCAAAAATGTTCAAATTTGGCTAGTTTTCACAATTCTCATTTACAAAAATTTTCAAATTTGGCTAGTTTTTACAATTCTCATTTACAAAAATATTCAAACTTGGCTAGTTTTTACAATTCTCATTTACAAAAATATTCAAACTTGGCTAGTTTTCACAATTCTCATTTACAAAAATATTCAAATTTGGCTAGTTTTCACAATTCTCATTTACAAAAATATTCAAATTTGGCTAGTTTTCACTATTCTCATTTACAAAAATATTCAAATTTGACTAGTCTTTTCATTGCAAATTAAAATGGTAATACTTTTGAGCAGTCGAGCACACGACAGCTTAGAAAGGCGACAACGTATTTGTTGCATGAGGTAGTTCGTTTTCACAGTTGATCACTTTCTCAATAGTTTTGGAGAGCACCTTCTCTTTTGTATCCAATACATTCGTCGGCTGGAATCTTAGAGCATCCATATTCTTAGAAGTCTGAGAACATTCTCTTTTGGCTTTTACCACATTCTTCCTCATGAGTCTCAGAGTAATTAATATGTACTCTTATGAGTCGAAAATCATTCTCTCTCTGCATTTCCGTCAGAGGGCATTCACCATTAAATTCCGCCACCTCTCTTCTAATCTAAAAATATTCTTCATTTTACTGCTTCTCACTGTTTCTATTTCTCCTTCTTCTTTGACCTAGAAATTCCGACCTTCCCGAAGGTATAAGATATCTGTTTGGACGACCGGGACAGTGCCATCCAATTTAGATCGGAATCCAGCGGGGACGGAAACTACAGGGAACGTATCCTTCTTACCCTACCACCCAACAACCTCTCGGAAGGATTTATAGACCCTCATATTTAACGTACCCGTACTCCGTGTGAACACGGGGATAGTTAAGGTAGAGCCGGGAATCAAACTGGAGGCGTCCGATTACAATCCCCGCGCTCTAACCACTGGGCTGTCCCACCCCTTGCTATTCCTCCTATATTATCGATTTAGTCTCAAAACCCGTTGGGCAGCCCGAACATTTGACCATCATACGGGTGCGGGTGTATAAAGTTTGGTAAAAAGTTCGCCCACAGCGCGTGTACACATAAAATTCCAGATTCATATGAACAACGCATCTCTCTCAATCAATATTATTAATTAACAAGAAAGATCAATCACGCATAAAGCATTGATTATGAAACACTTTCCAGCTTCAATGCAATTTTATTTAAACATCTCTAAAATGCGATACATTCCTCGGTGTAATATTTTTAAAATTATCACAATACTACATTCATTTATTATATTTGAAAACTTAAAACTTGATCGAAAAAAGTGAACTTCATTCAAATGACGGCATTGAAATATAAATTGCCTGGTTTAAACATCTCTAAAATTCGATACATTCCTCGGTAATATTTTTAAAATTATCATAATACTACAATAATTTATTATATTTGAAAACTTCATCGAAAACAAATGAACTTTATTCAAAACTTTATTCAATTTTATCATCGAAATATAAATCGCCTGGCTCTTTCTATAAAAGCAGCATTTCATTCATAAACATTTTTCCATTCCTTTCATTCATCACAATACTATAATAATTAATTTTTTTCAAAACTTAAATCCATGGAGGTACAAATAATTTAACTCTGTTTTAAACTTTATCGAAAAAATCGTCTTCTTCTCTGTGCAAAATCAATGAATGTTTCATTCATATCAGTTATATTGTAGACTCCATGAGCTAAATAATTTTGTGTTAAAGAAATGCAGCAATTCTTATACAACTCATTCTACATCTTTTGGTGTTTACATTCTCCATAAGAAAAATTAGGCTTCTCTGTAGAAATGTTTGATGATCATTTAATCTCAAATATATTGTAATTGCGTTATTTCAGTATGTAGAAGCACAGAATTTAAGCAAAAATAAAGCGGTTTTAGGATGGATACAACACTAAATATGAATTAAAAAGAACTTTAAAAATCACGATTTTGATACAAGATGGATGCCATATTTTATTTTGAAGTGGGTCACGTGATCTCTTAATATAATGGTCACGTGATCTCTTCATATAAAGGGTGTAATTATTATTTTAATTTTTATTTAAAGTTCTTGATGCATCTGTTTTTCAACGTTGGCTATCGATAGAGTTTAGATGGTGGTTGATGTGAATTCAGCCTTAATTTTAGGAGAAGAGAGGGTTTTCACTAAGGTTTTTTTTTTTTAGCAGCCCTGATTCAAAATTTTTTCTTGTAACATCTATTTCTCAGAATTGGTTATAAATGGAGCTTGGATAATGAGTGATATGGATTCAGCATCGAATTCCAGTTAGAATAAGGAGGGGGTGGGGGGACTAAGGATTTCCATTTCTGATTCTAGGGATGTCATTTCCCATTTCTTTCTGTAAATTCGTATGACTATACGAAATATGTATGTAAAAGAGAAAAAAAATGATTTTTAATTCCTTCAAAGATCACGTATGCACATTATTTTCCACTATTTGAAGGTTCCTTTATGAATTTATTTTATTTTATTTTATTTGCACCACGTTAAAGCATACAGCATGAAACTTTTAATTTGCTAATGTTGGTCCCTGGTCAAGTGACTTTCTATATTATTTCATCAGGCTTCAGTACTGTATATGAATGTATTAGAAAGTCGATTGGAGACTTACTAATTTTAATTGTTTCTTCCAAATTAACAACCGGTACACGCATATGGGCCTCAGCCTACCCCTGCATATAGCATCAAAATGGAGGTGAAACAACCGAAAACATGGTTTGGTATTAAAGTCTTCCCAGCCTAAATCAACATGCCGATCTCCCCATTCCTTCTTTGCGCCTCCTACTTGTGATTCCGGACAAAATCCTGGTGTCCAACATCCGGCTAGAATGGTCCGGTTTTCATTCCCGCCAAAAGTAGTTGGACCACATGTGAAAATTCCCACGCTAGCCCCTGTCCTCACCTCCACTCTCCCCCGTCCTCACTTTTTCACTATATAAGTTCTGATTCGAAAACTGTTTGATAGAGAGTTCTCATCCGACCACAGAGATTTTCTGTCCCACTTTAGGTATTTTGATAATCAGGTCTTGAGATTGTTTATGGTTTTGAAGCGCGTCTAAAGGCAATGACTCCTAAGGGTAAGTGGTTAGATTGTTTTATCAAATTTCCCGAATTTGAGATTTTGATAGAAATATATATTTTAAAGAATGTTTTGAACACTTTTTAGGGAACCTCTGTCTCGTTACGTAAATGCATGTTTATGAGGAACGAATGCGATAACTTAATAACGAAAGCATGAATCGTTATGGTATTTCTTGTGTCTTACAGGGTGTCTCAAAAATATTGAAACGGTTTTAATTCTTTACCTGTTGGAGATAAGTGGGCAATGTAAATTGCAAAAATGTTGAAAGTAAGGTAGGAAATAAGACTACGTTAATGAAATAGTCCTCCCATTCATTTTCAAAAAGTTACACTTTTCAAATTTTTATACGACCCCCTTAGACAAATTTGGTTAATTAGAAAATTTTTATTACTTTCCTTATATACATAATGTATAAGGAAAGTATTGTGACGGGGTCGAGAATTCGAATTCGAGTTTTCGACGGCAGAGCGCGTTTCAAGCATCCTCGATCACGAATCGAACAGTTTTGAGATGATGTCTGTATGCGTATGTGTGTGTGTCAGTGAGTCTTTGGAAACGATATCTCACGAATGAATGGAGCGATTCGAATAAAATTTGGTACAAAAATCACAATCCGTGAATACTGGAAGCCTATTGTTTTTAATCGCAATCGAATGCTCACAATCCCCCTAAATTTAAGAGTGAAATTTTGAAAAAAATCATGAAACAACCAAAACCTTTAATAAAGTTACGGAAATAGACATTTCTTATATAATTTTTCCTTAGAAAACGATTGACATAAACTTTAGAACGCTAGCATGAACCGTTCTCGAGATATTGCACATTTGTCAAATAAATTTATCAATAAATCTCATAAATAAAAAAAATATATTAACCGTTGAGAAACATGTTCACTTTTCATATGTAATATCATGCGATAAATTGGGTGACATCATTCTTGTGGATCTAGCTCATTCCATTCATGAGAAAAGATACTTTGAGTAATTTTTTTGTATTTGAACGCCAATAGTCATTTATCTAAGAATAACTTATTTTTCCGTCCATAACGCTTGGCGAGATTTTGGCGACGAATTTAGCGGAGTGTCGCCAACTTAGCGACATTTTTAAATGTTGCCAAATTAATGAAAATCTCGCCAAATGGATAAAAATGACGATAAATCAATGAAAATGACAACTAATTGAAGAAAATTCAATATCTTGGAAAGAATATAAGTATCTACTATAAAAATAGCATTTTTTTAACTGTAAAAGTAGTAAATTCATTGCATTATATAAGGAAAGTCATGTGCTGCCCACATCAGATTTTTTTTAATGCGACAAGATCATTAAAAAACCCGCATATCTGTAACTTTAAAATTGAGCGAGTTATACTTAATGGAAAATTGAACATTGTGAATGGGAACCCATGAGGAATTATGATAAAGGGAATTATGATAAAGGAAAAATTCTGACTTATGCCAATTTTCCGTACTATGTGAAAGGCTGTTTCATCAGTGGAAATAGGGATCATAAACAAATTGACGATGGAAATTGTTTAGATCAAAAATACTTTAATATGTGTCAAAATTTTTTACCACAAATGCATCTAAATAAAGCATTACACAGACAGAGATCTTATGAAGCAGTGATACTCACTACGCGGTTGGGTATCCTATGTATTATCATCCAGTTTTATCTTTTTTGTGATATGTCACACATTTACATTTTTAATTCGATATTGGGTTCCTATTCACAATGTTCAATTTTCAATTAAATACAACTCGCTCAATTTTAAAGAAACAGATATGCGGTTTTTTTAATGATCTTGTTGCATTAAAAATAAAAAAATTCTGATTGACCGAATTTGTCTAAGGGGGTCGTATAAAATTTTTTAAAGTGTAACTTTTTGAAAATGAATGGGAGGACTATTTCATTAACGTAGTCTTATTTCCTACCTTACTTTCAACATTTTTGCAATTTACATTACCCACTTATCTCCAACAGGTAAAGAATTAAAGTGCGTTTCAATCTTTTTGGGACACCTTGTATATTAAATATAGAACGGAGATTTGATAGAAATTTTCTAATTTGTATGATTTGAATAATAATTATCTTTATAGCATCATCTCCCGTGAAGAGACAATGATAATTTCCGGATCACACAGGTGGTATTAACTATATCATACAGATAGATGACTTACTGATTAAGGGATGTATTTACAGTCCAAACTGCTGAAGGTAGAAACTTGAAATTTTGCACACAGAGAGTTTGCCTATAAGTAGTGAAAAAAATCTATAATCTTCGAATTTATAAGCTATAAGCTTCGAAAAATTTATAAATTTCGTATTTTGTTTGTTTGAAATGTCTTCTTGCTCAGTAGTGGTCAATCTTTGTATGGCATGTGCCAGCTTTAGGCGATTTCATTTTGAGCGTGCCACTCAGGCCAGCCTTTATTTTAACTAATTAGGCTTGTATTAGATCTAAATAAAAACACAATTATGTTCAATTACATAAGGCTTATAACCATTATATCGTTTTTTGAGCACATTACAACGAACAGCACATGCTTCTAGCTCCCAATAAAAGAACTTTAATTTGGCCTTTGAATTTGTCTGTTTTCTCTTCACAATTTCTGTATGTTTGGGTTTACTTTCCAAAAAGTAAGCCAGATTAAATTATTCTGGTGAGAATGATGTCATTTTGAACGACATTAGTTTTAACCGCATTTATTACCGAAAGCAATTCTCCACAAACGTTATTTGAGCCACACCTCTAATAATAACTTCGTGCTAATTAGTGTAAGGTTGAGAAAATGTGGAACTGGAAGAAATTTCCAGAATTCAACATAATAATAAATGTAAATAATTTCATTATATTTGTCTTTAAATCCAATGAAAGACAAGGATTTTTGTCTTAGTGGCTTAGGTCTCTAAGAGCAATCGAGAGAGGGTTTGTAAAAAATGCAATATTTTCCTTGTCCTGAGGTAACAAAATCTTGTTGCAAGGGAATCATTTAAAACAGACAGAGCCTGACTAACGTAGGGGCATAGCTGCCCCAGACTGCCACATCAGAGGGGCACTAAATTAAAAAATCTGATGTGGGCAGCGCATGACTTTCCTTATATAATGCAATGAATTTACTACTTTTACAGTAAAAAAAAATAGATTGTTATTATAGTAGATATTTATATTCTTTCCAAGATATTGAAAGCGTTATTTTTATCCATTTGGCGAGTTTTCGTTAATTTAGCAACATTGAAGAAAGTCGCCGAGTTGGTGACATCCCACCAAATTCGTCGTCAAAATCTCGCCAAGCGTTATGGACGGAGAAATAAGTTATTCTTAGAGCAGAAAAATGGCTATTGGCATTCAAATACAAAAGTATTACTCAAAGTATCTTTTTTTTATGAAGGAAACGAGCTAGATCCACGAGAATGATGTCACAAATTTATCGTATGGTATTACATATGGAAAGTGAACATGTTTCTCAATAGGAAATATTTTTTTTTAATGTTTTTGAAAAATGTGCAGTATCTCGAGAACGGTTCATGTTAGTGATCTAAAATTTATGTCAATCGTTTTCTAAGGAAAAATTACATGTCTGCGAAATGTCTGCGTAACTTTATTAGAGGTTTTGATTTTTTGACGATTTTTTCAAAATTTCACTCGAAAATTTAGGGGAGTTCTGAACATTCGATTGCGTATAAATATAATAGGCTTCCAGTGTTTACGGATTGTAATTTTTGTACCAAATTTTATTCGAATAGGTCCATTCTTTCGTCAGTTATCGTCTCCACAGACTAACTGACACATACACACACACACACACACACACACACATCATTTCAAAAATGTTCGATTCGTGATCAGGGATGCTTGAAACGTGCTCTCCCGTCGAAAACTCGAATTCGAATTTTCGACCCCGTCACAATACTTTCCTTATACATTATTGTATATAAGGAAAGTAATAATTGCTACATCGAAACATTAATGTCTGCTTCCTCAAAAAAATATGATCGGTATAGGTTTGTCCAGCGGATAGATTCATTTTGGGGGTATATAACTAGTTAAACATGTTGACTATGGATAAGAAAGTTGCCAATAATCTAAATTCCATTAAAATATGTAAAACCAGATTGTATATATATATTTTTCAAGAATGCAATTATGTTTCTGAAAAATATTTTTGTTCATTTCATATATATCGAGAGGTGATGGGGGGGGGGAGAGCACGGGCTCCAATTAGACTAAGTCGGGACTTGAAAACAGATAACAAGTTGTAAAGAGCCTTGCAGCCCCAACCAGGAATCGAACCCTTGTTCTCCGAACTGGCCAACCGAGACTTTACCGTTGAGCTACTGGGACAAAATTGCAAACTCTTACCGTTGAAGTAGACTTTGCAAAATTTTTATACTTCTCATAATTTGCGGGCATTTTCAGATATTTTTGCTTGTTCTTGTATTCGAGCTAATAATTTGTTTTGAGAAAAATCATTAGGAAAAAAAAAAGCAAAATTTTAGGCATGAAAGATGATATGCAAGGCCCCCCAATGTTGAAAAAACAAAACAAAAAATCTGATGTGGGCAGCACATGACTTTCCCTGCAGACTTATATTCACGTTCTCTTTATTTTAATTAAATTTATTTCACTTTTAATTCAATTTTCGTTCTCATTCGGTAACCGGACTTATTTTCAAAGGTGGCGTAGAAAAAGTACGAAAAACTAAAATATCTCGAGAACGGCTAGTCCTTGTGTAATGGGGTTGGTCTTATTCTTTTCGTCGTTAAAAAATACGTATTAAACGAGCATTCATTGGATATATTTGAGTCTACCAAGTTCTTTAATTTAGATTTTGACGATTTTTGCGGGCCATTCTGCAAAAAAAGGCAGGTTATTTTTTTCCGAATCGTACCAAAATCTAATCAGCACCAGAGTAACCCAGAAATGACTCATCTACCGAATTTTGTGAAATTCGGTCCATTAGTTTTTCAGTTAGAGTGGATACAAGCTTTTGCGGGCCATTTCGCAAAAATAGGCGGGTTCTTTTATCCCGAATCTTACTCAAAACTAATCAGCAGCAGACTCGCCTACAAGTGACTTACCTACCAAATTTTGTGAAATTCGGTCCATTAGTTTTTTAGTTACAGTGGATACAAAATTTGCACAGACAGACAGACAGACAGACAGACAGACAGACACACAAACACACACAGACGTCACGCTAAAAATGGTTTTTTCGTATTCTAGAGGTCTCGAAACGTGTAGATCCGTCGAAAACTCGAGTTGTGATTTTCGGTATGATTCCAATACTTTCCCTATACATTACCATGTATTGCAGGGAAAGTAAAAACAGTAAATTTGTAAACTCAAATTTAAACTGTTCAGATATCGCATTATATCTGAAAAAAAAAAAGATCCCATCACCAGTCTTCAAATTATTTATTCAATTCTTTGAAGAGTGACTGACCACTTACCTGGGAGTTCACCATTCCCTTTCCAAACATTTAACGAAACTAGGATGCAGGTTTTAAAATATCTCCTTTTAACGCACTTTATTGATGATACAATTCATTCAATTTTGTTATGTTCGATGCATTTGAAAGAAAAATCTGATGTGGGCAGCACATGACTTTCCCTGCAGACTTTTATTCACGTTCTCTTTATTTTAATTAAATTTAATTCACTTTTAATTCAATTTTCGTTCTCATTTGATAACTGCTTTGATAACTTAAGACTTATTTTCAAAGGTGAAGTAGAGAAAATACTAAAAAACTAAAATATCTCGAGAACGGCTAGTCCTAATATATTGGGGTTGGTCTTATTCTTTTCGTCGTTAAAAATAACGTATTAAACAAGTATTTAATGGATACATTTGAGCATACGTAGTTTTTGTAGTTTAGATTTTGGCGATTTTTGCGGGCCATTTTGTAAAAAAGGGCAGGTTATTTCTTTTCAAATCGTACCAAAATCTAATCAGCACCAGGGTGTCTCATAAGTGATTTATCTACCGAATTTTGTGGAATTCGGTCCATTAGTTTTTCAGCTAGAGTGGATACAAACTTTTGCGGGCCATTTCGCAAAAAAAAGGCGGGTTCTTTTATCCCGAACCGTACCCAAAACTAATCAGCACGAGATTCGCCCACAGGTGACATACCTATCAAATTTTATGAAATTCGGTCACTTAGTTTTTTAGTTAGAGTGGATACAAAATCTGCACAGACAGACACACAGACACACACACGGACATCACGCTAAAAATGGTTTTTTCGTATTCTAGAGGTCTCGAAACGTGTAGATCCGTCGAAAACTCAAGTTGCGATTTTCGACATGATTCCAATACTTCCCTATGCATTACCATGTATTGCAAGGAAAGTAAAAATGTGTTTTCAAATTAGCTCGAAGAATGTTCAAAGTACCCATAAAATTCCAAATTTTCTGACTATACTGAGCACATTAAACTGCTATATGCCTTCGGGTTAGTCATGTGGTCTGGGTCTTCGACTCCATTTGTCCACCGGCCGCCCAAATAGCTGCTCACGTCCTCGGATGAGTCGGACGGCCTGGTTCTTCAACTCCATTTGTCCAATCTCTATTCTTTAAGAATGAGCAATGACCATTGAGAAAAGTGGTGATAAGATTTCTGATGGTTAATACATATGGTTACTCTATATCTTATGTAGCATCTATTTTGGGCCAAAATTGCGCATTTGTCATAATTTTCCCTTGAAATGTTATTTTAGGGATGTAGCAGCGTTTTGCCCCGTCATGTCCTGATGTTCGAATTCGTAGTTGATAAATTCATATTATACTTGACAAATATACAGGGTGTCCCAAAAACATTGACCTCGGCTTTTATTCCTCAAATATTGATCTAAGACATATATAAAAAATTTCAAAGTTGCGTAAAAAAAGTCCAGAATTTTGAAATCGATTAAAATTTTCAAGGGAATTAAATTTTAAGAAATACAGAATTTAAATTTTTATACGGCCCCCGTACAAAAACATTTCCAATGTGTAAAATACGCCCCATACACTAATAAGGTGATGTGCAAAATTTCAGCATTTTATCGTAAAGAGTCCCAGAGATATGAAAAGACAAAGATGCTGACTTAAATCACTTTTCGATGCATCGACATGGGTTCTCAGAGGAGAAAAATCATGTCGGCAGATCGCGTTTCAGGGGTCATACACAAATTATGAAAGAAAACAATGATTACATAAATAAATAATAATTTTGCTATTTATTGGTACAAATGTATCTACACTGTGTAGAAATAATAATTTTACACAAAAATTACAAAGCTTGTTCAGTATGCGGTTTTGATTCTTTTTATGATTTTTTCAAAACTTCACTCGAAAATTTAGTGGGGGGGGGGGGGCGGGTCTGAACATTCGATTCTGTTTAAAAACAGTAGGCTTCCAGTATTCACAGATTGTAATTTTTGTGCTAAATTTCATACGAATCGCTCCATTCGTTCGTGAGTTATCGTCTCCACAGACTCACTTATACACACACACATACATACACATACTTTCTCTCTCTCTCTCTCTCACACACACACATACATACACATACTTTCTCTCTCTCTCTCTCTCACACACACACACACACACACACACACACACACTCACATATACTTTCACACACACATATTTCACACACACACACACACGCGCACACACACACATACACACACACACATACACACAGGGCGCGGTAGCCCATTGGTTAGCGCGCTGGAGTTGCACTCGGTAGGCCCGGGTTCGATTCCAGCCACTGCCAAAACTGCCGCCGTGTTCATGCGGAGTACGATCACGTTAAACATGTGGGTCCGAAAGTCCTTCCGAGAGGTTGGTGGTAGGGGAAGGAGGGTACGGTCCCTGTGGATGCCTCCCCCACTGGGTTCCGATCTAAATTGGGTGGCACTTCCCGACCGTCCAAACAGTTACCTTACACCTTTCTGGTAGGTCGGACGGTCTGGGTCTCAACAACAACAACACATACACACAGACATAAGCTCAAAAACGCCTGATTCGTGTTCAGGGATGCTTGAAACGTGCTCTCCCCTCGAAAACTCGAATTCGAATTTTCGACTCTGTCACAATACTTTCCTTATACATTATATGTATATAAGGAAAGCAAAAAGTGCCCAGGGGAAATTTTAAAAATTTGAATAACTTCTTGGCATGCATTTCATATCGGCCCTAATTCTGTTATATCAAGTTTAAATTTAAATTTAATTTTACTTATGGCCCGAAAGGTCATTGTTCAATTTAATAGCAGTCATTTGGAGAGTCACTTGTTCAGGGTCACTTGTTCAGTCCTAAATAGATAATACATTGATAAAAATATAAAAAATCTGATGTGGGCAACACATGACTCTCCTTATATAATGCAATGAATTTACTACTTTAACAGTAAAAACAATAAGTTATTCTTATATTAGATATATTCTTTCCAAGATATTGAATTTTCGGCAATTAGTCGTTATTCTCATTGATTTAGCCTCATTTTTATCCATTTGGCGAGTTTTTCGTTAATTTAGCAACATTTAAATAAGTCGCCAAGTTGGCGACATTCCTCCAAATTCGTCGCAAAAATCTCACCAAGCGTTATGGATGGAGAAATAAGTTATTCGTACAGCAGATAAATGACTATTTGGCTCCGCCGAAGCAGGAGGTCATTTAGTCAACAACAATAAATGACTATTGGTGTTCAAATACAAAAGTATTACTCAAAGTATCTTTTTTCATGAATGGAACGAGCTAGATCCACGAGAATGATGTCACCAAATTTATAGCATGATATTACATATGAAAAGTGAACATGTTTCTCAATAGGAAATATTTTTTTATTGTATATATTTTTTGATATTTTTTTTTGAAAAATGTGCAATATCTCGAGAACAGTTCATGCTAGCGTTCTAAAATTTATGTTAATCGTTTTCTAATGAAAAATTACATAAGAAATATGTATTTGCGTAACTTTATTAGAGGTTTTTATTTTTTGATGATTTTTCAAAATTTCACTCGAAAATTTAGGAGGTTCTGGACATTCGATTGCGTATAAAAACAATAGTCTTCTAGTATTCACGGCTTGTAATTTTTGTACTACATTTCGTTCGATTCGGTCCATTCGTTCGTCAGTTATCGTCTCCACAGACTCACTGGCACACGCTCGCACACACACACACACACACACAGAGACATCACCTTAAAAATGTTCGATTCGTGATCAGGGATACTTGAAACGTGCTATCCCGTCAAATATTCGAATCCTGTCCAATACTTTCCTGAGGGCGCGGTAGCCCAATTGTTAGCGCGCGGAAATTTCACTCGGTAGGCCCGGGTTCGATTCCCGCCACTGCCAAAACTACCGCCGTGTGAATGCGAAGCACGATCACGTTAAACATATGGGTTCTTAAGTTCTTCCGGCAGGTTGGTGGTAGGGGAAGGAGGGTACGGTCCCTGTGGATGCCTCCCCCACTGGGTTACGGTCTAAATTGTGTGCACTTCTCGGCCGTCCAAACAGTTACTGGTAGGCCACTTACAGTTACAATCTTTCTGGTAGGTCGGATGGTCTGGGTCTCAACAACAACAAAATTTTCCTTATACATTATTGTTTATAAGGAAAGTTAAAATAATGAGATTGATAAATATAAAATAAAATATTTAATCAGTCCATAATTATATTTCGATAATATTTTATCGATATATTTTATATAAGAAACTTTCTGTCGGAAGATTCAAATTCTTCTGGATTGAGTTCAGTCAAGAACGCTGCACCTGAGTGGGTGTGCCGAGATATGCATACATAATCGAGCTATTTCGAGGATATACATTTTTACTTTCCTTATATACATAATGTATAAGGAAAGTATTGTGACGGGGTCGAAAATTTGAATTCGAGTTTTCGACGGGAGAGCACGTTTCAAGCATCCTTGATCGCGAATCAAACATTTTTGAAGTGATGTCTGTGTGTGTGTGTATGAGTGAGTCTGTGGAGACGATAACTGACGAACGAATGGACCGTTTCAAACGAAATTTGGTACAAAAATCACAATCTGTAAACACTGGAAGCCAATTGTTTTTATACGCAATTGAATGTTCAGAACCCCCCCCCCCCCTAAATTTTTGAGTGAAATTTTGAAAAAATCGTCAAAAAATCAAAACCGCTAATAAAGTTAGGCAAATAGACATTTCTTATGTAATTTTTAATTAGAAAACGATTGGCATAAATTTTAGAACGCTAACATGAACCGTTCTCGAGATATTGCCTATTTAAAAAAAAAATATCACAAAGTTATATAAAATAATAAAAAATAATTCCTATTGAGAAACATGTTCACTTTTCATATGTAATACCTTGCGATAAATTTGGTGACATCATTCACGTGGATCTAGCTCGTTCCATTCATGAAAAAAGATACTTTGAGTAATACTTTTGTACTTGAACGCGAATAGTCATTTATCTGCTGTAAGAATAACTTATTTCTCCGTCCATAACGCTTGGTGAGATTTTGGCGACGAATTTGACGGAATGTCGCCAATTTGGCGACTTTCTGAAATGTTGCCAAATTAACAAAAATCTCGCCAAATTGATAAAAATGACGTTAAATCAATGAAAATGACGACTCATTGAAGAAAATTCAATATCTTGGAAAGAATATAAGTATCTACTATAAGAATAACATTTTTTTTAACTGTAAAAGTAGTAAATTCATTGCATTATATAAGGAAAGTCATGTGTTGCCCACATCAGATTTTTGTATATGTCGCCAATAAGTCTCTAACGTTATAAATGTGGTCCGTGGTTCAAAAAAGGTAGCAGACCAATGCTCTAGAATCTATCCAATGATTTAGAAGACGAAATTCTTGCACGCGACCACTCACTCCCCTGGGTATACATTCGGAGACGATTATTCGCCCCCCCCCCCCTCGGAGACATTTTTTATTAACTTAGTTTCTATTTATGTGACAGCATTTAGATATATTTATATAGGGCAAATAGAAAACTTGCCCTCTAGGCTAAAACATTGCATATTACTTTCCTTATATACATAATGTATAAGGAAAGTATTTTGACGGGGTCGGAAATTCGAATTCGAGTTTTCGACGGGAGAGCACGTTTCAAGCATCCCTGATCACGAATCAAACATTTTTGAAGTGATGTCTGTGTGTGTGTGTGTGTGTGTGTGTGTGAAAGTATGTGTGTGTGTGTGTAAAAGTATGTGTGTGTGTGTGTGTGTGTGTGTGTGTGTGTGTGTGTGTCAGTGAGTCTGTGGAGACGATAACTGACGAACGAACGGACTGATTCGAGCCAAATTTGGTACAAAAATCACAATCCGTGAACACTGGAAGCCTATTGTTTTTATACGCAATCGAATGTTCAGAAACTTCCTAAATTTTCGAATGAAATTTTGAAAAAACCGTCAAAAAATCAAAATCACTAATAACGTTACGCAAATAGACATTTTTTATGTAATTTTTCATTAGAAAACGATTGACATAAAATTTAGAACGCTAACATGAACCGTTCTCGAGATATTGCACATTTAAAAAAAATTATCAAAATGTCATATAAAATAAAAAAAAATATTTCCTATTGAGACACATGTTCACTTTTCATATGTAATACCATGCGATAAATTGGGTGACATCATTCTCGTGGATCTAGCTCGTTCCATTCATGAAAAAAGATACTTTGAATAATACTTTTGTATTTGAACGCCAATAGTCATTTATCTGCTGTAAGAATAACTTATTTCTTCGTCCATAACGCTTGGCGAGATTTTGGCGACAAATTTGGCGAAATGTCGCCAACTTGGCGACTTTTAGAAATGCTGTCGAATTAACGAAAATCTCGCCAAATATATAAAAATGACGCTGAATGAATGAAAATGACGATTCATTGTCGAAAATTCAATATCTTGGAAAAAATAGTAGTATCTACTATAAGAAAAACCTATTTTTTTTACTGTAAAAGTAGTAAATTCATTGCATTATATAAGGAAAGCCATGTGTTGCCCACATCAGATTTTTTATAGTAGTTATTAATCACGGTACAGAACCTGAGACAATATTAGAGGTGGGAAGCAAAACGTGCAACTGTTTAGAAAAACTGTTTTTGAAATAAGCGAATGCACTTTTATTTACAAACGGATGAAACAGTTACTTCTGGCACTTTCCCCCAAAACGGACCTAACTCCTGTTGATTCGCAAAGCAGCCACTTGGCGAAAAACATGTTCGAGTTATAACTGTTTGTTTTTCTGAAACAGTTTTTACTTTCCTTATATACATAATGTATAAGGAAAGTATTGTGACGGGGTCGAAAATTCGAATTCGAGTTTTCGACGGGAGAGCACGTTTCAAGCATCCCTGATCACGAATCAAACATTTTTGGAGTGATGTCTGTGTGTGTGTGTGTGTGTGTGAAAGTATGTGTGTATGTGTGTGTGTCAGTGAGTCTGTGGAGACGATAACAGACGAACGAATGGACCGATTCGAACCAAATTTGGTACAAAAATCACAATCCGTAAACACTGGAAGCCTATTGTTTTTATACGTAATCGAATGTTCAGAACCTCCCTAAATTTTCGAATGAAATTTTGAAAAAATCGTCAAAAAATCAAAACCGCTAATAAAGTTACGCAAATAGACATTTCTTATGTAATTTTTCATTAGAAAACGATTGGCATAAATTTTAGAAGGCTAACATGAACCGTTCTCGAGATATTGTACATTTTTCAAAAAAATTATGAAAAAGTCACATAAAAAAAATTCCTATTGAGAAACATGTTCACTTTTCATATGTAATACCATGCGATAAATTGAGTGACATCATTCTCGTGGATCTAGCTCGTTCCATTCATGAAAAAATATACTTTGAATAATACTTTTGTATTTGAACGCCAATAGTCATTTATCTGCTGTAAGAATAACTTTTTTCTTAGTGCATAACTCTTGGCGAGATTTTGGCGACGAATTTGGCGAAATGTCGCCAACTTGGCGACTTTTTGAAATGTTGCCAAATTAACGTAAATCTCGTCAAATGGATAAAAATGACGCTAAATCAATGAAAATGACAACTAATTGTCGAAAATTCAATATCTTGGAAAGAATATTAGTATCTACTATAAGAAAAACCTATTTTTTTACTGTAAAAGTAGTAAATTCATTACATTATATAAGGAAAGTCATGTGTTGCCCACATCAGATTTTTTTTTTTTTGCAACTGATTTTGAGAAGGGTTGCTAATATTTTCCATTCGTGGTTATCTATGCTTTTGCAACGAGGAGCTTGACACATATCGGTTTTGCAGCGAAGAGCTTGACACATATCGGTTTTGCAACGAAGAGCATGACACATATCGGTTTTGAAATGAAGAGCTTGACACATATCGGCGGTTTGTTGAAAAATTGAATTGTACATTGCTGGAGTTAATACTACCCGTTTTTTTCAATTTTACTAGCAATTAGTACTGCTAAAGTAAAATAATTATAATTCCCATCACTAATTATTTGACCCACACCACACAGTAAAATAAACGTGAACGTTCCCTCTTCCTTCCCCCCACACACATGCCCTTCTTCGAGGAGTAATCAAGCCAAACGAAGAATCAAGCTCTTTGAAGTGATTATAGCTTTTTGACGCCCTTCTTGAGTTGGCCAAGATAGTTTGTTGTCTCTGATTTCCATTCGTGAAAACGAACGAAGCCAGGATAAACAATGCTTCACCGTTTATTATCACCTGTTTATAAAAACAGTTTATAGAAATAGTCTGCTGGCTTTTTTTTGCAAATAAGTAGAACGAAAATGCCCAGCACTAGAAAATATTCGATTAAGAAGACTATTTTCAGTACTAAACGATAAGATATTTAGCAAAATAAATTTTTTTAAAGCATTGCAAACTTTTTTACTTTCCTTATATACATAGTATAATGTATAAGGAAAGTATTGTGACGGGGTCGAAAGTTCGAGCTACATTTCTCGAAGGGAGAGCACGTTTCAAGCATCCCTGGACACGAATCGAACGTTTTTGAGATGATGTCTCTGTGTGTGGAAGTGTCAGTGAGTCTGTGAAGACGATATCTCACGAACGAATGGAGCGATTTGAACGAAATTTGGTACAAAAATTACAATCTGTAAATGCTGGAAGCCTATTGTTTATAAACGCAATCGAATGTTCAGAACACCTTAAATTTTCGAGTGAAATTTTGAAAAAATTATAAAAAATTAAAACCTTTTATAAAGTTACGTAAATAGATATTTATTATATAATGTTTCATTAGAAAACGATTGACACAAACTTTAGAAAGCTAGCATGAACCGTTCTCGAGATGTTGCACATTTCCAAACACATTTATCATATTATCATATAAAATTAAAAAAAATATTCACTATTGTGAAATATGCTCACTTTTCATATGTAATATCATGCGACAAATTTGGTGACATCATTCTCGTGGATCTAGCTCGTTCCATTCATGAGAAAAGATACTTTGGTCTTTGAGTAATGCTTTAGTATTTAGACAGATTTCGAAAATACAGTGTGATCCACAAAGGGAGACAAACAGGTGGACACGCAATTACACAATGGTTCGTGTCCTGCAATGCAGTTGATTCAAGTGATAATTTCCCTTTAAGCAATTAACGAATGCATAGCCAGTGGTCTCACAACTGAGAAGTAAAACACCGAAAACGCATCCGTGAATACCTCCCAAACCCGTAGATATCTTAGTTAGAATAGGGCATCTACACTCAAACTACTCCAATGTCTATGCCCAAACCCATGGAGAAAAGAATAGGTGTAGGCGGCACATCAGTAGGGCTCAACGGTGGAAAATGAAGCAACTGTGAGAGGGGTACTGCCATGTTGGATAGTGCAGGCTACAGCATCTTGTACTCTATTTTGTCAGAGATATACTAGTTTTGCGCAGTATTTTTAAACAAATAAACTTCCTTAATACTAAAAATCTTTCCTCCTATAAATCTTTATGCACTAAACGATATTTCTTACTTACTTTTTGAGCAAGATGCAGTAAAATTTGATTGAAATATGATATTTGCAAAATGGAAATCTGTTTAATATACAATTTTCCAAATTATGCTTGAAAATTTAACAAGTTCTTCAAATGAAATAACACCCAACTGTTAATAATAAATCCTATTAAAATTATCATCGTAATAGGTGCTACGAAATTCAGTTTTAAACAGGTTTTTTTTATGTTTATATTAAATTTTAATAGATTCAAACCAAATTTTGGATATTTGAAGTACAAAAGTGCCATACTGAATAAGTTAAAGCTACTGAAGTTAATATTGAATATATCTCAGACGTTTACACCTTATATTTTATGCAACTTTGAATTCAAAAATGTTTATTACTTTCCTTATATACATAATGTATAAGGAAAGTATTATGACGGGGTCGAAAATTCAAATTCGAGTTTTCGACGGGAGAGCACGTTTCAAGCATGCCTGATCACGAATCAAACATTTTTGAGGTGATGTCTGTGTGTGTATGTGTGTGTGTGTGTGTGTGTGTGTGTGTGTGTGTCAGTGAGTCTGTGGAGACGATAACTGACGAACGAATGGACGAAATTTGGTACAAAAATCACAATCCGTAAACACTGGAAGCCTATTGTTTTTATACGCAATCGAATGTTTAGAACCTCCCTAAATTTTCGAGTGAAATTTTGAAAAAATCGTCAAAAAATCAAAACCGCTAATAAAGTTACGCAAACATTTCTACAAGACATTTCTTATGTAATTTTTCATTAGAAAACGATTGGCATAAATTTTAGAACGCTAACATGAACTGCTCTCGAGATATTGCACATTTTTCAAAAAAAATATCAAAAAGTCATATAAAATAAAAAAAAATATTTCCTATTGAGAAACATGTTCACTTTACATATGTAATGCCATGCGATAAATTGGGTCACATCATTCTCGTGGATCTAGCTCGTTCCATTCATGAAAAAGATATTTTGAGTAATACTTTTGTATTTGAACGCCGATAGTCATTTATCTGCTGTAAGAATAACTTTTTTCTTCGTCCATAACGCTTGGCGAGATTTTGGCGACGAATTTGGTGGAATGTTGTCTACTTGGCGACTTTTTTAAATGTTGCTAAATTAACGAAAATCTCGCCAAATAGATAAAAAGGACGCTAAATCATTGACGACTCACTGATGATGACGACATGGAACATGACAACTCATTGACAAAAATTCTATATTTTGGAAAGAATACAAATAACTACTATAAAAATAATCTATTTTTTTACTGTAAAAGTAGTAAATTCATTGCATTATATAAGGAAAGTCATGTGCTGCCCACATCAGATTTTTTTATATTATGAACTTTTAAATAACCACTGTGTAAAGATTATAAGTTAATGGATGAAAAATCAAACAATTAACTTTTTAATCCGTCACCTACTTTTTTTGTCCAGGATCCCCCCCTCCCCCCCCCCCTAAATAAATAAATAAAAGTGTCATAACCGATAAAATTGGTGATTGTTTTGAAATTATGCAGAAAAAATAATTTATAAAATTATTTGCATAAAATATGTTACATTGATTGCATCTTCCAGTAAAATTTGTTAATGGAATTTATAACATAATTTAAGATTTGTAATGAAAATGCAAAAGGAATATTGGACAAACATACTTTGAATAAGATTTTAGTGCATATGTCATAATAGTTTTTGTGTTTTGATAAAATGGGCTATAGCAGGAAACGCACAGGAAAAACATCTCCATATATAGATCAAGGTTAAAAATAAGTTTAAATTTTTAAATGAAGTGGCATTACAAACACGCTTCTTGGTTTTGCCAGTGATTTAATTAGATAGGCATGAGTGAGTGTTTAGATGCTGATCAGATGGTCTGTTTAAAATTTGGAATCAAAATATGTCATAACATTTAAACATCCAATGAGCTTGTAAATATATAATGAATAAATATTTTGCTGGTCAATTTGTTTGTTCTAAACATATTGGAAATTGGGAATATTACATTTTTCCGAATATCATACGGGAAGGAGGGGGGGGGGGTATGGGATTATACTCACCCATAGCCGGTCTACACACAGGCAGTGGCGCCACTGAAGAGAAATTGTCGTGACGTCACGGTAAGAGGGGAGCATTCGGAAAGAAGAGAACAAAAATCCAACCGCGGTCAGCGTCCCTCATGGAGTGGTTGATGATTGTAAAACGTTTTTGAGGTTTTCGGAATGTTCTATTAGTTTTATAGCATCGAGTTTTGTGCATAATAAGTTGTTCTTATGTTTTATTATCGTTTAACTAACATTCATGGGTGCTTTAAAGCCATTTTTTAAATAGTTTATATCTGCGTAAATATCAATGCCTCGCACGTATTCAGTTCCCGGTTGCCGGTCGAACTATACGGCAAAAGTATAATGACTTTTCAACAAGAGCAGTAAAACAACAGCCTGCCAACTTTAGAAGATATCAAGGTTTATTTTTGTACTATTCAAGGAGAAAATTGGACCCACCTTTCAATCGATGACAAGCTGTATCTTTTTAAAGTTCGCATTAATGCATCATCTGTGCCATGTGTTATTGCGAGTATCAGCATATGCCTAGAAAAAACGTTCGATGTGTTTTTGGAAATCTCCAGTGCAGTGAGAAGCAGCTACAAAAATGTGGAATACAATTTAGCCTAATTACAAATAAACGTGATCTGGATTTATTAATAAGGGCATGTGAAACTGTGCATTCTACTCCATCACAACTTAATTACATCGAAGCCGCAGTGAAGCTGTTGGAGAAACAGAAGCAGGTATGTTTAGAAATTTGCACCGCCAAATTAGACTTTTTAATTGAACAAGTAAAACTGCTAGAAAAACCAAAAAATCAGCTTCGATTTTCACAAGAACTGTTTATTCTATGCTTTAAAATATACTTATCTAGTTCTTCGTGCTATAAGGTATTTAGAAATTCAAAGGTGTTGACATTGCCTCATGTGAAAACATTAAGTAGAATTTCAAAAAAGTTAAATGTGGATTCAGATTTTTTTAATCCGCGTAATAGTTATTTAAAACGTAGGGTACAATGTTTAAACGAAGACCAAAAATTTGTCTCTCTCTTAATTGATGAGATTTATGTTGATCCTAGGTATACGTTTAAATGTGATAAAGTTACCGGCGATTGTTTTGATAGTAATCAAAAAGCAGAAACTGCCCAAGTGTTTTTGATTACATCTATGTCTTCGAATTATAAAGACGTAATAGCAATTGCCCCAGTTTTAACATTTACGAGACAAAAGCTCTATAATTTGGTATCTATGTTTATTTGCAAGTTAAAAGAACTTGACCTTAATGTATTGTCTATTATTACTGATAACAACAATATTAATAGAAGCATGTTTGCTTTTTTTAAGAAACAAAATAAATTTAATAATGCTGTATATAATCCAAGTAATCCTGATATACCTCTGTATTTGATGTATGATCCTGTTCATTTATTAAAATCTATAAGAAATAATTGGTTAAATGTAAAAGACACTAAATTGCAGTACCCTGATTCCCAAAATAATGAAAACCTTAAAGAGGCAAATTTTTCTGATTTACGGAATTTATACAACTTTGGAAAAGATAAACTCCTTAAATTTTCTCATGTGTTAACATTAAAATCATTATATCCATCTAACACTGAGAGGCAAAAAATATCCTTTGCATTAAAAGTAATCAATGTTCAAAACTCTAATATTTATTAAAAATCAATTGAAGTGATTTTTCTCATCAGCAATGTGAAAATATTTCAAATTATATATAAAAATAGAATTGTCACACAATATTTTTTTGCTATTATAGATATGGTTGTAGAAATTTTGATGTCATATTAATTGCATTGTTTACAGTAGTAGAAAAAAATGAAAGCTACTTAATATTCATTAACACTGGGTTTGTAATTGTAAAAGGATCTAGATTATATATAATTTTGTAATCATTTAGACTGAATAGTTCTTGCTTTGTGAAAGCTCCAGTAAAAAAATATACCCCCCTCCCCCCATCTAAGATTAGATAATCTTTATGAAATTAACTGAGTAAAAGTGTAATTATTTTGAAATATTTTTTAACTCTCAATTTGCGAGTTTTCCCGAGTTAGCGAGCGTTCCCCTTCTAGCGGCACGTCATGATTCTGGCGCCACGGCCTGAGTGTAGACCGGCTGTGACTCACCCCAAAAAACATACTGAGTGGGGGTATACCCACCTTAAAAAGTATACTGGGGGGGGGGGATCATACTCACCGTAATGAAATCATAGAGTTTTGTACTGTAAAATAATGTGCTTGATTTATAAATAAAACTAATTTTTTTTTTCTTATTCGGAAATATAAATCACTGAAAACTGGAAAATTTAGGAAGATATGTTAGACAAGAAAAAATATTTAAATTCTGCGACTTTCTTATTGAAACGAAAATTAGTGCCACAAAAAAAAAAAAAAAAAAAAAAAAAAAAAGAAATTTAATTTCTAAATATTTTAAAAGCAGAAGACAATCCAAACTATTAAATACTTATTACGAACTGATTAATTTATTCACAGTTAATTAATCTTCAATGATAATAAGAAATATTAGTTTCAACAATAGCAAGTTTTCAACAATATTTTAACAATTTCAAATTTTTCAAAATTTTATTGTTTAAGATTCTATTTTAAAGTGATTTGTAATTTCATTTTGTTAAAGGGATTGTATATAATTTATTTTTTGTAAGATGACAAGGTAGTAATTGCGTTTTGTTAAGAGTCATATATTAATTGCGTTTTGTAAGATGGCATGAGAGTAATTGCGTTTTGTTAGAGGTCATATACTAACTGCATTTTGTTAGATAGTAATTGCGTTTTGTTAGGGATCATATACTAATTGCGTTTTGTAATATGGTAAGATGGTAATTGCTATTTGTTAGGGGTCATATGCTTATTGCGTTTTGTAAGATGGTAAGACAGTAATTGCGTTTTATTAGGGATCATGTACTAATTGCGTTTTGTAAGATAGTAATTGCGCTTTGTCAGGGAGTCATATATTAATTGCGTATTGCAAGATAGTAAAATAATAATTGCGTTTTGTTAGGTGGCCAAATATCAATTCCGTTTTGTAAGATAGTAAGATAGTGCTTGCGTTTTGTTATAGGGGTCGTATATTAACTGCATTTTATAAGATGATAAGAAAATAATTTCTTTTCGTTAGGGAGTCGTTTTGTAATTTTTTGAGTGTCGTATAGTGATTGTGTTTTATATGAGGGTCGTATATTAATTGTTATTTGTTAGGGGATAGCATAGTAATTTATAATATTGAAAAGGAGAGGCGCACGGATCGCGTATGTTCACAGTCGTGTGTGTGATTCGGAGCGCACTCTCTGCAGGCGGACAGATGGGAAGGAATCTTTTCCATAATTTAATGCACTCATATGTCGGACTTAACACCGAGTATCAAAGAAAAATTATTATCTTTTGAGCAATTTCAAAGTTCTTTTTATATGTCATTGTATTTCCTTTCAGGTCAAGGGGGTATTAATCAGCTGGGGGGCTCTTTCGCAAATGGTAAGCCCCTTCCATTTCACATCAGGTTGCGCATCCTGGAGTTGGCTCTGTACGGGTATAGGCCGTGTGACATATCCCGGCACCTCCTGGTATCGCACGGGTGCGTTTCTAAGATCCTGACACGGTTCGCCGAAACGGGATCCATACTACCAGGGGCTATTGGTAAGTGATAAATCTTGAAATATAAAGTAATAATTTGGTAACAGGTCTATTACGCCAATGAATCAGATGCATTTGACTGTTCTGTGTTACTATATGTTATTATTTTCCCCACATACGTAGTATATGTATAGGGAACGTATTGTTGTTGTTGAGACCCAGACCGTCCGACCTACCAGAAAGGTGTTGAAGTGTTGAAAACCCAGACCACACGATAGACCCGTAGGCTTACTGTTGCTAAGTGTGTGGCCGGGAACTTTATTTTAGATCCAAAAATTTGCAATACAGGTTAAAATTGAATCACAACACAAGAAGTTACATCAAGACAAGCAAAAGATTGGCAACGACAAAACAAAACATGAAAACAATACAATACAATACAATACAAGAGAGACAAAAGACAGAAAAATTAAGAGGGGAAAACCCCGAAGGGAAAAAACCCTACTACAAAATACAAAGAAGTACGCAAACAGAGAAGACATGACAAAAAACAAAGCACATTACGCGAAACACAAAACGCAGGGTAAATTCTCAGGGAGAGGAAATATAGTACAGTAGGAATATGCAAATGTATGTATAGACTCCAAGGGAGAAGGTGGGCGGGTTAAAACCGTAGGAATGTAATTATGTAAAAAAAGTGAGCAGGAATATACAGTAATATACAATTATATACAGAGAGGGGAACAGTGTGAGAAACACAGACCAAGGAGAACCGGAGAACTCACAGGTCGATGAAGAGATTTTGTTAGTGATTTCCCGGGCGGCGAGAATACAATTTTTAATTCTAAGAATCGAGGATTTATTTTTGCAAACGTTGGCGAACCAGGCCGCAGAGTTAGCATCAGAGGGACGGGAAAGGTGGAAGGGTTTGGTAACCGGGCCAGAAAGGTGTAGAAGACCCAGACCGTCCGACTCATCCTGAGGACTTGAGTATCTAATTGGACGGCCGGGAAAAGAGTTAGTAGAAGCCAACTCCCGGGGCGGCCAAGGTCCGACGGTCTGGAGCAAAGTTTATTTAAGTTTCAAAAAATATACATTGAGGTTACAAGGAGTTGTACAAAGAGGTGATGATGAGTTAACATTTTGATGATTAGATGACATGATATTTAGCAAGATGACTTGATATAAAACATGATGTTTGATGACAGTATTAAAATATATGAGTGTAATTATATAATATATGATATTTAGTGATATGTTGACAATGCTTTGTTGAAAAAGTGATATATAATTTGATGAAAACAGGGGAAATTACAAGAATATAATACAAAAACTTAAATACGAAGAAAAACATTGCATAAGCAACCAACGGCCAAAACAGGACAAACAAGGCCAACAAAAACGGGACAAAGACGAGGCAAAAAAACAAACAAAAACAAAAGGACAAAAAAAGGACGATACCACCGAGCAAAAAACAGGTAAAACAGTTAAAGTAAAAGGGGGAGACACCGACCAGAGACAAAATTGAAAGCAGAAAGTCCCTAGGCTGATTAAGAGATTTTGTTTGAGATTTCTCTCGCTATGAGAACACAGTTCTTGATTTTATTAATGGAAGATTTGTTGGAGCAAACACTCGAGAACCAGGTCGCAGAGTTTTGGGGGGAAGGTTTTGAGAGATGATAAGGTTTAGTAAGGGGACAGGAAAATACATAATGATCGGCATCGCCGAAGGAACCACAGGTACATCTGGAAGAAGTTTTATATTTAAAGGAGTATAAATAGTCGGGGAAGGGACCGTCGCCCGTAATAAAGTATATAAGGTATTTATTTATTAGTAATTTTGGTGTTAAAGTTTACCTTTGAGGGAAAAGTTGAGATTCTAACCGGGTGATGGGTGCGGGGCGAAATATAATTATTAAGGTAGATTTGCTATAAATTTAAAATATCATTTTTATAATGTTTTTTTAAGAGAGAGTATGGAAAAGGTAGGGAGGTGGGGGTACCGGAGGAGGTAGCAAGTTTGGCATGTTTATCGGCGACCTCGTTACCCGAGATGTCGGAGTGTGCTTTGACCCAACAAAGGTTTATTAGGTGTTTATTATAATTTGCGTTAATTTTAATTTTAGATAAGTAATTAGATTTGTTTTTGATGGATTGAAGTGCCGAAATAGAGGATTGACTGTCAGTAAATATATTAATTTTAGAGTTATTTGAAGAAGCCCAGTTTATGGCATAGTGGATTGCAGCAATTTCTGCCTGGAAAACTGTGTTCCCATGCTCGAGTTTAAAGGTGAAAGTATTGTCTAAAGAATCATTTTTGAAGATGCAGATGGCGTAGCCTGTGTTATTATCCATGGCAGAGCCATCAGTGGTGTAAGGTAACTGCTTGGACGGCTGGGAAGTGCCACCCAATTTAGACCGGAACCCAGTGGGGGAGGAATCCACAGGGACCGTACCCTCCTTCCCCTACCACCAACCTCTCGGAAGGATTTATGGACCCACATGTTCAACGTGATCGTATTCCGCGTGAATACGGCGGCAGGAATTGAACCCGAGCCTACCGAGTGCAAGAAAGGTGTAAGGAAACGGAGAGCGTATTGTGACGGAGTCGAAAATTCGAACTTGAGCTTTTGACGGAAGAGCACGATTCAAGTATCCGTGAACTCGAATCGAACGTTTTTGGGATGATGTCTGTGTGTGTGTGTGTGCGTGTCTGTGAGTCTGTGGGTGCGATATCTCACGAATGAATGGAGGGCTTTCGGCGTAATTAGGTACGGTTATTACGATGCCTGAATACTGAAACCCTATTGATTTAAAACGTGATCGAAACTGATGAAATCACCCCAGATTTTCGAATGAATTAAACAAAAATTCATAAAAATCAGGACATTCGATAATGTTAAACAAACAATCATTTTGTGCTTATATTTGTTTTCTAAAACGAATGGCACAATCTTTAGAACGGTAGCGCGAACCTTTCACGAGATATTGCACGTTTTTCAAATAAATGTATCTAAAAATACATAAAAATGAACAACAGTTAGTATTATCAAATATATAACACTTGGCGAAAAATTTGGCGACCTTGGTGACTAATTTGGCGAAATATAGCGAATTCTTGGGAATTGTACGTTTTTCAAATAAATGTATTTAAAAATACTTAAAAACGAAATTCTCTAGATATTGTACGTTTTTCAAATAAATATATTTAAAATACATAAAAATGAACAGTAGTTAGTATCATCAAACATGCAGCACTTGGTGAAATATTGGCGACTTTCGTGACTGATTTGGTGAAATATAGCCAACTCCACGATAACTTTTCAATTTGGTACCAAATTGGCTAAAATGTCGCCAAATTGGCAAAAGTGACGCTAAAGTTACGAAAATGACACCAAATTGTTGAAATTGTAACTAACATACTTTAATGGAGTATATTGCTTAGCAGATGTTAAGAATATTTCCATTTGTCATGTTAGATTTGCGTGAAATATAAGTGAATTGTGTACTTCAAAATTATTTATGTTGTCACACAGAAAATCGCTAAATATCGAGAAAATCGCCAAATATCCAGAAAATCGCCAAATATCAGTGTACCTTCCAACGTTTAAAACAGTGTGCCATGGATATCTTGTCCATCATTACTTCGAATGACAGACGTAAAGTACTTGCATTATGCAGGGGAAGTCATGTGCTGTCCACATTAGAGTTTTAAAAATACTTTTAATATGAGCAGATTTCAAACTGTCACCTCCTTGCTTTGGATGTACCATAATTTTTTCTTTCGGTAATTGTACTATTTCTTCATAAAAAAATGGTGTGAAAATCGCCTTTCGAATGATTTATGTTCTAATCATGAAAATTGTTAAAAATTTTGTCCAGCTCTAGATTATAAGAAAATGTATTAACACATAATGTTTTATAGTGGTATGAGCATTCGTTCTTGAGTTACCATGTACACACCACATTAACATTTACGCATAGATAGTTGCAAGGAAAGTCCTCCCAAAACTTTGTAATGTAAGGTCCATGACTGTGCACGTTAAGGCTAGCTATTTCGAAGTGACCATGATCTATCTTCTCTTTCTTCGACCCAGATCGTCCGACCTACCAGAAAGGTATAAGGTATCTGTTTAGACGACTGGGAAGTGCCACCCAATTTAGACCAGAGATCAGTGGGGAAGGCATCTGTAGGGACTGTACCCTTCTTCCCCTACCACCAACCTCTCGAAAGGACTTACGGACCCACATGTTTAACGTGATCGTACTCCGCGTGAACACAGCCGCAGTTTGGGCAGAGGCGGGAATCGAACTCGGGATTGTCCGAGTGGAATCCTCACGCGCTAACCACAGGGCTGTCGAGTCCTTATACACAAGACCTTCTTGTTCTTCGACCCAGACCGTCCGACCTGCCAGAAAGGTGTAAGATATCTGTTTGGACGGTCGGGAAGTGCTACCTAATTTAGAGCGGAACCCAGTGGGAGAGGCATCCACAGGGACTGTACCCTCCTTACCCTACCACCAACCTCTCGAAAGGATAAAGACCCAAGACCTGGAATAAAAGAAAGCCAATCAAAAAGCTGCATGAAGAACAGTCCAGCCAATCCGAAACGAAAAACAACACATGAGACTGGCGTGCGCCAAGACACAATAGGAATATTCCGACAAAACAACTCCAAGTGGCAGTATTTCTTTCAGGCATACGTCCGGGGGAGGCTTCGCTCCCCCCGAAGATATTTTATATTAACTTAGTTTCTATTTATAGGGCAACATTTAGATACATTTATATAGGACAAATAGAAAACTTGCCCCAGTTCGCCCCCCCCCCCCCTACTTTTGGTCCTAAAGCCCTGAAAGACTGCTTCTCAAGCCGAAGGAAGAATAAATGAGGCCTAACAAGACGAAAAGTAGGTTAAAATGACACACAAGAGTCCCAAAGGAATAGAACAAACAAGGTGGTGGTGGTGGTGGTGGTGGTGGGGGGAGATTTTACAATACACTCCGCCAGACTACGGACAAAAATGGAGTACCGGACAAGTCATTAACTGCATTACTATAATTTTTCTGGAAAGTTTCAATAAAGTACTTTTTTGCTTTCTTATATACGCATTTTGTGCATTTCTAATGCCAATTCCCATTCATATAGTTCAGTGATTCCCTACCAGGGCTCACTGAGAGTTTGGAAATGCTTGTTAACAAAAATACAACTTGCCTCTTTTTTTTTTTGCAAATGAGAAAATAAATTTAAATGGTAAAGTTTCTAACGTGACCCATTAATGAAACAGTGAAAAATTCTATGTATATTCGTGTGATAGTTAAAATTTAAGCGATAATTTCACTTGGGAAGAGAAACTTGAAGCGGGGAATTTTAGTATGAGCAAGCAGTGGTTCTTTCAGGACATTTTGGTCGAGGGGGGGGGGGGTGAAATTATAGAGAGGGGGCAAGCTTTCTATTTGTTCTAGATAAATATATCTAAATGTTGTCTCATAAATGGAGACTAGGTTAACCAAAAGTTTCTCGCGGGAGGGGGGGGGGGACGTGATCCGACCCGTCCTCTCCCGAATGTATGCCTGAAAGAAACGCTGGCAGCAAGGAGTTATGTTGCTGGTAATGTCGTTCCAGAGAACTACTCACTAGATTGCTAGATAAAAATTGAGATACGAATAAAAGAAAAAAAAAATAAAACCGCCAAACAATAACAGGAAAATACCCAATCTGTTAACATCTGTTCTAATTAATCACAGCAGATGAAAATCGCCTGATTCTGGTTAACAAAGTTATCATAAGTGGCATCTACGTCGTAAACTTTATCTGAAGTGAATGAAGCCTTTTACTGATATGCGTGATTGCAGATAATCAGCCAAATGATTTGGAGGTTCGGATATCAGGTTCAGCTAGAACTTGACAGGGGGAGTTTATTCGTTATCGTGCAATATTGTTATAGAAAATTACTCTGAAATTCACTTGAAATGGAGAAAATAATAACATTTTTAACAAGAAAGATCAATCCTGCATAAAGCATTGATTATGAAACATTTTCCAAGTGAAATGTAATTTTACTTAAGCATCTCTAAAATGCGATACATTCATCTGTGATATTTTTTTAATTATCACAGAACTACAATAATTTATTTTACTTGAAAACTTACAACTTCATCGAAAAAAACAGAAATGAACTTTATTCAAATGACGTCATCGAAATATAAATGGCCTGGCTCTCTACGTAAAAATAGTGAATATTTCATTCATACACTTTTATTCCAGACTCCAGAGTTAAATAATTTTGCGTGAAAAAAATTCAGTCATTTTATACAACTCATCTTACTTGTTTACATTCTGCATCCATTAAAATTTGGCTTCGTTGTAGAAATAATCAAAGTTTGAGGACCATTTAAAGTAAAAAATATTGTGAATTGTGTTGGCGCAGAATATAGATGCACAGAAAATACACAATAAAGTGGTTTTAGGACGGATGCAAGACTGAATATAAATTTAAAATAACTTTAAAAATCACGATTTGTACTCTGGGAAAAAAATATGGGTGCCTTATTTTATTTTTGAAGTGGGCCACGCGATCTCTTCATATTATATGGATGTAATTATTATTACTTTCCTTATATACACTATGTATAAGGAAAGTATTGTGACGGGGTCGAAAATTCGAATTCGAGTTTTCGACGGGAGAGCATGGTTCAAGCATCCCGGATCACGAATCAAACATTTTTGAAGTGATGTCTATGTGTGTGTGTGTGTGTGTGCGTGTGTGTCAGTGAGTCTTTGGAGACGATAACTGACGAACGAATGGACCGATTCGAACAAAATTTGGCACAAAAATCACAATCCGTAAAGGCTGGAAGCCTATTGTTTTTATGCGCAATCGAATGTTCAGAACTGCCCTAAATTTTCGAATGAAATTTTGAAAAAATTGTCAAAACATCAAAACGGCTAATAAAGTTACGCAAATAGACATTTCTTGTGTAATTTTTCATTAGAAAACGACTGACATAAATTTTAGAACAATCCAATTGCAGTGTGTGACAGGTAAAGTTATAAAGACCCCGAAATACTCGGTTTATTTCAGGAAAAAAATCGGGTTTTTTGAGAAGGAAATTTTGAAAATATCGGAAATTTTGAAAGTTTCCAAAAAGTAGGAATTTTCTGTCACTGCATTTTGCGTTGCAAAAGAAAGCATATGACCCAAATTAATATTTATTTTTTGCGTACGGAATTGTAAATGACTGAAGCATGGGAAATTGAGAGAGATTTTTTAGATGAAAAAAAAAAAAAAGAAAAATAATAAAAATAAATAGATTATATGGCTTTCTTATTATATATAAAAATGAAAATTAATTCCACAAATAAATTGTGATTTAATTCGTAAATATTTTAAACATGAGAACACCACGAATGATGAAATTCTTATTACAAAGGGATTATTACATTCATATTAATTTAATATTGAACGATTATAAGAAAGCTATATATTTGTTCCAATAACAATTTAACAATTTTGTGACTAATACAACTTGCCCATTTTCAACAAAATTTTATTTCAATCGACTTTACCTGTATTCAACTGAAGCAAAGATTTTGTAAATTTATCTTAATAGCTATCTTTCTATCATTAAGGTTTAAATAGCGTAATATGCCGGATTAGTCAGAACATATAAGAAACGCATAAATCAGTTTCTTCTCACCAGAATTTCCAATTGTTTCGGAATTCCCGGGTTTATTTCCGTTCTTCAAAATTCCCGTTTTTACTTTCCTTATATACATAATGTATAAGAAAAGTATTGTGACGGGGTCGAAAATTCGAATTCGAGTTTTCGACGGGAGAGCACGTTTCAAGCATCCCTGATCACGAATCAAACATTTTTGAAGTGATGTCTGTGTGTGTGTGTGTATGAAAGTATGTGTGTGGGTGTGTGTCAGTGAGTCTGTGGAAACGATAACTGACGAACGAATGGACCGATTCGAACGAAATTTGGTACAAAAATCACAATCCGTAAACACTGGAAGCCTATTGTTTTTATACTCAATCGAATGTTCAGAACCACCCTAAATTTTCGAGTGAAATTTTGAAAAATCGTCAAAAAATCAAAGCCACTAATAAAGTCACGCAAATAGACATTTCTTATGTAATTTTTCATTAGAAAACGATTGACATAAATTTTAGAACGCTAACATGAACCGTTCTCAAGATATTGCACATTTTCCACAAATTATCCAAAAGTCATTTAAAAAAAAATATTTCCTATTTAGAAACATGTTCACTTTTCATATGTAGTACCATACGATAAATTAGGTGACATCATTCTCGTGGATCTAGCTGGTTCCATTCATGAAAAAAGATACTTTGAGTAATACGTTTGTATTTGAAAGTTTGTATATAATCCTATTTTGAGTAATACGTTTGTATTTGAAAATTTGTATATGATATACGTTTGTATATAATGCTCGGTGGTGGAACGGCCCAGTGGTTGGGATGCGGGGATTGCACTCGGAGGACCCGAATTCGATTACTAGTTTTTCTCAAACTGTCCCCTTTTTCATGTGGAGCACGGGCATTTTAAATATGTGGGTCTTTCAGAGAGGTTGGTGGTAGGAGAAAGATGGTACGGTCCCTATGGATGCCGTCTTCACTGGGATTAAATTGGAATGCACTGTTCCGGTCGTCCAAACAGATATCTTACACCCTTGGGTACATCGGCCGGTAAGTGCTGAAGAATTAGAAGATAATGTTATTTCGAACGAAATGCCTCATTCTTATATTTTTGAAACACACATAATAATTAACCGGATTGTGTCTCTAATCGACTTTCTCATGCAAAATTCCATTTTTACTTTCCCTGCAATACATGGTAATGCATAGGGAAAGTATTGATGCCGAAAATCGCACCTCGAGTTTTCGACGGATCTACACGTTTCGAGACCTCTAGAATAAGAAAAACTATTTTTAGCGTGACGTCTGTGTGTCTGTCTGTCTGTCTGTGCAGATATTGTATCCACTCTAACTAAAAAAGTAATTGACCGAATTTCATAAAATTTGGTAGGTAAGTCACTTGTAGGCGACTCTGGTGCTGATTAGTTTTGGGTACGATTCAGGATAAAAGAACCCGCTTTTTTCTGCGAAATGGCCCGCACAAGCTTGTATCCACTGTAACTGAAAAACTAATGGACCGAATTTCACAAAATTTGGTAGATGAGTCACTTGTGGGTTACCCTGGTGCTGACTAGATTTTGGTACGATTCGAAAAAAAAAATAACCTGCCTTTTTCTGCAAAATGGCCAGCAAAAATCGTCAAAATCTAAACTAAAGAACTAGGTATACTCAAATATATCCATTAAATGCTCGTTTAATACGTAATTTTTAACGACTCAAAGAATAAGATCAACCCCATTACACTAGGACTAGCCGTTCTCGAGATATTTTAGTTTTTCTTATTTTCTTTACGTCACCTTTGATAATAAGTCCGGTTACCGAATGAGAACGAAAATTGAATTAAAAGTGAAATAAATTTAATTAAATAAAGAGAACGTGAATATAAACGTCTGCAGGGAAAGTTATGTGCTGCCCACATCAGATTTTTACTTTCCCTGCAATACATGGTAATGTATAGGGAAAGAAATGGAATCATGTTGAAAATCGCAACTCGAGTTTTCCACGGATCTACACGGTTCGAGACCACTAGAATACGAAAAAACTATTTTTAGTGTGGCGTCTGTGTGTGTGTCTGTATGTCTGGCTGTCTGTGTGTCTGTGCAATGTATGTATCCACTCTAATTCGAAAACTTATGGACCGAATTTCATAAAAGTTGGTAGGTAAATCACTTGGGTATGACCCTGGTGCTGATTAGTTTTTGGTACGATTCGTAAAAACAGAACCCGCATTTTTTGCGAAATGGTCCTTAAAAATTTCATGTATCCACTCTAGCTAAAATACTAATTGACCAAATTTCACAAAATTTCTTAAATAAGTTACTTGTACGATAATCTGGTGTTGATTATATTTTGGTATTAAGCGGAGAAGAACAACCTGACTTTTTTTACGAAATGGCCCTCAAAAATCGTCAAAATCTAAAAATAAATACGCATGTTCCAATATATAAATTAAATGCTTGTTTTATACGTAATTTTTGATGAGGAAAAGAATAAGAACAACTCTAATACTCCAGGACTAACTATTCTCGAGATATTTGAGATATTTCGCATTTAGTTATGCCACTTTTAAAAAAATGTCCAATTACCATATAAAAGCAGAAATTGAATTAAAAATGCAAATTTAGTGTTATTTTGTGCAATTAAACCCAATGTAATGAATTATTAAAGAAATAAAGAAAAAAAAACGAATTTGAGTCTGCAGGGAAAGTCATGTGCTGCCCACATCAGATTTTTACTTTCCCTGCATGGTAATGTATAGGGAATGTATTGAAATCATGCCGAAAATCACAACTCGAGTTTTCGACGGATCTACGCGTTTCAAGACCGCTAGAATACGAAAAAACTATTTTTAGCGTGACGTCTGTGTGTGTGTCTGTCTGTGTGTTTGTCTGTCTGTGTGCCTGTGCAGATTTTGTATCCACTCTAACTGAAAAACTAATTGACCGAATTTCATAAAATTTAGTAGGTAAGTCACTTGTGGGCGAATCTGGTGCTGATTAGTTTTGAGTATGCTTCGGGATAAAAGAACCCTCCTTATTTTGCGAAATGACCTCTCAAAAGCCTGTATCCACTCTAGCTGAAAAACTAATGGACCGAATTTCACAAAATTCGGTAGATAAGTCGCTTGTGGGTAACTCTGGTGCTGATTGGATGTTGGTACGATTCGGAAAAATATAACCTGCCTTTTTTGCAAAATGACCCGCAAAAATCGTCAAAATCTAAAATAAAAAACTACATATGCTCAAATATATCCATTAAATGCTTGTTTTATACGTAATTTTTAACGAAGAAAAGAATAAGACCAACTCCATTACACTAGGACTAGCCGTTCTCGAGACATTTTAGTTTTTTCGTATTTTCTTTTCACCACTGTTATGTGGATTTTAACCACACGTTCGGTCAGAACGCATAAATCAGTAACATTATTCAGTAAAACAACCTCCGACATTGGCCGTGTCGAATTAAAATACATATAAATCAATTTAATGGAAAATGAGGACAGCGGACATGATATAAAACATTAACAATGTTTATTAACAAAAAGGAAATTAAAAATAATAAGAACATATTTAATTGATTTAATTAACACTCTTACAAAACCATAATTACTCCCCATTAGCATTCGTGTTGACATTCTCTTAATCATGAACATTTAGAGTATATAATTAAAAAATCTCCTTCATTTAAGTTTATAATTAAATTCACCCTGATTATTTTACTCAAATGTAAAGTGAAGGGGATGTCGAGAGAGTGCGAAATTAAATGACATAGCGTCAACAGACTGAGTGTAAGGGACATGCATTGCATACTTTCAATACTTCGCTGAACAGTCACCGGATGCGGGGACTTCGGCCGAGGAAACGCCGGTCATCACTGCAGTCGTCTTTTGGAGGACCTTCTCTCCCAAATCCCAAAATCAATTCTCTTCTTTTTTTCCAAAATCTGACTCTCTCTCGAACATCTGAAAAATGTCTCCTCCTACACAATTAAGCCCCAGGTTTATTACTGGCTCTCTCAATTGAAGCCCCTGGTACTTTCATTGGATATTCCAGAATTATATCCAGCTATTGGGTGCTGTGATGACAGGGGGATGGTTATCACCCCAGAATTAATATCTGACCGGTGGGCCAGGGTTCCCGTGACCCTGGGTGCACGTGCGGCCGAAAACGGACAAGGGTCAGCTCTCTCCAAAAACGTCCTGCTGTGAGCCCCTCTGTAACTGAGCCATCGCTGTCCATATTTCTCAGAAACATGGCTTGCTCACCCTTTTGTAGGTGTTCTCTTAGGGAAATGTATAAAAATTGTAGGAGTAGCACAGGGACCATCTTTGTAGGTTGTACTCCCTCCATAATTCGCAATGTTCCATATTTGCCTTGGAACAACCATCTTTGAAAATAAGTCCATTTGCCAAATAAGAACGAAAATTGAATTAAACGTGAATTAAATTTAATTAAAATAAAGAGAACGTGGATATAAGTCAGCAGGGAAAGTCATATGCTGCTCATATCAGATTTTTAAGTATTATAACAAAGGTTCCGATTTTTGATAGTGGTCGATCAGCGCCCTCAGCTATTTACAGACTTTGCTTGAATTCCCCAGAAAGCTTGAATTTCCCAATTTATTCTTTATAGTTTCTATTGAAGAGGGCTTTTTACGTATATCTTATACATAATAAAAGTTTCATGGGAAATTTTATACATCGTTAAATGTATTTTGAATTATATTATTATGGGACTGATAGGCAATGATATATTATAGAAATGTTAAATAATGGCACATTTAGAAAAGAAATTATGCGAAAATGTTCAACCTTTCCACGTGCTTTATAATGCTTTCCATATTACCGTTTTCATTGCCTTTGATGTTATAACTCCCTTTAGCTCATGTTTGGAATACAAACGCAGATTCCGCATCGTTATAGCAACGAATGCTTTCGGGTTAGACGTGTATTATTTCATAGATGAACAGCAAAATATAAAATAAAATAAAAAAGGCGTATCATATTTGAAAATGACTCCTATATGACTAAATAACCCTTGTCTTTCTAAGTGCCTTTTTGATTTCTCCGCAGACTGCCAACACGCTGACACTCCTATGGCTTAGTGATAACTTCAGATAGCATAATGAAAAGGTGAGAGTCAGAAGGCATTTTTTAATACGATATACCTTCTTACTTCTGATTTGATCTTGTAGCAATAGCGATAAAGATTTGGGTCCAATGTACGCGCTATTCGTTCCCCATTATGTCAGATGCAATCGCAGCGTTATAAAGCATCGAAGGCTTTATAAAGCATGTAGAATAGTTGACTTTTTTAAAATAATACCAGTAAACTGTTTTTTCAATGGGTGCCGCAGCGTTATAAAGTATCGAAGGCGTTATAAAGCATGTGGAATAGTTGACTTTTTTTTTTAATAATACCATTAAACTGTTTTCTTCAATGGGTGCCGCAGAGTCTTCAATCTGCTGCTGCTTTGATGATCCTAATGATGCATTACCTAAACAAGAAGTATATTTTATACCCACGCATGCGATAGAGAAACAACCGCCTAGTTATGCACGGTTTAATGGCAATGCAGATTACTCTATCAATGCAAAGTCTTCAAGAAGTGCAGAGGCTTTTAGTGATGCAGGGACTGTTATGTACGCAATGGATTGTTGTCATCTTTTATGCATTTGTTGCCTTTGTTTTACGGAAGTTTTGGGGCAAATACGATAATTGTGATTGGCGCAGACAGAAAATTTCATTGGCACGATTTCTGACAATTTAAAAAAAAATACTGTAACAGATTGGATTTGTGCAGCATTGTTTCCAATCTTTTTATTCACCGATTTAGCAGGCATAAAATGCAGTGGGATTTCACGATATTCATCCATATACTTTTATATATATATATTTCAACTGCCAGTCATTGCAATGCTTAATTCTTAATTCGTATAGTAGTGCTTCAAATCTTTGCTTTTATTGACTAATATTTGCAGAAAAAATATGTCGTTGGCATGAATAGTTATTGTGTGATATTTAATACCACTGGATATTTAATTTTTAGTTCGTGTAGCATTGCTTCTAATCTTTGTTCTTATTCTTGTAAACATGAATTTGACTTCGTATTTGTTTACGCATATCCATGTAAACATGAGTCCAGCAGATGAAGATGCCAAAAACGAACAGGAGGACAAGTGAGTTATTTGAAAATTTTAAATTTATTTATGTCTCTGATATGTAAGATCTGACTGACCATAAGCGTTAAGAAAGTTACGTTCCTGAATTGCACGGTGACATACTCTGATTATGATCGACAAATTCTGTTTCATTTCTATATTTTCGTGAATTTTTAACACTTTACAACAAAGTTGAAAAGTGTTTATGACTATGTTCATTCTGTCTGTCTGTCTGTCTGTCCGTTAGCACGATAACTGCCGTAAAAATGACTTAATCAAAATGAAATTTTTGTATGTTGTTCAGACGGTCTGTAGAACCTATGGGAATATAAATGAATAATATTACCCAATTAGTTTTGAATTGAACCCGGGTCGAAAAAATGAAATACATTGAGCCCTATGGGATCTAATTTTTCAAACATTTTTTAAGCGGCTTTGAAATTCACAAATTGCTCCGAAAATTTTAAGTAATATTCAAATTGTTCCATAAAATATATAAAAAAAAATTCAGCGAAATATATTCAGTAGTTTTTTAAATAAAAATTAAAATAATAATTACACCTCTTATATGAAACGATCACGTGACCATGATATGAAAAGATCACATGACCCACTTCAAAATGATATATGGCATCCATCTTGTTTCAAAATCGTGATTTTTTTAAGTTCTTTTTAATTCATATTGAGTGTTGTATCCGTCCTAAAACTACTTTATTTTTGCTTAAATTCTGTGCATCTACATACTGAAACATCGCAATGACAATATATTTGAGTTTAAATGCTCATCTAAATATGATTATTTCTACAACTACGCCTATTTTTCACCTATGTAAAATGTAAACAGCAAAATATATAGAATGAGTTGTATTAGAATTCCTGTATTTTTTTAACACAAAATAATTTAGTCCATGGAGTCTGCATGGCTGATATGAATGAAATATTAATTGATTTCATAAAGAGAAGGACGATTTTTTTTGTTATATCTGAGTTTTTTCATATGAAAACATATTAATGAAATCGATGCCTATTTGAAATTAATTTGAATTTGCTCTTTTACAAGAATTCCTTTTGAATTTGACGCATCCCTAAATAACGCCAAATCGCCAACAGTTATTATACATATATATCAGAGATGCCTGTGGAATTACTATAACTTGGGTTTCTGGAACTCATATGGTCTCAAAAACGTGGGTCATGTTGCAGCTAGCTATTCCGGGTACCTTAAGAATGACGACACATATATTTAATATTTAATTAAAATTATAGATACAGATATGTCAGTTTTTAATAATATGCCCTCCAAACATGTTTTTAAAATCATTCTCAGTGTCTAAATATATAAGAATAACGTTTTATTAGCGGTATTAAGAAAATATACTTTTATTTCATTATTTATACTAATTATTAATACTAATTATTTAATACTAATTATTAATATTCTTTATTAATATTAAATTATATGTACTTTTCGCTCATTATATGTTTGAAATATAATATTAGTGTATAAAATGCAACATGAACATAAAAATTTATATTAATTAGTATAAATATTTATACTAATTATTTAATACTAATTATTAGTATTCTTTATTAACATTAAATTATATGTACTTTTCGTTCATTATATGTTTGAAATATAATATTAGTGTATAAAATGCAACATGAACATAAAAATTTATATTAATTAGTATAAATATTTATACTAATTATTTAATACTAATTATTAGTATTCTTTATTAACATTAAATTATATGTACTTTTCGTTCATTATATGTTTGAAATATAATATTAGTGTATAAAATGCAAAATGAACATAAAAATTTGATGTGGGCAGCATATGACTTTCCCTGTAGACTTAAATTTCATACCTCTTTATTACTTAAATAATTCATTGAGTTTTATAGCACAAAAAATCACGCATACTTTTTTTAACACTTTACAACAAAGTTTAAAAGTGTTTATGACTTTGTTCATTCTGTCTGTCTGTCTGTCTGTCTGTCTGTCTGTCCGTTAGCACGATAACTGCCGTAAAAATGACTTAATCAAAATGAAATTTTAGTATGTTGTTCAGGCGGTCTATAGGACCTATGGGAATATAAATGAATAATATCACCCAATTAGTTTTGGATTGAACTCAGATTGAAAAAATGGAATACATTGAGCCCTATGGGACCTAATTTTTCAAGCATTTTTTAAGCGGATTTAAAATTCACAAATTGCTTCGAAAATTTTAGGCAATATTCAAATTGTTCCATAAAATATATAAAAAAAAAGTCAGCGAAATATATTCAGTTGTTTTTTAAATAAAAATTAAAATAATAATAACACCTCTTATATGAAGCGATAACGTGTCCATGATATGAAACGATCACATGACCCACTTCAAAATGATATATGGCATCCATCTTGTGTCAAAATCGTGATTTTTAAAGTTCTTTTTAATTCATATTGAGTGTTGTATCCGTCCTAAAAGTACTTTATTTTTGCCTAAATTCTGTGCATCTACATACTGAAACAACGCAATGACAATATATTTCAGTTTAAATGCTCTTCCAAATTTGATTATTTCTACTATTAAGCCTATTTTTCACCTATGTAAAATGTAAACAGCAAAATATGTAGAATGAGTTGTATTAGAATCGCTGTAATTCTTTAACACAAAATCACTTAGTCCATGGAGTCTGCTTAGCTGATGTGAATGAAATATTCATTGATTTTAGAAAGAGACGGACGATATTTTTCGATGAAGTTTTACGCATAGAGTTTACTTACTTGTAACTCAATGGTCTTAATTTTTAAATAAAATAAATTATTATAGTATTGTGATGATTGACATGAATGGGGGAATTATTTATGAATGAAATGTTGCTTTTATAGAGAGAGCCAGGCGTGTTATTTTTTTATGACGTCATTTGAATGAATTTCAGTTGTTTTCGATGAAGTTTTCAAATATAATAAATTATCGTAGTATTATGATAATTCTAAAATTATTACCGAGGAATGTATCACATTTTAGAGATGTTTAAACCAGGCAATTTATACTTTAATGCCGTCATTTGAATGAAGTTAATTTTTTTCGATGAAGGTTTAAGGTTTCAAATATAATAAATTAATGTAGTATTGTGATAAGTTTTAAAATATTACCGAGGAATGTATTGCATTTTAGACATGTTTAAATAAAATTGCATTGAAGTTGGAAAGTGTTTCATAATCAATGCTTTAAGCATGATTGATCTTTCTTGTTTAAATTACACTGAATTTTCACTTTTTATTCAATTTTCGTTTCTATTTGGTAACTACACGTATATTTTAAGGCGTTGTAGCAAAAATGCGAAAAAACTAAAATGTCTCGAGAACGGTTAATCCTAGAGTAATAGGGTTGATCTCATTCTTTTTATCGTCAAAAATTACGTACAAAACAAGCATTTAATTGATGCATTTGAGCATACGTAATTTTTTACTTTAGATTTTAATCATTTTTGCAGGCCATTTTGCAAGAAAAGTAGGTTATGGTTTCCCGGAACGTACTAAAATCTAATCATCTAATCAGCACTAGCACCAGAGCAACCTGCAAGTGAATTATTTACTAAATTTTGTGACATTTTGGTAAATTAGTTTTATAGCTAGAGTGGATACATCCGATTTTTGAGGACCTTTTCCCAAAATTAGGCGGGTTCTTTTATCCCGAATCGCATCAAAATGTGATTAGCTCCAGGGTCGTCTACAAGTAACTTACTTCCCAAATTTTATGATATTTGGTCAATTAGTGTTTCAGTTACATACATTGCACAAACGCACATAGACAAAGAGCGACGTCGCGCTAAAACTAGTTACTTTCGTTATATACATAATGTATAAGGAAAGTATTGTGATGGGGTCGATCGAATTAGAGTTTTCGACGGGAGAGCACGTTTCAAGCATCCCTGATCATGAATCGAAAATTTTTGAAGTGATGTCTGTGTGTGTGTGTGTGTCAGTGAGACTGTGGAGACGATATCTCACGAACGAATGGAGCGATTCGAATGAAATTTGGTACAAAAATCACAATCCGTGAATACTGGAAGCTTATTGTTTTAAAACGCAATCGAATGTTCAGAACCCCCCTAAAATTTCGAGTGAAATTTTGAAAAAATCATCAAAAAATCAAAACCTTTAATAAAATTACGCAAATACACATTCCTTATGTAATTTTTTTCTAAGAAAACGTTTGACATAAACTTTAAAACGCTAGCATGAACTGTTCTCGAGATATTGCACATTTTTCAAATAAATTTTTCAAAAAATCCCATGAATTAAAAAATCACATTAACTGTTAAGAAACATGCCCACGTTTCATATGTAATATCATGCGATAAATTGGGTGACATTATTCTCGTGGATCTAAATAGTTCCATTCACGAGAAAAGATACTTTGAGTAATACTTTTGTATTTGAACGCCAATAGTCATTTATCTGCTGTAAGAATAACTTATTTCTCCGTTCATAACGCTTGGCGACGAATTTAGCGGAATGTCGGCGACATTTTAAAATGTTGTCAAATTAACGAAAATCTCGCCAAATGGATAAAAATGACGCTAAGTCAATGAAAATGACGAATCACGAAAATTCAGTATCTTGGAAAGTATATAAGTATCTACTATAAGAATAACATTGTTTTAACTGTAAAAGTAGTAAATTCATTGCATTGTATAAGGAAAGTTATGTGCTGTCGACATCAGATTTTTTTTTCTTGCTCTTATGTCTCAAAACGTGCAGATCGGTCTATAACTCGAGTTGCGGTTTTCGTTATGATTTCAATACTTTCCCTGTTCATTGCCATGTATCGTGTATTTTTATCTGAAATTGTAACTTTTCTGCATCCGGTTCTAATTTACTCATCTGCGTTCTCTTGACGAAAGTAAAATTAGTAGCAGATGAAAACAGATTGCGGAAGTGAAAACTATTTTTACAATAAAACAGAACAGACCGATGATTGCGTCTTAATGCTTTCAGCTGAGTTGGCTGCTATGGTCCGATATTTAAGGAAGGATGGCCGGCCTTAATCGCTTTCACGATTTCACAACTGAACCACTGTATCTATATCAAATCTGAATTTTTCGCATTTGACGAATTATGCTTAACTTCTGAACATGAGTGTAAATAAATTCAAGGACAATAATTCGTCTTATCCATATATTAATTTTAAATTATAACAGTTTGCACAAATAAATTTTTATTCAATATTGGATATCGGAAAGTGATTGACGGAATTGTGCTTTAATTTAAGAATAAAATTTATTTAATTTCGATAATTTAGAAACATTCGGAATCTAATAATTGAAATTAAAATCACAGAAAAAATTGAAAATAAAATATCAGTTCTAAACTTTAAAGTAAACAGTTCCTATTGGATTTCAATATTTTCATCACGAGTCAAGCAATCGCAGTACAAAAGCGGCATTCAAAAATTAAAAATCGCAATTCTCAAAAATTAAAATTGGAACGCATTTCTTCTTTTTTAAATTTATAGATCACATGATGATACAAAATATATCCAGTACATAGGAATCGTATATTTATTTTGCTGTATCCAGGCCAGAACATATTTTCTGTAACTGCAGTTTAAAATAACTTGAATTGCAAAGGCCAATGTTTTATTTTGACTTCAGAAAGTCGTCTAATAAATATGTACTTCAATTTTTATTAACACTTTACAACAAAGTTGAAAAGTGTTTATGACTTTGTTCATTCTGTCTGTCTGTCTGTCTGTCTGTCTGTCCGTTAGCACGATAACTGCCGTAAAAATGACTTAATCAAAATGAAATTTTAGTATGTTGTTCAGACGCTCTGTAGGACCTATGGGAAAATAAATGATTAATATCACCCAATTAGCTTTGGATTGAACCTGGGTTGAAAAAATGAAATACATTGAGCCCTATGGGACATAATTTTTCAAACATTTTTTAAGCGGATTTAAAATTCACAAATTGCTTCGAAAATTTTAGGCAATATTCAAATTGCCTAAAATTATTTATTGTTCCATAAAATATATAAAAAAAAATTCAGCGAAATATATTCAGTAGTTTTTTAAATAAAAATTAAAATAATAATTACACATCTTATAAGAAACGATCACGTGACCATGATATGAAACGATCACGTGACCCACTTCAAAATGATATATAGCATCCATCTTGTTTCAAAATCGTGATTTTTTAGAGTTCTTTTTAATTCATATTGAGTGTTGTATCCGTCCTTAAACTACTTTATTTTTGCTTAAATTCTGTGCATCTACATACTAAAACAACACAATGACAATATATTTGAGTTTAAATTCTCATTCAAATTTGATTATTTCTACAACTAAGCCTATTTTTCACCTATGTAAAATGTAAGCAGCAAAATATGTAGAATGAGTTGTATTAGAATTACTGTTTTTCTTTAACACAAAATAATTCAGTCCATGGAGTCTGCATGGCTGATATGAATGAAATATTAATTGATTTTATAAACAGAAGGACGATTTTTTTCGATGAAGTTTTAAGCATAGAGTTTATGAATTGTAGCTCCATGGTCTTAATTTTTAAATAAAATAATCTATTATAGTATTGTGATGAATGAAATGAATGAAATCCTGCTTTTATAGAGAGATCCAGGCATGTTATTTTTTCTATGACGTCATTTGAATTTATTTCAGTTGTTTTCGATGAAGTTTTCAAATATAATAAATTATCGTAGTATTATGATAGTTTTAAAAATATTACCGTGGAATGTATTGCATTTTAGAGATATTTAAACCAGGCAATGCCGTCATTTGAATGAAGTTCATTTTTTTCAATGAAGGTTTAAGTTTTCAAATATAATAAATCAATGTAGTATTGTGATAAGTTTTAAAATATTACCGAGGAATGTATTGCATTTTCGACTTTTTTAAATAAAATTGCATGGAAGTTGGAAAGTGTTTCATAATCAATGCTTTAAGTATGATTGATCTTTCTTGTTTTTATCTGAAATTATAAATTTTCTGCATCCGATTCTAATATACTCATCTGCGTTCTCTTGACGAAGCAAAGTTTGAATACTTGATATGGGAAAAATAGACTTTTATCCGCCAATTGAAAATTTTGTTTCATATGTGATTTTAAATTTTCCTGTTTCAATTTTGATTTATTTTTGGCTTTTTTAACACTTTACAACATAGTTGAAAAGTGTTTATGACTTTGTTCATTCATTTTGTCTGTCTGTCTGTCTGTCCGTTAGCATGATATCTGCCGTAAAAATGACTTTATCAAAATGAAATTTTAGTCTGCTTTTCAGACGGTCTGTGGCACCTATGGGAATATAAATAAATCATATCACCCAATTAGTTTTTTATTGAACCCGGGTTGAAAAAATGAAATACATTGAACCCTATGGGACCTAATTTTTCAAACATTTTTTAAGCACATTTAAAATTCACAAATTGCTTCGAAATTTTTAGGAAATATTTACATTATCTCATAAAATATATAAAAAAAATTTCAGTAAAATATGTTAGGTAGTTTTTTAATTAAAAATTATTTAATATAGGGAGAAAAACGAATTCAATTAAATTCTGACTTTTGCGATATCCTCCAGAAAGAAAAAATAGATATATTATATAATAAATATATTTCCAAGAGTTTAATTATTTTGTATATGAGAGAGGCTTCACATTTTAAAATAAATTTGGTAGATAACAATTTTTCAATTTTTTTTTTAATATTATATAACTTTTCATGATATACTTATTTGATGGCGATTTTAATGCTCTTTCCTACGTTCTAGAGTTAAAATTTGGTACACAGCTTAAATTTGTAGAACATTTTATTCTACAACAATTTGGTGGATCTTTAAATATAGATCCTATATTTTTTTCGAAATGGCCTGAAAATAATCCCCGTTCACTTCTATAAATCATTGCTGTAATATTGTTAAAATTCTGATGTGGACAGCACATGTCTTTCACTGCAGACTCATATTCACGTTCTCTTTATTTCTTCAATAATAATTTGAGTTTATCTGCACAAAATAACATCCATAAGTATTTTAAATGACATTGAATTTGCACGTTAAACTTAAATTTGGTTCTCATTTGATAGATGGACTTATTGTCAAAAGTGGCGTAGCGAAAACGCAAAAAAAAAAAAAAAAAAACTAAAATATCTCAAGAACGGCTAGTCCTAGAGTAATGGGGTTAGTCTTATTCTTTTTGTTGTCAAAAATCACGCATAAAATAGGAATTTAATTGATATAATTGAGCACACATACTCTTTTATTTTTTTATTAACGATTTTTGCGGGCCATTTCGCAAAAACAGCCCGTTCCTTTTTCCCGAATCGTACTAGAATAATCTACAAGTGATTTATATTAAAAATTTTGTTAAATTTGGTATATAAATCACTTGTAGGTTATTGAAATATTATACACCAAATTGTGTGCCCTTCCCGGTCGTCCAAATAGTTACTCAAGTCCTCTGGATGAGTCGGACGGCCTGGGGTTTCCACACCAAATTGTGTTAAATTTGGTGCATTAGTTTTTAGCTAGAGTGGATAAAGGCAATTTCTGCCGGCCATTTCGGAAAGAAGGCAGATTCTTTTATTACGAATCGTACTATAATCAAATGAACATCAGGGTTTCCCACAAAAAACTTACCTACCAAATTTTATTATATTCGGTCCATTAGTTTTTCAGTTAGAGTGGAAGCAATATCCTCACAGACACACAGAAACACACACAGATACACCCTTACACATACAGACGTCTTCCTAAAAATAGTTTTTCGTGTTCTGGAAGTCCCAAAACGTGTAGATCCTTCGAAAATTCGAGTTCCGATCTTCGTCACGATTCCAATACTTTGAATGCATACATACGCACACACATATATTATCTGTGTATCTGTATCTGTGTATCTAAATTCTGTTCCTACGCAATTACAATAGTTGTGATTTTAAATGATGCCTAAACTTTTATTATTTCTTCAACGAAGCCTAATTTTAACTTATGCAGAATGCAAATATCTCAAGCGATTGTAAGGTGAGTTACATAATAACTGTTGAATTTTTTTCACACAAAATTATTTAGCTCTGTGATCTGGAATGCAAGTTATATGAATGAAATATTCATTGATTTTGCATAGAGAATCAGATGATTTATATTTCGATACAGTTTTAAATATTTAAGTATAATAAATTACTGTAGTACTGTGATAATGTAAAAGTTATCACCACTGAATTTATCATATTTTAGAGATTTTTAAATGAAATTGCATTTTAGTTGGAAAGTGTTTCATAATCAATGCTTATGCATGATTGATCTTTCTTGTTATTTATTTAACTCAGCCTAAAGCGACACGAATTTAATAAGATGTGGCCCATGTGCCAGGTTGGGCTGTCCGAGTCCGTGGGCCAGGTCGAACCCCAGTCCTCGGGCTGAGCCCGTGGATCAGCTTGAGCCCAAGTCCTCGGGCCAGGTCCGAGCCCGTGCGGACTTCTATCCGGTAGAGCGTTGGCTGGCCAGTTCGGAGATCCAGAGTTCGATTCCCGATTGGGGCAGCAAGGTTCTTTACAAACTTCTAAGTACTCATAACTTTTAAATAAGGATTTTTATTTTAATAGTTAAAATAATTGTGATAGTTAATTACACAGTTGATTATACTGATAGTTAATTATACTTGGTTGACTGTATAATTATACTTGGTTGACTTATACTGATAGTTTATTATACAGTTGATTATTGTGATAGTTAATTATACTTGGTTGTATAGTTATTTATGCATTTAATCAATTAATTGTGTTCAATTGATTGTAACCTTCACATAAATTTTCACTTTTTTTTTCAAAAGTTTTATTTTATCCCTCTATCTGTATGTTTCTTTATTTTCTTTTCCAAAAGTTCTACTTTTTCCCTTCTATCTGTATGTTTCTTTATTTTTTTCCAAAAGTTCTATTTCATCCCTCTATTTGTGTGTTTTCTTATTTTTTTTTCAAAAGTTTCATTTTATCCCTCTATATGTATGTTTCTTTCTTTCTTTTTCAAAAGTTCTATATTATTCCTCTATCTATATGTTTCTTTATTTTTTTTCGAAATTTCTATTTCATCCCTCTATCTGTATGTTTCTTGATTTTTTTGAAAAGTTTTATTTTATCCCTCTATCTGTATGTTTCTTTACTTTTCTCAAAAATTTTATTTTATTCCTCTATCCGTATGTTTCCTTATTTTTTTTCAAAAGTTGTATTTTGTCCCTTTATCTATACGTTTCTTTAATTTTTTTTTCAAAAGTTCCATTTTATCCCTCTATCTGTATGTTTCTTGATTTTTCCTGGATAACAGGAGGATGGGGGATTAATAGAATCATACGATAAACTACTACTTACACTTCTCTTTCGCGTACTCAATCGAAAGCCATTTATAATTGTACTGTAGTTTTGCGCACTTAGAGAGCCAAAACTACAGTACAATTACAGCACAACGCTGGAAAAAGTTTCATTGGACGAGGGAGAAAAACTATTTGAAATTTTATCCGAAATATTGGTGCTGTCAGAGACACTGGCACATTAAAAATTAAAGGGCTCCAGTATTTGCTAAATTTGCTTGTGATAAAATATTGCCCGGTATCTTCAAGGATAATATTTTATGGACAATCACAAACCATTTTCTCTAATTCTGTTGTGGTACCACAGGATTAGATGAAGCTTTCTTGCAGACTGGATGGTCGACGGCACCATAATTGCTGTGTGCTCCGGCTAGCTCACAACCGGCAGTGATCGTTTTCCGGTGTTCGAAACTATTGGAAGCCCCGGTTCTGCAGGCGGGTGGTTGACGACATGGATGAATTGGATATTTATATAATGACTGAGATTTATCCATGAATTGGTGGAGATTTGAGCCAATTAGAATTCTACTGCCGTACGTCAGATAAATGGCGATGTTCGAATAAGAGGATAAGTCATGTTGGTGAAATAAAAGAATCTTCATAAGATAAACTTCACTTTATTAGCATGTTATCATCATTCAGAATAACATTCCTTCAATATAATTCATTTTTTTAAATAGATTAACATGCTAGAATAATGCCAAATAATGCTCCGGAACATTCAAGGAGATGGAATATTCTTTTGACAAAAACCGGTCATTAACATCTCACCTACGTTGAAAATAACTAGTTCTTTTTAAGTTAACAATAATGTGATATTTTACCGTAATATTTCATAATTTTTAATCATTTAATTTAACCAATTTCCGAATAAGAATTTAGCCATTTTGCCGCAAGGGCAAACTTAGGTTCGACTCCTTCACGAGTTGATTGCCAACTGAAAAACTTAACACTTTATTTTTACTTAACGTTTTTAATGTTAATGAGCGCCGTTGACGACACATAAAATAATTCTAATATATATTCATATAAAATATGCATCGCGTGAAAATAATGAAACGTCATCATGTATCAAAGCACGAATGGTTGCTAACGTAGACCGAGAGACTTTAAGAAAGCGAAGTGACAGATTTGGCTCTTTATCAGTTGGAATACTATTTATTTTTTAAGAACAAAAATTCAGAATCAGTGATGAAATTAACATTTGCTGAATACGAAAGAATAAATGGATTTTTGAAAAAGCGTTTCCGAAAATGAAATTTCGAAATAATTAATTTAACAAGGGATATGCATTTCATAACAATTTTTTGCTAAAACTGCGGTTAAAAATTTGCTGTGTATAAAACTTTCGTCAACAAAAATGTAGTAAGGGAATAAATTTTTTTTTAATCTCGGGGTGTAAAACGATCAATCCGCAGAATAATAATAATAAAAAAAAACAGACAAAGCTGGTAGCGAGGTGTAAACTGGTGTACTTACACAATGTTTCATATGGAGACTCTGAAAATAAATATGAAAGAAGGTTAAGTAATAGTGATTCGATTAGAAAATTGATTAAAATTTTGGCAGTAAACCAAATTAATAAAACAATAAAAATAAAAGAGTTGATTAAATTAAAAGGAAAACAAAAGCTGATGATTAACTGCTTTTAAAGTTACATGCTGGAAATTTAGACGTGCAGCCTATTAATACCGTCTGTGTGGACAATTGAGCCATTTTGGGTGATTATATGTATTGTTACAAAGTAAATATGAATAGGTATGAGCATCACATTTTAAAAATTAGTGGGTATAGCCCCTTTAAAAATTAGCATGCATCACTTTTTAAAATTTTATGTGCATAACCTATAAAAAATGATTCCCCTGTGAAAACATCCTGCGCTCCTGGAGACATAGCAACCAAACTAACAAATTAGGTATTCATACACAAAGCAAATGCAATAATACTTCTATGTTTTCCAGTTAAGTATAAGTTTAAGTGTTTCTATAAACTTATGTACACGTGGGAGAAAACATACAATTATGGTTGAATGTTCTAATTCCAGAAAGAGCGTTTTTCTTAATTTTTTCTCTCTCATATTGCATAGCATTCATATAAGATTTTTTGCGATCATATTATTTTAACATTATGAAAATATATTGATTTTGACAAAATAAGGCTCAAAAACCAAATTTCCCATTAAAGTTCACTTGTAATGTTATTAAAATGTTCTGTAACGAATGGCTTCTAATTAAATTAGCAATTTTCCAGAAGTGTGTTTTGGCACACTCTGCTCCCTAAATACACCCATGTTTAGAATGGGTCGCGTTCATTTCGTCGACAACTCATTTCGTTGACGCCACTTCGTCGACAACTCCTTTCGTCGACAAGTACATTTCGTCGACACTCATTTTTTTATGTAACTTGGCTAATATTTTGCGTATAAAAATGCTTCGAATGTCAAAAATAACGCCATTGACCCCCTTTTTCTTATTTGGGCTGTTCCTTTTGACCCCCGGCTCATTTTATCAGATAAGAAAGGAAAGCGAGAGAGGGAGATCTAGGGGGCTTGTCACGTGGTAGAGTCCAGTACAAAAGCATTGAAATGCATTGTTCTGGAGTCCCTCTCTTTAGCAATCCAATTTGTCCCAAACCATTTAGTGCAGGAAACGCCGCTGATCAGATCCAAGGTTATTATATCTATAAGGTTGCGCCACTTCACCTCTAGCCAATGAGAGCACGTAAAGACGCAACGTCACTTGGAGTCGAAAATCAGGAACGGCCCGGTAGACTCCAATGTTAAAGAGTGGTAATAAAATGAATTTAATCATTTTTTTTAATTTAAAATATAAAATAAATACTCAAATAACATTAATTTTACGTGAACACAACTTAAATATGCAGTATTGGGGTTTTTTGGAAGGGTACATACATAATAAAACTGTATTTCCCTTTCTGAAAAATGTAAATCATCTGAAAGTTTCGTTTCGCTTTTTGACACCTGTCATTGTTATTACAGGAGGCGATGTTTTTTTTATTAATGAACTTTGTTTTAAATACACGAATTTACAGAAATATGTTCGGAAAGTTTTCTAAACAAGCAATCATTCTAAAATTTTCATTATACACAAATAAACATCGCGTAATTTCTTTCTAAATGCATATAAATAAAGTTATTTTCGATTATGTTATCTGTAATAATTGAAAATCAAAAAAATAATTAAAACGCTAAGAGTTGTATATCTTTTTAGTGGGAGGGGGGGGGGGATGTACTTATGCCGAACTAGTAAACGATTTAAGTTATGCTTTTATAGTGAAGAACTTATATTATTGCTGAACACTTGATTTTATTAGTCTTTTTTAGATCAAAAAGAGAATTTATATCAAATCGAAATTCAATGTAAACATATAAAAATATAGAAACTAATCGTTTAACAAACACACTATGATATACTTTCAAAATAATAAATTAAATGTATTATAGTATATTGATTCATGATGAAAAATATACGAGCAAGCGCCTGTTTATTTTCTTAAATCGTACCCCCCCCCCCCCCCTTCATTTTTTGAATGTACTAAAATTTAATTAATAAAATGTAATGTAATAAAATTTAATTAATACAAAATGTGAGAGATTAAATCAAAACAATAAATAAAACGCTAACACTAAGAGTTTTATGTCTTTCTATTTTTTTCGCGGGGGGGGGGGGGGATGTACTTATGCCTAACTAGTAAACAATTTAATTGAAGCTTTTATAGTGAAGAACTTATATTATTGCTAAACACTTGATTTTATTAGTTTTTTTTAGATCAAAAAGAGAATTTATATCAAATCGAAATGCAATGTAAACATATAAAAATATAGAAACCAATCGTTTAACACACTTACTATGATATACTTTCAGAATAATAAATTAAATGTATTATAGTATATTGATTCATGATGAAAAATATACGAGCAAGCAAATTATATCATTACATTTATTTTTCACTTACTATGGTGGTGGTGGTGGTCACCCGCTTCGGGCTCCTGGAGCATATAACAGCATTCGCAAGAACGGTTTTGCACTCCGTAACTCTTACTATGGTTAAGCATCTTCATCAGAATATAATTTTATATTTTCAATCTTCAGATATACATAAGACATTTCACACCAGCAAATCAACCAAACCAAAGTGGAAAATTTAAAATAATCCTACTTTATATCAGTTAATCAACTAGTAACAAGAAAGTCTATTTTATTATATCATTGTTCAAATGTCTTGAGAAATCTAGAATAGAAAATTAACCTTGCTGCCAGCCTACAATGTGGTGTTGTATATGTTCAAATAATTCAATATTAGTTTTGGATTTTAGATCGTAGAAATAATAGCCTTAATAAAGACTGGATAAGTTAGCCTTAATAAAGACTGGATTGATTTAAAACAAAACAAAGTTTACGTAAAAAGATACGTAAGAAACAACAACCGCAACAAACGATCAGATTGAAACAGCTTGAGAAATTATAAAATCTTTCGCCGGCACTCTCAGGCGAGATATATATATAATCTCAGGCGGCGATTGCCGCGCCATCTTGTGGCACTTTGTGTCGTTACTGCAAGTTGACTCCATCTGACGTCACAGAAATGTTCGTGGCAGCGGAGTGGCACCCCCCTGGATCAGATCCACACTAGTCACGCTCTTGGTAAATAGTAGTCTGGTGAGGTTTTTTATTTTACAATGAATTCGCAGCAATCAGAAGTTTGCGAAATTATTAAAACAACGAAAGATAACGATGCAATCACAGTCGACGGGTTCATTTTGACAAAAGATCGGAATCGAAATGACCATTACTATCGGAAATGCGAAGACCGCAAATGTACAGGAAGAGCGATCACAACATTAGTCAACGGCCAACACATCCTTAGTCAACACGAGGTTTCCAAACATGACCATTCATCACAAGCAAGCAGAGTTCCAGGAGACAAAGCCTGCACACAGATGAAGGAAATTGCTAAAATGACTAACGACCTGGAACCTGCATAAGTAATACAAAATATTAAGGCAGCAACTTCAGCTGAAAACCTTCCATGCATGTCCTCCGTCAGCAAATCAAAAGAGCTCGCAGAGAAGAACGTCCTGCTGAACCACAATCTTTGGAAGAATTTTCATTGCCTGTTGAATATTTACTGACATTGAATGGCTTGCACTTTTGCCGAGACATAAAAGATGCAGACTAGAGAATTTTTATTTTTACAAGTGATAATCTGAAGTATCTAAAAGACGCAAAATTCTGGATTATGAATGGAACATTTAAAACTGCTCCTGTTGTATTCAGGCAACATTTTGCAATACATGCTGCGGTAGGTGGTCCATCTAATTTATTTGTGTTGTTAAATAGTACTTTGGGGAGGGAGGCGGTCTTCTTATGAAGAGAACGGAAGTGAAGATCTAAATCTCACCTAAGGCATATGAAAATTTTTTTCCCGTCCTTCACACACAGGGAGGGGTGGGGGGTGGGGCTGAGAATGGTCGACGGCTATCATTCAGTTCGTCGAGGATGTGGCTGTCGATGAAAGCAGTGTCGACTAAAAGTAGTTATCGATGAAAGGAGTGTCGACGAAATGTACTTGTCGACGAAATGAGTTGTCAACCCCACCGTCGACGAAATGAGTTGTCGACGAAGTAATTGTCGACTAAGTGAACCACTTCCTTTAGAATTATATTCTTATGAGCAAGTATGTATAAAATATTTATAAAAATAAAAAAAAAATGGAACATTTAGAATAAAATTATAAAAATATTATCCTTCATATTGCCTTGGATGTATACTCCCCCCCCCCCCCACTTAGATCATGTTCTGAATATAAACATAGATTTCGCATCGCTATAGCAATGAACATATTCAGGTTAGACTTGTCTTGTTTCATAGACGAACGTAAACATCTACGTTTTACAATTGACCGTAAAAAAATACATAAAAATAAAATACATGTCATATTTAAAAAAAAAAAAGATTCATATGTGACTAAATAAACCTTGTATCTATCTCTAAGTGCCTCTTTGATTTCTCCGCAGAGTGCTAACACCCTGACACTACTACAGCTTAGTGATAACTTCAGATAACAAAATGAATAGGTAAAAGTCAGAAGGTATTGTTTAATACGATATATCTTCTTATTTCTGATTTGGTGATTTGATTTACATCTCGTGCCAACAGCGATCAAGATTTGGGTGTAATCTACGCGCTATTTGTTCTGCATTGTATCAGATGCAACCGCAGCTTAATATCGAAGACGTTATAAAGCATGTAGAATCGTTGATTGTTTTTTAATAATACCAGTGAACTGTTTTTTCAATGGGTGTCGCAGAATCTTCCATCTGCTGCTGCTTTGATGATCCTAATAATGCATTACCTAAACAAGAAGTGTATTCTATACCCACGTATGCGATAGAAAAACAACCACCTAGTACTGCACCGTATTATAGAGATGCAGAGTTTTCTAGGTATTTAAGGGCTTCTAATAGATCAGATACTTTCGGTGATGCAGAGACTTTCGGTGATGCAGAGACTATTAAATGCGCATTAGATTGTTGTCATTTTTTATGCCTTCTCTGTTGGTGTAGTATGGAATGTCTTTCGCATATACGATAATTGTGACTGATGCAGACAGAAAATCTCATTGGCGCGATTTCTGCTCGGATACATGACCATGTTTTTAAAAAAATCTATTACAGATTGGATTAGTGAAGTGTTGTATCCAATCTTTTTATTGATTGATTTAGCAGTTATATAAAATGCCATGGGATTTCACGACATTCAGCCACATATTTTTATATATAAACTGTCACTCTTTGCAAGTCTTAATTTTTAATTCATGTAGTAATGCTTCAAATCTTTGCTTTTATTGACTAATATTTGCAGAAAAAATAAGTGGTTGGCATGAGTAGTTACTGTACGATATTTAATACCACTGGATGTTTAATTTTTAGTTCGTGTAGCAGTGTTTTCAATCTTTGTTCTTATTCTTGTAAACATGAATTTGACTTCGTATTTGTTTACGTATATCCATGTAAACATGAGTCCAGCAGATAGAGATGTTAAGAATGGACAAGGGGACAAGTGAGTTATTTGAAAATTTTAAATATTTTTATGTCTCTGATATGTAAGATCTGACTATAAGGGTTAAGAAAAGCCATGTTCCTGCAATGAACGGTGACATGCTTTGATTATGATCGACAAAATCAGATTCATATTTGAGTTTTTCATATAAAAACATACATGAATGAAATCAATGCCTATTTCAAATTGATTCAGTATGCAATGCTCCTCTTGTTAGAGCTCATCAGCACTAAATATTCTTGACTCCATTGGTAGCAACACAAGCTTGTCATATGCCACAACTGTTAGTGTTCTTAAAAATATATCAATGCGATTAAACTTTCTGTGTGAGTTTACATAGATATTATTTTTTTTGATTACGACATAGTAATAAATATTTTTAAAATATAATAATTTTATATTAAAAGTGTAATTTGTTTAGAATACAAATATAAATAAATTCAAACAGAATAATTCGTCTTATATACTATATATTAAGTTTAAATTATAACAGATTGCACAAATAAATTTCCATTCAATATTTTTTTATCGGAAAGTAATTGACGGAACTGTGCTTTAATTTAAGAATAAAATATATTTAATGTTGATAATTTAGAAACATTCGGAATCTATGAATTGACATTAAAATCACAGAATAAATTGAAAATAAAATATCAATGTAAAATTTTAAAGTTACTGTACCAATTGGATTTCACATTTTGTACATAGGCGTCGTATATTTATTTTGCTGTATCCAGGCTAGAACATATTTTCTGTTACTGTAGTTTCAAATAACTTGAATCTTGCAAAGAGCAATGTTTTATTTTGACTTCGGAATAAATAAGCCTTCAATTTTTATCTGAAATTATATTTTTTCTGTATCCTGTTTTAATTTACCCATTTGCGCTTTCCGGACAGTTCAAACTTTTAATACTTAATATGTATAAACAAAACTTTTATCCGCCAATTGAAAAATCTTGTTTCATATGTGATTTTAAATTTTCCTGCTTCAATTTTGATTTATTCTTCGTTCTTTTTTATTTATTTAACCCAGCCCAAAGCGACGCGAATTTAATAAAATGTGGCCCGTGTGCCAGGTCGGGTCAATGCCCCAGGGCCGAGCCCGTGGGCCAGATCCGAGCTCGTGCTGACCTCTAACATGTACAGCGTCGGCTGGACAGTTCGCAAATCCAGGGTTCGATTGGGAAGCAAGGTTCTTTATAAACTTCTCAGTACTTATAATTTTTAAATAAGGATTTTTATTTTAATAGTTAATAAAATAATTGTAACTTGGTTGTATAGTTAATTATATAGTTAATCAAATAATTGTGTTCAATTGATTGTAACCTTCACGTAATTTTTTTTTTTTTTTCAAAAGTTTTATTTTATCCCTCAACTGTATGTTTCTTTATTTTTTTTTTAAAATCTTCTATTTTATGCCTCTATCTGTAAGTTTCTTTATTTTTTTTCAAAAGTTCTATATTATCCCTTAATCTGTATGTTTCTTTATTTTTTTTCAAAAGTCAATTTTATCCCTCTATCTGTATGTTTCTTTATTTTTTTTTTCAAAAGTTCTATTTTCTCTCTCTATCTACCTGTATGTCTTGATTTTTCCTGGATAACAGGAGGATGGGGGGATTAATAGAATAATACGATAAAGTACTACTTACTCTTATCTTTCGGGAACTCAATTGAAAGCCATGTATAATTGTACTGTAGTTTTGTGCACTTAGAGACCCAAAACTACAGCACAATTACAGCACAACGCAGGAAAAGAGTTCTATTGGACGAGGGAGAAAAACTATTTCAAATTTTATCTGAAATATTGGTGCTCTCAAGAGATATGGACACATTGAAAGTTAAAGGGCTCCAGTATTTGCTAAATTTGCTTGTGATAAAATATTGCCCGGTATCTTCAAGGATAATATTTTATGGACAATCACAAAATACAAGTCATTTTCTCTAATTCTTTGCTGAAACTGCGGTTAAAAATTTGCTGTGCATAAAACCTTCTTCAGTAAAAATGTAAGGATATAAATTTCTTTTAATCTCGGGGTGTAAAGCGATCAAGCCACAGAATAATAAATAGAAAAAACAGACAAGGCTGGCAGCGAGGTGTAAACTGGTGCACTTACACAATGTTTCATATGGTGACTCTGAAAATAAATATGAAAAGAAGGTTAAGTAATAGTGTTTCGATTATTAAATTGATTAAAATTTTGGCAGTAAATCAAATTAATAAAAAATAAAAATAAGACAGTTGATTAAATTAAAAGGAAAACAAAAGCTAATGAGAAACTGCCTTTTAAAGTTACATGCTAGGAAATCTAGACGTGCAGCCTATTAGTACTGTCTGCGTGGACAATTGAACCATTTTGGGTGATTATATGTATTGTTACAAAATAAATACGAATAGGTATGACCATCACATTTTAAAAATTAGTGGGTATAGCCCCTTTAAAAATTAGTATGCAGCACTTTTTAAAACTGTATGTGCACCACCTATAAAAAATGTTTCCTCTTTGAAAACATCCTGCGCTCCTGGAGCAACCAAAGTAACAAATTAGGTATTCATATACAAAGCAAATGCGCCAACGGCCCTACCGTGCTGAAAACACCGGTTCTCGTTAGATCACCGAAGTCAAGCAGCATCGGGCGCGGTTAGTACTTGGATGGGTGACCACCTGGGAACACCGCGTGCTGTTGGCACATTTTAGGCGCGGTAGTCCGGTGGTTTGCGCTCTGAATTTGCACGCTGCCACAACTGCCGCCGCGTTCATGCGGAGTACGATCACGTTAAACATGTGTGTCCGTAAATCCTTCCGAGAGGTTTGTGGTAGGGGAAGGAGGGTACGGTCCCTGTGGATGCCTCCCCCACTGGGTTCCGGTATAAATTGGGGGCACTTCCCGGCCGTCCAAACGGTTACCTTACACCTTTCTAGTGGGTCGGACGGTCTGGGTCTCAACAACAACAACAAAGCAAGTGCAATAATACTTCTATGTTTTCCAGTTAGGTATAAGTTTAAAGTGTTTCTATAAATTTAAATACACGTGGAGAAAACATTCAATTATGGTTGAGTGTTCTAATTCCAGAAATCTGTTTTTCTTAATTTTTTCTCTCTCATATTGCATAACATTCCTTTTAGACTTTATGCGATCATATTATTTTAACATTATGAAAATGTATTGATTTTGACTAAATAAGGCTCAAAACCCAAATTTCCATTTAAAGTTCACATGCAGTGTTATTAAAATATTCTGTAACGAATGGCTTCTAATTAAATTAACACTTTTCCAGGGGTGTGTTTTGGCACACTCTGCCCCCAAAATGCACCCATGTTTTTAATGGGTCGCGTTCATTTCGTCGACATCTCATTTCGTCGACAACTCCTTTCGTCGACAAGTACATTTCGTCGATACTCATTTTGTCGACAAATACATTTCGTCGACAAGTACATTTCGTCAAAACTCCTTTTTTTATGTAACTTAATATTTTGTGTATAAAATGCTTTGAATGGCAAAAATGATGCCAATGACCCTCTTTTCCGTATTTGGGCTGTTCCATGGGACCCCCCGCTCATTTTAACAGATAAGAAAGGAAAGCGAGAGGGGGTGGCCTAGGTGGCTTGTCAGGTGGTAATGTCCAGTACAAAAGCATTGAAATGCATTGTTCTGGAGTTCCTCTCTTTAGCAAGTCACCATGTCCCAAACCATTTAGTGCAGGAAACGTCGCTGATCAGATGCACACTAGTTACGCTCTTGGGTAATAGTAGCCTGGTAAGGATTTTATTTTACAACGAAGTCGCAGTAATCAGAAGTTTGCGGAATTATTAAAACAACGAAAGATAAAGATGCAATCACAGTCGACGGGTTCATTTTGACAAAAGGTCGGAATCGAAATGACCATTACTATCGGAAATGTGAAGACCGCAAATCTGCAGGAAGAGCGATCACAACATTAGTTAAGGGCCAACACATCCTTAGTCAACACGAGGTTTCCAAACATGACCATGCATCACAAGCAAGCAGAGTTCCAGGAATCAAAGCCTGTACACAGATGAAGGAAATTCCTAAAATGACAAACGAACTTGAACCTGCACAAGTAATACAGAATATTAAGGCAGCAACTTCAGATGAATACCTTCCATACATGCTCTCCAACAGTGCCATGCGTCAGCAAATCAAAAGAGTTCGCATAGAAGAACGTCTTGCTGAACCACAATCTTTGGAAGACTTTTCATTGCCTGTTGAATATTTACTGACGCTGAATGACTTGCACTTTTGCCGAGGCATAAAAGATGCAGACTAGAGGATTTTTATTTTTACAAGTGATAATCTGAAGTATCTAAAAGACGCAAAATTCTGGATTATGGATGGAACATTTAAAACTGCTCCTGTTGTATTCAGGCAACATTATGCAATACATGCTGCGGTAGGTGGTCCATCTAATTTATTTGTGTTCTTAAATATTACTTTGGGGGGGACAGCGGTCTTCCTATGAAGAGAACGGAAGCGAAAATCTAAATCTCACCTAAGGCACATGAAACCCTTTTTCCGGTCCTTCACACACAGGGAGGGGGGGGGGGGCTGAAAATGATCGGCGGCTATCATTCAGTTCGTCGACTATGTGGCTGTCGAAGAAAGCAGTGTCGACTAAAAGTAGTTATCGATGAAAGGAGTGTCGACGAAATGTAGCTGTCGACGAAGTGAGTTGTCAACGAAGTGGCGTCGACGAAATGAGTTATCGACGAAGTAATTGTCGACTAAGTGAACCACTTCCTTTAGGATTATAGTCTTATGAGCAAGTATGTATAAAATATTTATAATAATTAAAAAAAAATTGAACATTTATAATAAAATTATAAAAATATTACCCATGATATTGCCTTCGATGTCTACCCCCCCCCCCCCACTTAGATCATGTTCTGAATATAAACATAGATTTCGCATCGCTATAGCAGCGAACATATTCATGTTAGGCTTGTCTTGTTTCATAGACGAACGTAAACATCTGCGTTTTACAATTAACCGTAAAAAAATAAATAAAAATAAAATACATGTAATATTTAAAAAAGAAATTGTTGCATATGTGACTAAATAAACCTTGTATCTATCTGTAAGTTCCTCTTTGATTTCTGCGCAGAGTGTTAGCACCCTAACACTACTATGGCTTAATGATAACTTCAGATAAGACAATGAATAGGTGAAAGTCAGAAGGTATTGTTTAAAACGGTCAGAAGGTATTGTTTAAATATATCTTCTTATTTGAGATTTGGTGATTTGATTTACATCTCGTGGCAACAGTGATAAAGATTTGGGTCTAATCTACGCGCTATTTGTTCCCCATTGTATCAGATGCATCCCCAGCATAATATCGAGGGCGTTATAAAGCATGTAGATTCTTGACTCTTTTGACTGTTGACTCTTTTTTTAATAATATCAGTAAACTGTTATTTCAATGGGTGTCGCAGAGTCCTCCATCTGCTGCTGCTTTGATGAGCCTAATAACGCATTACCTAAACAAGAAATATATTCAATACCCACGTATGCGATAGAAAAACAACCAACTAGTTATGCACAGTTTTATAATAATGCAGATTATTCTATTAATGCAAAGTCTTCTAGAAGTGCAGAGACTTTAAGTGATGCAGAGACTCTTGAATACGCAGTACTGTGTGGTCGTTGTTTATGCCTTTGTTGTTGGATTTTTATGGAAAGTCTTTCGCATATGCGATAATTGTAATAGAAAATCTCATTGGTGCGATTTCTGCTTGTCGGATATATGAACATGTTTTTAGAAAACTATTACAGATTGGATTAGTGCAGCATTGTATCCAATTTTTTTATTGATTGATTTAGCAGATATAAAATGTCATGAGATTTCATTACATTCAGCCACATATTTTTATATATAAACTGTCACTCATTGCAATTCTTAATTTTTAATTTGCGTAGTAATGCTTCAAATCTTTGCTTTTATTGACTAATATTTGCAGAAAATATATGTCGTTGGCATGAGTCGTTACAGTACGATATTTAATACCACTGGATATTTAATTTTTAGTTGGTCTAGCATTGTTTTCAATCTTTGTTCTTGTTCTTGTAAACATGAATTTGACTTCGTATTTGTTTACCTATATCCATGTAAACATGAGTCCAGCAGATGGAGATGTCAAGAACGGACAGGAGGACAAGTGAGTTATTTGAAAATTTTAAATTTATTTATATCTCTGATATGTAAGATCTGACTATAAGCTTTAAGAAAAGTTATGTTCCTGTAGTGCACGGAGACATGCTCTGATTATGATCGACAAACCTGATTAATTGCCATATTTTCTTGCATAATTTTTTGTTATATTTGAGATTTTTTACACAAAAGCATACTTGAATGAAATCAACGCTTATTTGAAATTAATTTGAATTCGTTATTTTACAATAATTCCTTTTGGATCTGGCGACTTAGCGCATTTCTAAATAACGCTAAATCGCCAACAATTATTATACATATATATGAGACATGGCACCCGCATTACTATAACTTGGGTCACAGGGACTCATATGGTCTCCAAAACGTCGATCCTTTGGCAGATATTCCGGGTTCTTTAAGAAATGACGACAAATATATTTAATTTTTAATTAAAATTATAAATGCAAATATATCAATTTTTAATTATGCTCTCCAAATGTGTTTCTAAAATCATTTTAATTGCCTATTAATAACGTTTTATGAGAGGTATTAAGAAAATGTACTTTTATTTCATTATTAATATATTTAAAATATAATGTTAGTGTATAAAATGTAAAATAAGTAAAAAATATTAGCAGATGGAAACAGATTGCAGAAATGAAAAATATTTTTACAATCAAACAAAATAAACTGATGATTGGGTATAAATACTTTTAGTAGTATTGCAAATATTTGCACTTTTTTTTAATTGCTGAGTTAGCTGCTGTGGTAAAAGTGAAATTCACATAAATACAATTCTAACACACTTACCAATAGTGTTTATGAACTGTGTTTCCTCGTTGATCCCAGGTATCAACTTTATGAACTTCTGGAGGTGATATCTTTTTGGTATTTACAAACTATCTTATCTGTGTTGGTGGTATTGTGATATTAATTAAACTTACAGTACGCTTTACCTACTTTAAGTAATTACTCCCCCCCCTTTATTTATGGGCCGATCCTGATGAGCATGAATAATATTTGCACAATATGTAAAACGGTATGTTATGCTTTATTACAGCTGCTATGGTTTGATATTTAAAGAAACCAATTAGAAGTGGCCTTTAATCGCGTTTCATAGTTGATTTTTCCCCCCTCGGATTTTGACTAATAATAACTAACATTAATTTCGGTGATTGATTAAAAAATGCGAAATTTGATATTTGGTAATAGTATTTTAGTGGACCAAATCTGAATTCTGCGGATGCCGTGGATTTTCAAGTCTTCTTCAGAAATTTTCATTAATTACGCTTAACAGCGCCGTGGATTTTCAAGTTTTCTTCAGAAATTTTCATTAATTACGCTTAACAGCGCCGCGGATTCCGCATGTGAAACCGCAATCAAAGGCCCATGGAATTTCCGTAATAAAGTAGACGCAACAAATTCAGGAAAATGGGAACTTCCTGTAGCGTTGGTGTTATTACATGGAGCAATTTCTCCCAGCAATTTTTCAGCAACACCATTTCAATGAGAATAAAACTTGCCAACGAATTGCTGCGAACTCCACAATAAAAATTGCTCATTTTCTGAGTACGAACCAATCAGAGGACGATGAGATTGGGCATCACTCCGTTCCGCCTTTTTTCTCATTTGTATTAAAAATGGCGATGGCAACTTCAAGCACATCGCAGGCAGCTCAATTACTTTGGAATCTGGATATGGAAAAAATAATAATAGAACTTCTACTAAATTACATACACCTGTGGGATATAAAAGATCTAAATTATACGAAAGAATAATTAATTATATAATTAATTATATAATTAATTATATATTAAGTATATAATAATCTCAATTACACTAAAGAACACTTTCTGGAATGAAATCGGCGGCATTAGAGAGAAGGGGACGTAAAGTATGATTCACGGGCGGAATCGCCGAAGTTCAACAATAAAAATTGCCTTGTGTAACAACACCATAACGTATACGTTTTTCTCTGTGCGCGATGTTTCGAAAATCTGTTATTCAGCTGACGCATTTGCAAATCCGCCTCTGCCGTAGTATAGTGGCTATAAAGATTGGTACAGTGGCCATAGACTGTATTGAGGATGTGCCTGCTGGAGCTCGCGAAAACCGGAAATATTTTTGCACGTCCCGATTCCAACGCAGAGTTTTCCTTTGTCCTCTGTGGCACGGCATATGTTGGGAATCGCACAATTTTCTTCAGGATAAAACCGGTGGCATTTTTGCGCATTCCGACTTTCATGCCGACATTTCCTTTGCCACACCGGAACCTGTCGGGAATTAAGAAATTTTTTTTGCGGGAACCGGAAACAGTTTTTTCAATATTTTGTAGCGGATCTTGAGGAGTGTGGAAACAAAGAATAACATCATCAATGTAACGAAAAATAGCATTCGTTTCTGTAATGAGAGGGGGTAGCTTTTCATAATAGTAAAGATAAAGATTTGCTTGCATAGAAATACTAGTGGATCCTCGTGGTACTCCAAACATTTGGATGTAGACAGAGCTGCCATGTACAAGATAGTTTTGATAAAGGACAAAATGTAATAAATTATTAAACGAGTTATATTTAGTAAGCGTTAAGAGGAATAAATTGAAAAGTTTTCTAATAACTGAAAACAAATCTTTGATTTTGATATTATTTAGAAATTAATATCGCTCCATTATTACAGGATCGAGTCGCATTATTGTGACCGCCTCCTATTTTTGACGCCAATAGCGAGTAGGAGTGAAGTAAGGTACGTGTCGTGAGCTGGCTTGGTGGGTATATGAGGTGTGGTGTAGGTATTCTGAAAACATATTACTCGTTGCTGTCATGTTTAAAGGGAGCGATTTATCATATTTGGAAAAATGGATGATTATTGGATTTCGGGCCAAAGGTGACAGTATTTCCGAAACAGCGCATTTTGTGAACTGTTCGCGAGTTGCTGTGGTTAAAGTGTATCTTCAATGGAGGAATGGCACCATTGTGAATAAACAGCGTGGAAACTGCGGAGCACCATGCGTCATTGATGTGAGAGGTGCACGTCGCCTCCGAAGGTTCGTGACTGTCGATCGCCGGATTGGAGCAACTCACTGGCCGAATGAACCAGGGAGCTACCGGAAGTATGTCTCAGACGATAATTCAGCGAACTCTATTGCATATGGGCCTCCGAAGCAGACGGATGGTCACTGAACTTATGCTAATGAAGGTGCATTGGTAAAAAAGGTTTACATTTGCATAGTATCGAATCTTCGCTGATTGACAAAAGATTGCTTCTCCGATGAGTTACGTTTTCAGCTTAATGGAATGAATGGACGCTGGCGTATAAGGCGTGAAAGATCCGAGAACAAATACTCATCAACTATTACTGGAAGGCAGGGGGGGGGGGACAGCGTTATGATCTGGGAAATATTTTTGTGGCATTCTCTGGATCCACTCATACCTGAGGAAGGCAATATGAACTGAATTTGTTATAAATCCATCCTTGCAAATCACGTACACCCATACAGCGTTTCTTTCAGGACTTTTTGGTCTGGGGGTAAGTGAAAATATAGAGGGGGAGTGTTTTATTTGCCCTATATAAATATATCTAAATGTTGTCATATGAATAGAAACTTGGTTGAAATAAAATGCCTCCGAGGGAGAGACGAATCATAGTCACCGGGTGTATGCCTGAAAAACACTGCACCTATACATTCTGATTAGTTTCCATGGGGCTGATGTTATCTGCCAGCACGACAATGCGACATGTCACACAGTGAGCACTATCCGAGAGTGGTTGGAAGAGCACGACGAAGACATCGAAGTACTGCCTTGCCCCCCTAATTCTTCAGACTTAAACCCAATTGAGCATCTGTGGGATCACCTAAATCGGGTTATTCGTAATATTATTCGAAATATTCGAAATATTTCATATTGGGATGCTGTGGAGTACCAAGGATAATAAATGCGATTTCGAAGCCTAAGTAGAAGCAGCAGAATAGCTGCTAACAATACACGCAGACTGGCAGACGCCAGGGATTGACATTAAATTCAAATTAATTTATATAGGAGCAATAAAACTGACTTCACGCTTCTTTATAAGGCACCTGATCCCTGCGGGAATCGAGTTTGCTGGCCGTTACACCTTGTAATCTCCAGTCAGTGAGTGCTTTCGCTCTCTCAAGGCAGGGTGGGATTAGTGAAGTGCCCAGGAGAGGATAGTAATCCCCCCTTTAAACTTCAGGCGAAAAGGAAGATCAGGAAAAATGAGTTCATAAGATGAAAGAAGAAAATAAAGGGATTGCTTTCGCTCTCACAGCAGATAGCTCAGGTCAATGGAGACGGAGCTATGGGAGTAACATAGGGGCCCTGAGAGCCGATGGACCAATGAATGTTTCGCAAGGGGAGAATGAGGCGGAACCAGTAGTTGGAGAAATTTTAACCAGTTGGAGAAATATAAAAGCGAAGTTTTTATGAAGATGTATAAGTCAGTTGGAAAAATAATTCATCCACAGGGTACATATTTACCAGTTGACAAAGACAATTCATTCATAAAAGTTCATACATACCAGTGTAGAGAAGGAAGTTATGAATCCAACCTCGTATAGAAGTTTTCAAAGAGTACAATTTTAAAATATATAAGTGTGGAACTGAGTATAGATTTGCCAACAATGACTGCGGTCAAAGATACCTCATTCTGTGACATTGCAATCAGTAAACTAGTGCGAACAGGTACCCTTTTATTGTCTATGAGGACATACCTTTTCAATAATAAATTGACTATAAAGTTCACTTATCAAAATTATCAGTCTGTCTTCACACTTGCATCCAATATAGAGTGGTACCCGAAACTTAATAAGAATTATGAAAGTATAACTGAACATTTAATAAGAAATGTAAATTTATAAATTGAAAATTTTAATGAAAAGAATATGTTGTTAAGAAATAATTAATTAAAGGAAAACAAAATGTTGCCATTTAGAAGTTTCTGCATTTTAATGGTTTATCTTTTAGAAAATATGTTTATTCATAGACTGATATCCGGCGCTGTAAAAAGGTGAGTTATATGTCGAAAGCTATGATTTTGCACACCCTATCACTCGCCTAAATTAACGATAAAATACTTATAAATATCATATATTTATTACCACATAAAGCTTACACATATAACATATATAAATATATATATATATATATATATATATATATATATATATATATATATATATATTTATATATATATGTATATATATATATATATATATATATGTATATATATATATAAATATATATATATATATATATATATATATATATATATATATATATATATATATATATATATATATATATATATATATATATATATATATAATATACATTTATAAAGATATTTATGTGTCGTTCTGCCAACGATCTGCGAATCAGATGGTTTTGCGCATGCTTGTCAAATTATAGTGCGCTGGGCGTATCAATAAAACTTATTTAGGGAGTATCAAAGGCGTATCTGTATTATATTTAAGTAACTTGCTTAATTAGGACGCCGGGTACATTTTCTAATGCAGGATAAAAAATATTTTTATGAAATCACTAATTAAATTGGAAGTTACAGGTTTAATTGATTTTCTTTTATATCACGAAATTTTGTATTATTCATATTTAATTAATCTTAGCATCTTCCAGCATTCTATAATCATTTTTGATGAAGTATTAATTGTGTTCTATAATTTTAGGAGGCAGTAAGCCGAGAGTTTCAACACCACTCGTAATCTCCAAGATTCGGCAGTACAAAGAAGATAATGCCTCCCTTTTTGCTTGGGAAATTCGAGAAAAGCTTCTCTTCGACGGCATCTGTCCACGTGACTCCTTGCCATCAGTTTCATCCATCAACAGAATATTACGCAAAACTCCAAAGATGGCATGCAGCGACAAAGAAAGCTCTTCACCAGACGAAGATTCAAAGCTGGTGTCAAACATGGAAAATCCGACATGTATCGAATATCCTTCGACAAAAGCCATTTCAGTTAGAGAAGATTCCTCCCATTGCAGCAATTTAGAATCTGGTCCTGAATTGAAAATGGCGCGATTTCCCAGCATGCATCAGCCCGGTGAAAGAGATTTATATGATAGTAAAACTACCCGAGTTCGAAACATGAATGAAGTTTATGAAAAAGATCGGAAAAAGACATTCTATATAAGAGACATTTTGGGACATGAGTTGTCATTGCGTGAATGAATGTGCCGAGATGTAATATTATAATTTCTCTTATAAAACTCTATGTATATATTGTATTTAAAATGTCTCTTGAAAAGCTATTTACCCTGATGCTAAATTAAATGACTAAATCTTGATTACAGTGAGTAAAAAAATTACGCACACACACATATACAGGGTGTCCAGTGATATCGGTGCCCTATGGCTATTTCCTCAACCTTTAGTCACAGAGATATACTACCAATTGCAAAAACGTTTTAAATTTCAAAATCTATTGTCTTAGAAACAGTTTAAATCAATAAATGCATTTCTGAAAGAAATACGAAATATCAATTTTTATACGGTCCCCCGGCCGAACCAACGACCGTACCATGCTGAAAACACCGGTTCTTGTTAGATCACCGAAGTCAGGCAGCATCGGGCGCGGTTAGTACTTGGGTGGGTGACCACCTGGGAACACCGCGTGCTGTTGGCACATTTCGGACGCGGTAGCTCGATGGTTTGCGCGCTGGATTTGCTCGGTGCCACAACTGCCGCCGTGTTCATGCGGAGTACGATCACGTTAAACATGTGGGTCCGTAAGTCCTTCCGAGAGGTTGGTGATAGGGGAAGAAGGGTACGGTCCCTGTGGATGCCCCCCACTGGGTTCCGGTCTAAATTGGGTGGCACTTCCCGGCCGTCCAAACAGTTACCTTACACCTTTTTGGTAGGTCGGACGGTTTGGGTCTCAACAACAACAACGGTCTCCCGGTCCTACTAATTATATTCAGGAAAATCATTCTCATATAATTTCATGCAAAATAAAAAAATTTCCATTTACGACCAAAATTGACTGAGTTATGAAGCATTAAACTTTATGACTTAAGTCGCTCAGTACGAAAAGTGCTCAAGTTTAAACAGCTATAAGTCGGTCAATTTTGGTTGTAAAAGGATGAATTTTTTTTATTTACTTTGCATAAAATTGTATGAGGATGATTTTCCTAAATATAATTGGTAGGACCGGGGGACCGTATAAAAATTTATATTTCGTATTTCTTTCAGAAATGCATTTATTGATTTAAACTCGTTTAAGATAATAAATTTTAAACTTTAAAACATTTTTGAAATTGGAAGTATATCTCTGTGACTAACGGTTGAGGAAATAGCCATTGGGAACCGATAGCACTGGACGCCCTGTATATATACACGTTAATTTAGATCGGGGATGGGGAACCTTGTATGTTTGAATACCACATCGAACAGCCCTCCCACAAGGCTGCACATAATATTTTTTATATATATATACAACAAAATGTAATTATTTAGTGCAAAACCTAATTAATATATACAACTTATAAGCAGAATTAAGGTAAAGCCAGCTCTATTCCAGTCCTGAAACGGTCCTGGACCTTTTGAAGTAGTCTCACGAGATCATGGACTTGATCTGATGTTGCTGTCAGTTGAGTGGGGATAAGCAACAACAACAGCAGAAGGAAGGGCCTTTGAGATGGCGATACTTCATGCCTAGAAGGTCATGTGTGTCTTTAAGGCCTGAAGGTAGTACCCCATCCCTGATTTAGACTAAAAACTTAATCTAAATTCATACATACTACACGTGGCATTAAAAAAGATGTGATAGCATCAAGGAGCAACAGTGAAGAATAGCATTAGTCAGTATGTATGGAGTGATCTACTTGCTTTTCGAAAGCGATAAATATTACACTTTTAAAAGAGACAAGATGTTTTAAATGGTGTTTGTTTCGAACATGCTATGAGAAGTTGCAGATATCTTCGTTGTAATTCATTGTAATCCTACACTATCGTTGATACACTTTGTTGAATATCTTGCACTACCACTAGGTCTCGCTTTGTAGACATTTCAGTTTTTAAAGAGACTTAATATATTAAACATTCCCTCAAAACAACATTAGGCAATTAGGTATGAAATGATCCTCTTGTATTCTGAAAACAATAAATATGATCTACATTTGCTCACACAAGCTAACAAGAGTTTACTAAACTGAAATATACAATTTGTTGAATATCTTGCACTGCCACCAGATCTCTATTTTTAGATATTTCAGTTTTTAAAGGGACTTCAAATATATTAATCAATTAAGAAAACATCATTAGGCAATTCGGCATGGAATGATCCACTTGTATTCTGAAAGCAATATACATGATCTTCTTTTGAAACTAATAAGAGGTTTCTCTAAATTGAAAGATGCAGATTGTTGAATATCTCACACTATCACTGGGCCTCCATTTGTGAATATTTCAGTTTATACAGGGACAGATATATCACACAATCACCCCCCAAAAAACATTAGGAAATTTGGCATGGAATGCGATCTGAAGGCAATTAGGTATCCACATCTGTTCTGAAAACGATTAATGTTCTATATGTTTGAGGCTAACAAGATATTACTGAACTGAAATATACACTTTGTTGGATATCTTATTCTATCAATAGGTCTTCTTTTGTTAATATTTCAGCTTAAAAGAGACTTCAAATATGTCAAATAAGTCCAAAAATCTGATGTGGGCAGCACATGACTTTCCTTATATAATGCAATGAATTTACTAAATTTACAGTAAAAAAATAAATTATTTTTATAGTAATTTATATTCTTTCCAAGATATTGAATTTTTGTCAATGAGTCGTCATTTTCCATGTCGTCATCATCAATGAGTTGTTATTGATTTAGTGTCATTTTTATCCATTTGGCGAGTTTTTCGTTAATTTAGCAACATTTAAAAAAGTCGCCAAGTTGGCGACATTCCACCAAATTCGGCGCCAAAATCTCGCCAAGCGTTATGGACGAAGAAATAAGTTATTCTTATAGCAGATAAATGACTATTGGCGTTCAAATACAAAAGTATTACTCAAAGTATCTTTTTTCATGAATGGAACGAGCTAGATTCACGAGAATGATGTCACCCAATTTATCGCATGGTATTCCATATAAAAAGTGAGCATGTTTCTCAATAGGAAATATTTTTTTTTATTCTATATGACTTTTTGATAATTATTTTGAAAAATGTGCAATATCTCGAGAACGGTTCATGTTAGCGTTCTAAAATTTATGTCAATCGGTTTTTAATAAAACATTACATAAGAAATGTCTATTTGCGTAACTTAGTGGTCTTGATTTTTTGACGATTTTTTAAAAATTTCACTCGAAAATTTAGGGTGGTTCTGAATATTCGATTGCGTAAAAAACAATAGGTTTCCAGTGTTTACGGATTGTGATTTTTGTACCAAATTTCGTTCGAATCGGTTCATTCGTTCGTCAGTTATCGTCTCCACAGACTCACTGACACACACCACACACAGACATCACTTCAAAAATGTTTGATTCGTGATCAGGGATGCTTTAAATGTGCTCTCTCTCGTCGAAAACTCGAATTCGAATTTTCGACCCCGTCACAATACTTTTCTTAAACATTATGTATATAAGGAAAGTAAAAATAACAGGCAATTGGACATGGATTAATCCATATGTATTTTGAAATATGATACTCTTTTTAATCCAGAAGGATATTACCAAATTGAAATGTAGATATTGTTGGATATTTTAAACTGTTAATGGGTTTTTCGTTTTAGATATTTCAGTTTGTAGCGAGACTTAAAATATATCAAACAAGTCCTCAAAACAATATTAGGCAATTAGGCATGGTTATCCACTTGTGTTTTTATAGTTATAAATATTTTATCTTACTAAAGGTACAAGATATTAGTAAATTGAAATATATATACTTCTTTGAATATCTTTCATCAGCTGTTAAGTGGTACATGTATCATTGGTGGTGCACGAAAAGATGATAGGTAGTACACGGATAATTTGAGCAATATACAGAGTGTCCCAAAAAGATTGAAACGCTCTTTAATTCTTTACCTGTTGGAAATAAGCGGGAAATGTAAATTGCAAAAATGTTGAAAGTACGGTAGGAAATAAGACTACGTTAATGAAATAGTCCTCCCATTTATTTTCAAAAGTTACACTTTTTAAATTTTTATATGACCCCCTTAGACAAATTTGGTCCATCAGAAATTTTTTATTTTTAATACAACAAGATCATTGAAAAAACCGCATATCTGTATCTTTAAAATTGATCGAGTTATGTTTAATTGAAAATTGAACATTGTGAATGGAGACCCTATATCAAATTAGAAATGTAAATTTGTGATATATAAAAAAAAATATAAAACTTGATGATAGTACATAGGATACCTAACCGCGTAGTGAGTACTATTGCTTTATATGATCTCTGTCTGTGTAATGCTTTATTGTAATTTTATTGTAATTTGACACATATTAACGTAATTTTGATCTAAAAAATTTTCATCGTCAATTTGTTTATGATTCCTATTTTCACTGATGAAACAGCTTTTCAAATGGTACTGAAAAGTGGCATATGTCAGATTTTTTCCTTTATCATAATTCAGTTGATTTTAAACATACAGATATGCGGTTTTTTTAATGATCTTATTGCATTAAAAATAAAAATTTTCTGATTGACCTAATTTGTCTAAGAGGGTCGTATAAAAATTAAAAAGTGTAACTTTTTGAAAATTAATGGGAAGACTATTTCATTAACGTAGTCTTATTTCCTACCTTATTTTCAACATTTTTGCAATTTATATTTCCCACTTATCTCCAACATGTAATGAATTAAAGCGCGTTTCAATCTTTTTGGGACGCCTTGTTTACATTTTATCATCCAAAAGTAACGCTTTCTTTCAATAATATTTATTTTTAATGCATTAGTTGAATACCTTCGTCTAAAGAATAAGAGCAACTTATCAATAGTTCAAGTGATGGAAATTTATTGGATGATTTTAAAATCAACTCTTTCGTCAACTTCTGTATAAAACAGACAGATTTTAAAAATATTTTAGAAAGAACAAATATATTTTTAATGCTATTTTGTTTGACGTACTTTTGTGAAACAGGATTTTTTCGAAGCATGATGTACTTGTACAACAAATATAAACAAAACTTCGACTTGTAGACGTATTTACGCAAAGAATTAAGCAAAACCGAACGAGATATAAAAGGACAAATTTTTGTCAACTAAGCACAAATACAACATTAAATAATTTTGGTAATCATATTGTTAATCATTAGTAATATTGCTTGTTAATCATATTGTTAATGGTATTTGTTAATATTTATTATTTTTGTTTATTATTTTTTTTATTAACGGAATAAAAATATGTGACAATAATTTAATTAAAGTGTATAATCTTATTTTTTGTCCCACATTTTTCAATAAGTAAAATAATTTTTCAATAAGTAAAGACACATTTTTCAATAAGTAAAATACACTTTCTGCGAAGGCTAAGGAAACTTGAGTTACTTAGTGGTACTAAAATTTTTTTTAATTTTGATTTTGGTGGTACGTTTGTGGATATTTAAGTTTTGGACTTTAAATATATCAAACAAGCCCCAAAACAACATTAGGCAATTAGTCATGGAATGACCAATTTATGTTCTGAGAGTGATAAATATTACATTTTTTGAAGCCAACAATAGATTAAACTAAAAATAAACGGTACTTACGTATTATCGCAACCATGACAAAACGTAATTGATGTATCGTCCAATAAAGGTCCCGATCGATTCCAAGGACAACATGCAACAAAGTGATCTGTATGAGGACCCACGTTCGAGCGGGCTCGAACTGCTTGGGGGACGTACGCACCGCTGGGACTGTGTCGTCAGACAGGCCGGCTTCGCCGGACCAAGTCACAGAGCATACTAGACTCGCTTCTGGGACTCGCTTCTGGGTTTTTCTCAACCAGTTCGAGCCCGCTCGAACGTGGGTCCTCATACAGATCACTTGGCTGCATGTTGTCACGGTCCTTGCGCCGTGCGACGGTCCCAGAAGCGAGTCTAGTATGCTCTGTGACTTGGTCCGGCGAAGCCGGCCTGTCTGACGACACAGTCCCAGCGGTGCGTACGTCCCCCAACCAGTTCGAGCCCGCTCGAACGTGGGTCCTCATACAGATCACTTTGTTGCATGTTGTCCTTGGAATCGATCGGGACCTTTATTGGACGATACATCAATTACGTTTTGCCATGGTTGCGATAATACGTAAGTACCAAATAAACTTTGTAAAATATCTAACAATATCATTTAGTCCCCTTTGTGGATATTTCTGCTTTTAAAGGGACTTCAAATGTATCAAGAAAGTTCCAAAAACTGCAGGAAATTAGGCATGGAATGATGGTTTGGCCCACCTGTGTTGTAAAAGCAATAAATATTTTATTTTTTTTAAGCTAACAAGAAGATTTTAAACTGAAATATACATTTTGTGGAATAACTTACACTATCACTAGGTCTCCTGTCATGGATATTTCAGTTTTAAAGGTATTTCAATAATATCAAATAAGTCCCAGAAACAACACTACGCAATTAGGCATGGAATGATCTACTTGTGTTATGAAACCAATAAATATTTTACATTTTTAAGCTAACAAGATATTACTGAACTGAAATACACACTTTGTTGAATATCTACGTTATCACTTGATCTCTCTTTGGCGATATTTCAGTTTTAAAGGGATTTCAAATATACCACAAAGTCTCCGAAAACAACATTGGGCAATAAGACATAGAATTCTTGAATTTTGAACTTGTATTCTCAAACCGAGAAATATAGTTTTCTTTTGCAGCTAACAAGAGTCTCAACTGAAATATACACGATATTGTACTGTCACTAGGTCTCATTTTGTGGATATTTCAGTTTTTAAAGTAATTTCATACATATAAAAGCATCCCCCAAAATAACATTAGGTATGGAATGATCCTCCTGTGTTCTAAAAGCAATAAATATTATATTACTTTCCTTATATACAATAATGTGTAAGGAAAGTATTGTGACGGGGCCGAAAATTCGAATTCGAGTTTTCGACGGGAGAGCACGTTTCAAGCATCCCTGATCACGAGTCGAACATTTTTGAAGTGATGTTTGTATGTGTGTGTCAGTGAATCTGTGGAGACGATAACTGATGAACGAATGAACCGATTCGATCGAAATTTGGTACAAAAATTACAACCCATAAATACTCCGGCCACACAACTTGATACCATAAACCCCCTGGGTTGGTCGTGTGGTCTGGGCCTTCAACCCATAAATACTGGGGCGCGGTAGCCCATCGGTTAGCGCGCTGGAGTTGCACTCGGTAGGCCCGGGTTCGATTCCAGCCACTGCCAAAACGGCCGCCGTGTTCACGCGGAGTACGATCACGTTAAAACATGTGGGTCCGTAAGTCCTTCCGAGAGGTTGGTGGTAGGGGAAGGAGGGTACGGTCCCTGTGGATGCCTCCCCTACTGGGTTCCGGTCCAAATTGGGTGGCACTTCCCGGCCGTCCAAACAGTTACCTTACACCTTTTTGGTAGGTCGGACGGTCTGGGTCTCAACAATCAACAACAACAACAACCCATAAACACAGGAAGCCTATTGCTTTTATAAGTAATCGAGTGTTCAGAACCCCCTAAATTTTCGAGGGAAATTTTGAAAAAGTCGTCAAAAAATCAAAACCGCTAATAAAGTTACGCAAATAAACATTTCTTATGCAAATTTTCATTAGAAAACGATTGACATAAATGTCAGAACGCTAACATAAACCGTTCTCGAGATATTGCGATATTGCACATTTTTCAAAAAAATTTTCAAAAAATCATATAAAATTAAAAAAAAAATATTTCCTATTGAGAAACATGTTCACTTTTCATAGTAATACCATGGGATAAATTTGGTGACATCATTCTCGTGGATCTAGCTCGTTCCATTCATGAAAAAAGATACTATGAGTAATACTTTTGTATTTGAACGCCAATAGTCATTTATCTGCTGTAAGAATTACTTATTTTTCCGTCCATAACGCTTGGCTATATTTTGGCGACGAATTTGACGAATTTAAATGTTACCAAATCGAAGAAAATCTGGCCAAATGGATAAAAATGAGGCTAAATCAATAAAAATAACGACTATTTGACGAAAATTTAATATCTTGGAAAAGAAATAAGTATCTACTATAAGAATAACATTTTTTAACTGTAAAATTCATTGCATTATATAAGGAAAGTCATGTGTGCAGATTTTTTTTGAAGTTAACAAGAAATGTTAGAACTATACATGTGTTGAATATTTCGCACTATCATTAACTCTCCCTTTGTTTGTATTTCAATTTTTCAAATATATCAAAATAGCTCAAAAGAACATTACACAATCATCTATTCTGTTCTGAAAGCGATAAATGTATTTTTTTTAGCTAATAAAAGGTTTCAAAACTGAAATATACATATTATTGAATATCTTACACTATCATTAGGTGGTAGATATTTCAGTTTTTTAAGAGACTTCAAATATATAAAAATAATCTCCGAAAATAACATTAGGCATGGAATGATCTTATTGTGTTCTGAAAGCTGTAAATATTATTTTTTTTTTACGCTAGCGGTTTCTAAACTGAAATATACACTTTGTTAAATATTTTGCACTATCACTAGATCTTCCTTTGTCGATATTTCAGTTTTTAAAGGGATTTCTAATATCTATATATATAAAGAAGAAATGTGTGTATGTATGATCCACCATAACTGGAGATCGGCTGAACCGAATTTCATGAAATTTGTTTTGGTAGTCTTAAAATCACCCCACAAAAAACATAGGCCATGTTTCGAGTTTCTACGACCAGTGGTTCTCGAGATATTAGTGAAAAACGACACTTTTTCCTAGGAGTTCTACTCTCTAACTCCATGATTCACAACGAAAAAGGTTGGTCATTGTTGGTTTAAAACCTGAAAGTTAATTAAATCTCTGAGTTTTGTGGGAGTTTATTGAACGTATAAGACACTTTTGAAAATCACAAGTTTGAGATATGAATTTAAATGGAAACTATCACTATGGTTTTATTTCTCACAGACTTACTCAACAACGAAAAGTATTAAGAAATCACAAGAAAGATCAATCATGCATAAAGCATTGATTATGAAACACTTTCCAACTGTAATTTTATTTAAACATCTCTAAAATGCAATACATTCAGCGGCAATATATCACAATCGGCCCTATATGTTCCGGTGTAATTTTTTATCATAGTTTTGCATGGTAAATTCCGAACAACGCCGGGTAATCGTTAATAGTATTGAATAAACTCCAAAACGAAAATTAAACAATTAGGCATAGAATGATTCTACTGTGTTCTGAAAGCGATATATATGTATATTTTTGTAGTTGATAAGTTTCTAAACTGAAATATACACTTTGTTGAATATCTCACATTCTCTCCTTGTGCATATTTCAGTTTTTAAAGGGATTTCAAATATATCAAACCAGTCCCAGAAACATCATTAGGCAATTAGGCATGAAATGATCCACTTGTGCTCTGAAAGCCATAAATACGGGGGAATGTGGCAATACCAAAAATAACAACTTTTAGTGTAACGTTTTTTACAAATTTGAACTTTCACGTGAATATTGGCTGTTAATGAACGAGAAATGCTATAAAATGATTTTTGTGGTGTTGTTTTGAAGTTAATTAGGTTCTGACAAAATATGAATATAAGTCGAAGGCATTTTCGAGCTTTGATTCTTTATGACTTTCGAGAAGAGTTGACATATTAACAGTGTGTCTATCTAATTATTTCAGTCTATCTAATTAATCAGTGTGTCTATCTAATTAAGTACAGGGAGATAGATTCTGGGAAAAAGTGGAACACCCTGTTAAATAAGTCGACAGGAATTCCCAGTTCCTTGCATAGAGCAGTTGGCGTGGCTTGCTTTAGGCTTGCCTCGGGTAATGATTACTTACAGAGTCACCTGTATCGAATGCTACTGACATATGTTAATGTCTGTCCTCTTTGCGACCATGGCGTTTCCATGACTGGAGAGCACTTCAATATATGCCCTGCTGTTCTTGACTGTTTTCCTTTATGTGTTACTGACAGGACTTTTAGTGACAATTTTTAGCGTTCTTTTTACTTTCCTTATATACATAATGTATAAGGAAAGTATTGTGACGGGGTCGAAAATTAGAATTCGAGTTTTCGACGGGAGAGCACGTTTCAAGCATCCCTGATCGCGAATCAAACATTTTTGAAATGATGTCTGTGTGTGTGTGTCAGTGAGTCTGTGGAGACGATAACTGATGAACGAATGGGCAGATTCGAACGAAATTTGGTACAAAAATCACAATCCGTAAACACTGGAAGCCTATTGTTTTTATACGCAATCGAATATACAGAACCTCCTTAAATTTTCGTGTGAAATTTTGAAAAAATCGTCAAAAACTCAAAACCGCTAATAAAGTTACGCAAATAAACATTTCTTATGTAATTTTTCATTAGAAAACGATTGACATAAATTTTAGAATGCTAACATGAACCGTTCTCGAGATATTGCATATTTTTCAAAGAAATTATTAAAAAGTCATATAAAATAAAAAAAAAATATTTCTTATTGAGAAACATGTTCACTTTTCATATCTAATACCATGCGATACATTGGGTGACATCATTCTCTTGGATCTAGCTCGTTCCATTCATGAAAAAAGATACTTTGAGTAATAATTTTGTATTTGAACGCCAATAGTCATTTATCTGCTGTAGGAATAACTTATTTCTTCGTCCATAACGCTTGGCGAGATTTAGGCAGCAAATTTGGCGGAATGGCGCCAACTTGGCGACATTTTGAAATGTTGCCAAATTAACGAAAATCTCGCCAAATGGCTAAAAATGACGCTAAATCAATGAAAATGACGACTAATTGTCGAAAATTCAATATCTTGGAAAGAATATAAGTATCTACTATAAGAAAAACCTATTTTTTTTACTGTAAAAGTAGTAAATTTATTACATTATATAAGGAAAGTCATGTGTTGCCCACATCCGATTTTTTGTATTGGGTTGCTCTTCGACTTATGACCGAGAAGTCGGAGACGGACATAGGATAAAAAAAAAATAAATAATTCGACTTTTGGTGTTGAAGCACCATCTAAAACAACAATTTATAACAGGTTTAAAGAATTTTATTTTTGACGCAGGAGACTTAGTGATGAATATCGTGAAGGTCGACCAAGAACTGCTGTGACGCCAGAAAGCATTCATGCACTGCAACAAAGGCTCACTTTAGATCGTCATGTCTCATAGGATGAAATTGAGGCGTATTAGAATAATTCAAGGATCCGAGCTCATTCAATTTTATATGATCATTTAAAATCCAAAAAAGTATGAGCGCGTTGGATTCCACATGATTTAATCCAATCTGAAATGGATTATCATGTCATAAGGTGACAGAAAAGTCTTAAAACATTAAAGTCTGGTGCCTCAAAAAGCGTCTTTGACATAGTAACAGGTGACGAAACGCTGATTCATTCCAATGAATCCGAAATAAAAAAAAATCTGTTGTTTGCGCGTTTCAAAATGAATCAAATCCTACAAAAGTTGTTCATACACGAAGTGTTTCAAAGAAAATTATTGCTGTGTTTCATGGTAAATCCAGCCACGTTGCAATGGTTGCTTTAGAGGCTTATAAAATAGTAAATGCTGACTGGTATATAATAATTTATTTGCCAGAAATAGTTTCTCAAATCAGAGAAAGTAATGTGAAACGTTGAATCATTCTTCATGACAATGCAAGCTCACACACTGCATTTCAAACTATAAATTATTTGAAGCATGAAACATTGATTTGATGAGTCATTGTCATTATTCTCCTGATTTTTTTGCCAATGATTTTTTGATGTTCGCAACAATAAAAAATAAAATGCTTGGTCAACGATTTAACAGCTTAGAAGAGAAGTTGAAGATTATAAATCATATTTTCCTGCTGCACCAACTTCTGAATGGCGTAACTGTGGCGTAACCGAATGCCGTAACCGAAATCGACACTTTGGTCTAATCCTCTTGGCCGCGAGGCTTGGGGGCGTCAAATTGCAGGGCTTTAGGTTGGGATTTCGATCCTCGCTGGGGTATGATAGGGTACGATTGTTTGGTTAATAGGTTTCGTAGCTTCTGCCCACGAATTTTGTTCTAATTGCCAATCTAGAGAAAGCTTTACGTAATTAAAATAAAATAAAATTGCAACGCCTTTCGTGGCGCAGCTGTAAAGTGAAGCGAATGCTTTTGTCGAGGGTTCTGTAACTGGCAATTTTAGTTGCGTTTTTTCAGATTATTTAAAATGACACGTTAAAATGTTAAAAGTAAATACACGGACATCGACGCTTTGGTCGCCGCCCTCTTGGCCATGAGGCTTGGGGCGTCAATTTGCGGGGCTTTAGCCTGGGAGTTCGAGCCTTGCTGGGGTGAAATGGTATGATTGTAGTGTTAGAAATTTGCGGGTGTTAGCGTATATCGGTGGAGTTAAGATGGGGGAGGTTTAAGAGGAATTAGGAATTATGAGATCAGTTTCCAAAGGTCTTTCCTTTAAACTTTCTTCCTCTCTTAACTTTCTTACAAAATTATCTGCACGAGATGGAGGACGAGTGGTAGTGGTAGAGCTCCGCCGTTGCTGGCGGGGTTTCTCTTAGGTTCTACTGGCTTCGGTATCGAGTCCCCTTCATCGTCCAAAGTTCATGTAGGGTTTGTTTTACATCACGGGACGCTCACTAGTGAAGTTTCAAAATGTTATGCATTTCTTAAAACAGCGTTGTTGTTGTTGTTGAGACCCAGACCGTCCGACCTACCAGAAAGGTGTAAGGTAACTGTATGGACGGCCGGGAAGTGCCACCCAATTTAGACCGGAACCCAGTGGGGGAGGCATCCACAGGGACCGTACCCTCCTTCCCCTACCACCAACCTCTCGGAAGGACTTACGGACCCACATGTTTAACGTGATCGTACTCCGCATGAACACGGCGGCATTTTGTGGCA